>JAKCOX010000056.1:2276916-2577327 GCA_022605575.1 Laterallus jamaicensis coturniculus
CACATGTTTATCTTTTGGGAAATCTTCTCTAACGAAAAGTTACAAATCTATCATTTATGAAATAAATGACCTAATCAAAGTTTATAAATATCTTAAGTATAGGGTGCAGGGGAATTGGCCAGCCCCTTTTCTGTGGTCTGTGGAGACAGGACAAGGGGCAATGGCTGCAAGTTGGAGCACAGGAAGTTCCTCACCAACATGCGGAGGAACATTTTCACAGTGAGGGTGACAGAGCACTGGGACAGGCTGCCCAGGGAGGTGGTGGAGTCTCCTTCTCTGGAGATATTCAAGACGCGTCTGGACGCCTATTTGTGCAGTATGAGTTAGAGAGCTGCTTTGGCAGGGGGGTTGGACCCGATGATCTCTTGTGGTCCCTTCCAACCCCAACAACTCCATAATTCTCTGTGATTCTGTGAAACTGAGAATAATAAGAGAAAGCATATGCTTGACTTTCTGTTCATCACTGTTTTGTATTGCCTTTTACATCTCTGTAAAAACATTTTTTAATGTCTTTTCACACTCTTGCATTTTAATATAAGTTACTAGGTGCAAAAGATGAGTAATCAGGTACAGAAATATATAGCCACATACAGTCTATATCTAGGGAGATACATCATCAGCTTTAGATCTGGTCTGGTCTGTTCAGACTTGTTCAAATGAGGCATGTGAATGTTTACTAACAAAAGCTAAGACTCTTCAAATCTGCTTAAAATCATTAAAAAATGAATAAACAAGTCTTTAAAAAGAAAAATTCTTGCTGTCAGTAAACCGGTTCAGTGCAGTTTTTAAGTGTAGATGCAAAATTGGATTTAGGGACTTCAAAGCTGAGCATTGCAATAGCCAATTATTTTTCAGTCCTTTACTCTTATCATGGGATCTATGATCTCAAATTAGGCAGTGGGGTGTCTGATGACTTACACAGAAAAAAACCCTGTTCTTTAGCATGAGATTTTTGGAAAACTGCAGAACAGAGATTTTCACAAGAGATGGCCATATAATTTTTGGATGTGAATGATACTTATACATGAGGTTCAAGCAACTTATTTCTGTCAGTATGGGAACAATAACAGGCACTTTTACATAGGGACTTAAAGTGTCAGGATTTTAATATCTAAAATTTCCCTTATTGAAATGTAAGTTTGAACACACCATATTTCAAAGGAAATAAAAATTTCTAGTGTGGGTTGGTTTTTCTTATTCTTTTGTGCCCTTACAGTATGTTGGCCCTGACTTGACCAGTCTGTGAAAGATAGCTGTAGGCCCATAGAAAGAAAAACTGTCCAAATTTCTATCATCTCTTTTAAAAAATACCCTGCATGCATCAAAATATGTTAAAAACATCCTCAATAGAATATTTTTCAACCTGACCAAAACTCTGACCTGACCTTTTAAAGTCTACTTTGACCCTCCTTTTGTTTTACAGTAGACGTCTTGAAGGGAGAGAGGAAAAGAGGTTCATAGTCCTGCACAGACATAAGAGTGAACATTTTTGTATGGGAAAGAATCCCACACTTCTAAACCATTTTTTTTTCTGAATTATCCAAATGGTTTGCTGTATACCACTTTACCTTTCTATAAAATTAGATTTTCCATGACATCGTTTGTTAGTTTGTAGCAAGTCCCATTAATCCCATTATTAAACAAGCTTATTACTGGACTTTTTGGTACACAAAGAAGGATTTGATTCAGTAATGTCAAACACACATACATACATACATACATATATAAGCTTCTTCAATATATTCCCCTCCACCATTGTCAAAGTCCAGTTTACAGTAGTTTTGTCTGCTTACGTAACATACCGGAAGCTGAAGAAAAAAAATCATCCTTTTTCATAAGAACAACTAATCAGAGAATGGATTCTCTGACACTTTCTAATCACAGTAGTATAGTTTTATTTGATTTCCAGGCACAAATGTGCTTGAAAGCATCAGCTGACATAGTCCCCAAGTGCCTTTTCCTGCTGTCTGAATACCCCAGAAGCAACAATCAGTGATGCCAAAACCTTATTTTTCAATGAAATACCAGGTAAGTGAAAAACAGTTGGAGAAGTGAGTTTATTTGATCAATGTCACATTGCAGGTCAATAGTGCAGAGAGAGGAATAGGAGCTGTGTTTGGCAATTGCTGGCTAATGTCCTAATTGTTCTTAACACCAGCTTCCCTACAAATATTTTCTAGATTGGATGGTGCATATGAAGTCTCATCAACTTGTTAAGACAGAATTTTTCTTCATAGGTTCTGCAGTAAGTTGCCAAATTTACATTTAAATTACTAAATCCAGCATGTATAGTTCCACTATTTCCATAAAATGTGAGTGAGTGTTTACTTTTAGGAAGCAGTTCCAGATAGGTCTGCATTTTCCTTAACTTTTCCCCTTCCTCTTTTGAAACACTGACAGGAGTGAATTGTCTCTCTCCCCCTTATTGTCACAGTGTGCTTTTACATTTTCTTAACATCCCTTTGTCACTGTTCAGAGAGCAGCCAGCCCCATTCAGAAATCTCAGTACCAGTACATCAGAAGTGTCACTTGAGGAACAGATCAACACAATTATTCCCATTATTCTTCTCTCCTCTAAGGACTGTTTCCAGGTCGTAGACACCTTATGTGGATGCTTTGGGAATAATGAAAACCATTAACAGATTGTTAATGTGACTTGGTAACAGACCAAGCAGAGACTTATAAAACAATAAAGCTTTACAATCAATCTGATGTGTAACTAGGCACTGATGGAGGCAGGTATAACATCAGTTAGGGCCAAATTTTAATTCTTCTTAGCAACCCAGAGGTGCAGGACAACTGGAAGCTATCTGGTTCAGATGGTAACTGTATTGAAGATCACATACATACCTTGGGGAGTTTTTGTTACATGACCATCTGAAGCGGATGTGGCACCACTGAACTGAGCATCTTCTGGAACTGGAAGAGGAGCGTTTGCATCCTCTGAGACAGCAAAACTGAAGGAGGCTTTATTTTTTTCTATTTATTTGGTTTTTATTTATTTTATTCTTTCTTAAAGGTAACACAATGCCACAATGCAGCATAAAGGCTGCAATGCCATGACAGATTTGCAACTGTGCACTGTGGAAATGATAAGCTAGAGAAAGTAGAAAAACAAAATTAAATATTTATTTCAGAAACCAGATTTTCTTTAGTGCTGATCTATTCTGCTGCCAGGGCAGGTCACATTGTCTGCTTTGGACTGAGATTCCTCACTTACCCTGAGTCTGACTTTACTTAATTGTAAACTTCATGTATTTCATAGAAAATAAATTTCTTCCTTCCTGCCTGTCTGCCTGCCTGCCTCTTCCTCCCAGTTAACTGTGCAAAAACTATCCTCTCCACTCCTCCCTGTTCTCCATTTTCTTTCCATATCTTGCCTTAACTTTTCACTTTTTTCCTCTCCTTCCTTAAAGGTATTGACCACTTTTATAAAATATTTTGGTTTACAATTATGACATTTTCTGTAACAATATGTGGTGTTGGCATTCTCCCTTTCTGGATCTTCAGTCTGATCTACCAATATAGTCTGAAAAAGCAGACTGCTGACTGTTCTAATCCAGGAGTTAAGGTTTAGAGCAACATAACAAGTGATAACACGATATTTATGGCAGACTCAGATTGAGCTGTGCGCTGTCATTTTCATTTTATGAGCCTGTTCCATAAAATTGTTCCCATATGGTTAAAGTTAGGGATAAACAAACAGGTTCTGATCAAATAAGAAACCACTCAAATCTTTGCCCAAGGTTCATAATGAACTTTTTTTTTTTTTTTAATCTCTGAAAATATAGCTTGTGTAAATTTTAAAACTCTCTCTTGTTTCTGTCTGTTGGATCCCTCTTTTTTAACTTAACGTGAGATGTAAAACCAAAAAGGAAATGATGGCTTATATTATTCTGCTGTAGTCAAAAGAAGTAGCAGTTTCACAAAGCCCTCAAACAGAGTCCAAAACAGTCTATATACAGGTCTGATTTCTACGAAGAAATAAAACAAGCTGCTTGGAACATTTCTGTCTCACAGGGGCCTGAAATATGGACAACCTCAAACTGCTGAAATCAGCTAAATCACGTTACCCCAGCATATGTGTGTACCAGTTCAGATCCAGAACCAAATTAGCCATGTTTGTGTGACACTTAACAAAGCTTGCTTGTTTAGACTCTATGTCATGCCAGTATGATAGTACTGCTTTTGTGGCTATTCATCTGTCTCTGTGCTATGACGGTGTGCTTGTATTCCTAAAGAAGTGGCTAAAAACAATTAGACGCTTCTCTGTGTCCTAGTTTCAGCTAGGATAAAGTTAATTTTCTTCTAGCAGCCAGTGTAATGTTGTGTTTGGGAGTTTGGATGAGGATGTGCCGCTAATACACTGCTTTAGTTGTTGCCAAGCAGTAAAGGGCTTTTCAGTTGTTCATGTTTCACTGCTGATGAGAAGACAGGGGACACCCAGAAAGATGGGTGGGGACACAGCCGGAACAGGTGACCCAAACTTGCCAAAGATACAATTCCATGCCAATTACATCATGCTCAGCCTAAAATAGGCTGAAGGGAGAAGGAGCAGGCAGCTCCAGGTCATGTGGTTTTGGGGAAGGTCCAACTGTAGTACGGCTCTGATTTGTATAACCTGAGTTGTGCAGTTCAGTGAGAAACTTCATTGTGTGTCACCAGTTTTATTTTGCTACAAAGTCCTGTTATTGTTATACCTCTCTCTCTCTCTGCTGTCCCAGAAAACTGTCCTTATCCCATGAGGTTTGTTTTGTTTTGTTTTGTTTTCCCCTTCCAGTTCCTTCACACACTCTCTTAGAAAGAGCGGCTGTGTGGTGCTTGGCTCTTGGCTGAGGTGAAACCATGACACTCTGGCATGTAAAATAGGAGTAAGTTTCCTTTTAACACACATAGCCCGGTTGCCCTTCTGACAGACAAAGTATCTTGTCTATTCCTGTAAAAATAATGCTGATCTCTGAATATAAGAAACAAGTTGATTAAAAAGGAAATCAGTTTCAGACTGACTGACTAGAATAGCTGGGAAAACACATAAATGTTTTTAGCACAGAAATAATTTTTCAAAGAAGCCTCACTATCTGATTTATTTTTCTTACTAGCCTTGCTTTTATGTTGCAGTGTGATACTATTCAAATCATTGGATCTAAACATAAACCCAAATGTTGACAAAATTTCCTCATGCCACAGCACAGTGAACCTGGGAAGTCTCAGTTTAAATACTAGGTCCTAAGAAATGTGTTTCTATCTAAAGAAATACATTCTGACTTAATGCTCCCAGAGCCTAAGGACTTTGGAGCAAGCAGAAGGAAGTCAAAGAAATTTTCTTATAATGGTATTTGGGCTTTGTCTTCAGATAGGATACTGCAGTAGAAGAGATGAATATATAAGAGGTTTGACTAGTGTATTTGGATAGTATATAAACAAGAGCAGTCCTGAGTGCCTGTCAGAAATAAACTTCTGAACCTCTTGAGATTTGTGCATCCCTAATCACCCATTTAGCTTCTGCCTGCTGTAAGAGAGATACTGGACAAAATGCACCCGCAGTGCTGCCAAATGTTGCTACTTCATAAAAAAAAGAATGGCTGTATTTTCTGTGGAAGACTGGTAGGGGGAGATAAATAAATAAACAGACCACATCATGCCTCAGCCTAGGAAGTGGAGTGTGAAGGCCCAGCAATTAGGGGTTTAAGAGCAGCTGAAACCTTTTCTGAGATGAAAGCAAGTCACTTTTCTCTGACCAGGCTTTTAATCTTTCTTGATGATACGTTTCTGCCTGCTGTAAAGAAGGTGCGTGTTTGAGAGGCATTAGGTAGGTATAGCTTGAGACTAGGTATAGCAAGGAGAAGTCACAGAGCTGCTCAGTCCTGTGGATGCTCTGCACGTAAGACATAAAGATCTCAAAAATTGTGTAAGAAAAGAAAGGACTCAATGTGATGTGTTTCTGCTTGAGTGCCTATTGCACATCGCTTAAGGGGCTTGGATAACTGATGGACAGAGGGTCTCTTCCCAGAAAAAATTAGGTGAAAATACAACATTAGGCATCAATTTTTAATTCCTCTTTGGAGGAATGTTGCAGGATAGCTTTCTAAGCCGTAATGTACTTAAGCACACAGGCCTCCCTTGGCTCCAGGCTTGGACACAGGTCATGCCTTGCCTTTTAATTAAGACCTTGCTCTTGAGGTCTGGGTTAGCTTTAACTCAAAACTTAGCCTTCTCCACTGAGTGTAGTTCCATGGTGTGTGGGACAATTCTGGCTTCATTCTAGCAGTTAATCGAAGTCTATCCTCAAACTGATGAGTTTGTTTCTTTTCTCTCCACTCCAGTGTTCCCTTAGCTCCAATCTTTCTATACTTTTAAACCAATGTGTAGAGAAGCTGCATTCCAAGCATAATGCCAGTGAAAAGGCACAGAGGCTGATTACAGTATAGAAATGAGAACATTTATTTGTGTTTTCTACCTCTTACTGTTGTCACTCTACCCCTTCTATTCAGCTGTCTCGCATCTGCTTTAGCTCTCCCAACTCTTATAAAGCAGTTAAGGTATCTGGGTAAGTAGAAAATTATCGGAATTTTTAAACTATTTTTATTATTTTGATATTTTTCTTCTGAGTGCTAGAATGAAGAACAGCACAGGGCTGCATATCTGGATCAGTCTGGGGAGTGGGGTAAATAAAGGGAGACTCTATTGGTAACTGTAAGCTACTTACATGGCCACAGTCAACACAGCTATGAAGATGGTTTTCCCCATTAACCTAGTAAGATTGAATAAATAAACAAAAACAATCTTATTTTTTTCTCATCACAAAGACAACTTGGTGTACCTAAACACTTGTGTTAAACTATGAAAAGTTTCAGGGACACAGGCAGACTTGGATGAGCAGAAGCTGGCATGTGGTATCCATTCAAGCTGCTAAGAGTCCTCCAGTGTGAGGTCTAGCATTTCTGCCCAGATCTAGTTTGAATTTGTTCTTAATCAGGCTTGTGTAAGGATTGGTATTCCTGGATGATCCTCATTCTAAAAGAGACAAAGCAAGTATTAAAACCACTGTGATTCTCTTGCTCATCAGTAGAAGTTTCATTAGGTTTTCATTGAGTTAATTGAACCTCCTAATTGCTTTTAGTCCTTAAACCATTACAAAGTGGAATACAGTCATATGTAGAACCTTTCCTTTCTTCTCAGGAGCTTCCCAATTCTTCTGTTCTCTGCTGTCCTCAAATCTACATTAAACTGTGGAGAGTACTTGGGCTGAGCCCTTTGTGATGTCACAAAATATGTTTGGCCTGTAGGCCAGAGAGCTGGTAGAAGGATTATGCCTTATGAAGCACTGTCTCTTCCAACTATTGCCCTAAGAGAGCTGCAGATTTGTCCTTCCCTTGACCCAGAGCCATGTGCCATCTGGCTGGTTGTATTTTACTTGTGACACGTTTCCTCTAACAATCCCTTTTCTTCCTTTGGAGAATTAGGTTTGTTTCTGGAAAGTGGGAATAAAGCATTTCAACCACTCTAGCACATACACTAAAAATTAGGAGACTTGTTAAGCATATAAGAGAAGGTTGTACATTGACCTCTCATAGAGTTCAGGTATAGTATTTTTCATGCTGTTTTGAACTCACATCCTGTCCTCACCCAAATTGCACTGGATTTATTTTTTATATATATATTAGTTTCATCTGAAAGCTAGATACCTGTAGTGGACACCAGCAGGTGATTTGTTTTAATGCCAAAAGGAGGATTTTGGCTAATGCTGTGATGTAATTGCTACTGTAACTGACCCCGCACTAGAAAGCAAAAAAACCCTGTCCCACAGAAGCATCTGTAGCTTCTGTGCTCCAGGTTGCTGCATTCAAGCCTGACTTGACATATAGTTGGCTCCCAGGGTATAAATGTGATACCCTTCTGCCCTTGCTTCCCTGAAAGGAAGATCAGCAGCTCTGCTATAGCAGTGCATAAAGCACTGGGAGTTGCATAAAAATCTATGAATGTAGCAAGTTATAATTATGAAACTCAGAGGCAGAACAAGAGCTCAGATTAATTTTAGTCTTCTCTGGAGACTTTTAATTACTAACACCAGTGGGAAATGTGGAAGAACATGAAAAAAAAATCACCAAGTCTAAAATGGACATATAAGGGTATTAGTAAGAGAATTTCCAATGCAGAAGAGATGAGATGTAGAATGGTATTGCCATCTGCAGTCATTAGAGTACGGATTTGTTCTTGCTTGCTCTCACTGTTAGCCTGAGTGATCACAGGACTATTTGCATCTCAGTTAAGTAAACTAGCTAATTACCGTACTAAAATGTCTGTTTCTCTGAACAGGACATTTGGAAAGGATTCCTTTTGACTGAGAGTTGGAAATTGATAATTTATACTCTTTGATATGAATTTAAATTCTCCAAAGCCTGAGAATAAAATTCTTCACCAACACTGAATTAGAGTGAATCCTTGGATGCTTGTGCAACTGCAATGTCACTAATACAGAGAAGATACTGTTCCTGCTCTACCATCCATATTTGGTGTCTTCTCAGGGAAGTCTTTGTCCTATTTAATATGGATATTAACAGTAAAACAAGAAAACATAATTAAAAGGTGATATATAGTTTTTTCTCTGATGACACTGGTGAAAAATTATTCTGAAGAAAGTGTCCGATTTGTGAACTCTGGAGTGCACTAGATAAAAAAAAATGTATGCATAAGGTAAAGCAGTTTTTGTTATCATTATTATATAAATTACCTGGATTTTCCACCATAATTATCAGAAGACTATTTAAATGTTGACAGGATATTTTCAATGCTGATGGACATGAATAAAATAAGTATTTTACTGCCATTCAAACTTGTTTTAAACAAGCAAGATATGCCTGGCATGTTTCTTTAAGATACCCTTTTATCATTAAAAAAAAAAATTCTTGCATATTCTGTGTGTTAGGAATGTTATGTTTTATGTAAAGCTAAAAATTGAGCTGTGAAAAAAATATTCAGCCTTTGAAAAATAATATTCAGCCTGGTCTTCAATAATGAAATGGTTTGACGGTGTGAGGTGTTTATAGTCAACCACGCACAGTCACTACAAAACCTCTCAGACATCACATAGAATCACTTAGATTGGAAAAGACCTTTAAGAACATCAAGTCCAACCACAGCTTAACCCTGCCTAGTCCATCTCTAGACCATGTCCCCAGACACAACATCTATACATCTTTTAAATACCTCCAGGAATGGTGGGTGACTCCACCACTTCTTTCAGTAAATAAATTCTTCCAGGTATCTTATCTAAATTTCCCCTGGTGCCATTTGAAAATTTTTCCTCTCATCCACTTGCTTGTTAACAGAGAGAAGAGACGAACTGCCACCTCTCTACACCCTCCTTGATGGTAGTTGTAGAGAGTGATAAGGTTTCCCCTCAGCCTCTTTTTCTTAAGACTAAAAAGCCCCACTTCCCTCAGCTGCTTTCCACAGACCCCGTCACCCGCTTTGTTGCCCTTCTCTGGATATGCTTCAGCATTTCAATGCTTTTCTTGAAGAGATGAGCCCAAAACTGAACACAGTACTCAAGGTGCGGCCTCACCAGAGCTGAGTACAATGGAACAGTCATTTCCTAACTCTTTCGGGTCACACTATTCCTGATACAGACCAGGATGCTATTGGCCTTCTTGGCCACCTGGGCACACTGCAGGCTCATGTTCAGCCATCTGTCAACTAACATCTCCAGGTCGTTTTCCTCCAGGGGGCTCTCCAGCTGTTCTGCCCCAAGCCTATAGCATTGACTGGGGTCCAGACACTTAGCCCTGTTGAACCCCATAAAGTTGGCCTCTGCCCATTGATCCAGGCTGTCCAGGTCCCTCTGCAGAACCATCCTGCCTTCCAGGAGATTGACACTCCCATGCAATTTGGTGTCTGCAAATTTACAAAAGGTTCACTCAATCCCCTCATCCAGATCAATAATTAAAATGTTAAAGAGGACACACCCCAGCACTGAGGCCTGGGGAACACCACTTGTGACCTGATGCCACATGGATTTAACTCTGTTCACCACAACTCTTTGGGCCTGGCTATCCAACCAGTTTTTAACCCAGTGAACAGTATACCCATCTAATCCATGAGCGGCTAGTTTCTCCAGAAGGATGCTGTGGAGGACAGCATTGAAGGCTTTACTGAAGTCCAGGTAGACAACATCCACAGACTTCCCCTTCATCCACTTGCAGGTCACCTTTTTATAGAAGGAGATCAGGTTGCTCAACACACACGTCACACACTTTCATCTAATGTTCTTGTTACTGGCAATAAAGAGATTTTTGGAAACTTTGAGGGTAATTTCCAGCAAGAATTTAAGAATGTCTGCATGAATCAGCTCTGCAGATACCTTTCTAGCTCTGATTGAGAGAAGTCACCAAAGTCTTCAGGGGATAAAAATAGCTTGTGTGAATATCATTCACCATTTGTTATGTCCAAGCCTAAGTTCAGAACTGCGTGGTGGTTTAATCTCAGCTGAGAGCTGGGTCTCCCAAAGTTACCTGTCTATTTAAGAGAGAGGGGGGGCGAACGGAGAAGCTGTGAGGAAAAGGAAAGAAAAAAAAAAGGGATAAGGATAGTTTACTAAAACAACAGGAAAAGATACAAAGAACAACAGTGATACACTATTTTAGAACACAGGGCACACTACATCGGTGTCACACAATGCAACCTCTCACCACAACCCGTGACTAGGCCGTGCCGGACCTGCTGAGCCTACTCAGGGTCTGGCCACCGCCGCATTTGCCTCAAGCCGCAGCCGCGCCCGCCAGACCGCACCTGCCCCAAACCCCAGCCGCGCCCTGCTGGACTCGCCTTTTTTGGCACGCTTTTTTTTCTTTCTCCTTTATGCAGAACATGACGTAATTGGTATGGAATATTCTCATTGGCCAACATGGCTCACTGAAACCATGACAGATTGATAAAAGTATTCAGTGGTACTAATGGTGTTGTTAACATCATGAGTCGCATATTTTTATTTACTGTAAAACTACTGGTCAATATTTTTCATTGGAAACCATTGGGAATATTAGCTTCACTTTCTCACAGAAAATAGAACTGGTAGTATTCTCAAGAGGACATTTTCCCCAGTTATGCAATCAGCTGGAATATTGTGGTGGTTTAACTTCAGCTGAAAACTGGGTTCCGCTGTCGCCTGTTCCTTTAAGAGAGAGGGGGGGGCGAGCAGAAAATCCGTGGGGTAAAGGAAAGAAAAAAAAACAAAACCCCGCGGGTTTGGATAGGGATAGTTTACTAAAACAGCAGAAAAAGATACAAAGGACAACGAACAGCAGTGCTAACACTACTTTAGAACATAGGGTACGCGAAACTGGTGATACACAATGCAACCACACACCACAACCTGCGACTAGGCCGTGCCATGCTGAGCTGACCTGGGACCCGGCCACCACCACCACCAAGAAACTGTGCCTAAAAGAACCCGGCCGCTGCCACTGCTGCCAGGGAACCGCGCTCCTCCTAAGCCGCGCATGCCAGACCCGCGCTTTTGGCATGCTTTTCTCCTTTATGCAGAACATGATGTAATTGGTATGGAATATTCTCATTGGCCAAACATGACTTACTGAAACCAGGACAAATATTCATGCTATCTAGTTTACTACAATTTGTCTAATAGCCTCAGTCCTGTTAAGGAGGAAAGCTCCATAGCCTTCCCAGGCAATCTGTTCATGTACATCTCTGCTAGATCTCAAAGATTTTAAACTTGATTCTGCTATGCTATTTCATCTCAGTGTTGTTTCTGTTGTGTGTATAAACATTTTGGTTACTTTGACAAAAAAGAACGGATTGAAGTGATGCAAATTTACAGAAGCTTTGGGCTGATGGAAAGTATTTTTGTTTTTTATTGAATAATGCCACTGGCTAGGTCATCTGTTAACATCTGTGATCCATTGATCTACTCACATAAATATCAATGTTTTGAGATAAAAGTCTAACTCAATAAACTTTATGGCTGTGGCAAATTCATTACACTGGGCATGATATTTTGTCACAAGAATTCATGAAAACAATATTGAAAAATTAAGAGCTAGACTTGAAGATGAGATTTAATCCTGAACTCCCCCATAAGACAAATGGTTTCTGAGTGGAGTTCCAGTTAAGAAACTAGCAATTTTTATTATTTATTTATTTATTCAGTCTTTCATGCTTTAAACAAAACCAAACCAAACAAACATTAATATGAATGGCATGATTACTGCTGACGGGGCTCACCTGTCCCCAAGGGGACAGGAGATGGCAGGGCTCACTGAGCGTGCTTTAAACTAGTTAGGAAGGGGGAAGGGGATATTACGAAGGCTGCTGGGGTTAGGCAAGTGCTTCTGGCGACACGACGTGAGTTGACGGTGGAAGAAGTTAAATGCCAGCAACACAGTGACGGACCTGAGGATGTTGTTCCAAGTGATAGTAGGGAAAACTCTGCGGATTGCCCTGAGGATGCCTCAGTGGAGCCACTATTGCCCATCCCCTGTCGGAAATCTTGCTGCGATCTGTTGAGGATACCTGCACCTGCTGCACCACTAAAATGCCTTTATACAAATGCACATAGCATGGGAAACAAGCAGGAAGATTTAGAGATCTTTGTGTGGTTGCAGGGCCATGATCTCATTGCAGTCACAGAGACATGGTGGGACAGCTGCTGGTAGCTAGGGCCCGGCAGTCAGAAGATCTCTTGTTATGCGGGAAGATAAGGCCCCTCTCCTAATAGCCAATAGTAAGCAGGTGGAAGTGACATTGTGAACCCTAGCTATATAAGGTCATGTTACCTATCGATAAATGCCATTTTCTGTCCACCATATTGGTGTTTGTGAACTGATGGACCGAGTGGTCTCTGGTTGGTCTCTGTGCTGTTCCTGAACCAGGTCTCCACACCTTTGCGAAGGCAACAAATGGTGCCAAAAGCCCGGGAATTTGCCTGGAATCTGGTGAACGGTGGCTGGAGCGGCAGGACCAGCCCAGCAGGGAGGATGCTCCTGGACCAACAAGGAGGATGGAAGCTCTTGTGAAGGTCATGTAAATTATATAAGTTGTGGGGTGGGTCGGTCAAGGAGGTCAGGGATGCTCTGGAGACACATGGCATGGACCACCTCCATCAGTGGGGTGTGTTGGCCAAAGAGGCCAGGGATGCTGCAGAGACGTATGGCATGTACCACCGCCATCGGCGGGATGTGTCATCCGAGGAGGCCAGGGATGCTGCGGAGAAATTAGAATCTGAGGATGCATGGTATAGACCACCACCATATGCGCCCCAAAATGGCGTTGAGTGGCAAGGGGAAGGGTGGAACGAGGATGCCTTTGGCGCGAAAAGAGAGGAAGCCCTAGAATTAACAAGCACACACATACGGGAATGGGAGGGGAGCACGAGTGATGGGCGGAGAGCCAATCAGAGCGGCCATCACATGGTAGCAAACTGCCCCCAACCCAGGGACCTGTCAACAATGCTCCCCCGCACCAAAATCAATACAGAGGACCGTGTTGGACCTGTAGAAAGAAAGGTCATCTTGCTAAAGAATGCAGATTTAAAACCCAGGGAAATGGGGAGGGGAGAGGGCACTCAGGCCACGCAAGGCTCTCTCCTACTTGGAACATGAGGAGGCCCAACTATGCCAACCCTGGGTGGGGCGAGGCGCTCTCAAACTCACTGCCCCCCCCGAGAAGTGACCAACTTTATGGTCCAACCAATGGTCCAGCCAAATCTGCCTCTATCTCAGGGACAGCAAGGACCACCCCGTGGGGGCAAGACCACAGGGTGGCCCTGGTAGTAAAGTGTGACAACCTGCCAGTGGTGTGGGGGATCTGCTCCCTCTATGATACCTCAAATGGCACCACCATTAGAGGCCCCGTATGTTATGTCAGGAACCCCACCCCTGTTGGGAAGGAACTCTTTAGCCCTATTGAAAGCCAGGGTGACAAATCTACTCTAAGGGCCACTGCCGCACACCCACTTCCACCAATTAGACTGATGTGGAAATTGTTCAACTCAGTGTGGGTCGAGAAGTGGCCCGTATTGAAGCCTCGAATGGATGCTCTTTCGAGCTAGTTGATTGTGAATTACAGCGAAGTCACATAGAGCCTTCCACTAGCCTGTGGAACACCCCAGTTTTTGTAATACTCTAACAAACTGGCGAGGGATTTTGTCTCCTCCATGACCTGCGTGAAGTGAACAAGACAATCCAACCAATAGGTCCTGTCCAAACGCTGTTGCCTATGAACTCCTTGATACCAGAAGGACAACTTTGTGCTGTCCTTGATATTAAGGACTTTTTCTTTTCGATACCCCTGCATGAGTAGGACAAGGAACGGTTTGCTTTTTCTGTTGTGTTTCCAAACAGCCAACGCCCCAACCTGCGGTTTCACTGGAAAATGTTGCCCCAAGGAATGATCAACTCACCCACTATCTGCTAGATTACGGTGGATCAGGCATTGGCGCTGGTCCGGTGCAGTGATCCAACCGCGACCATCATTCAATATATGGATGATATTTTAATCGCTGTACCGTTAGGAAGTCAGGTGGGCCAGCTGTTGTTAATGGTTTCAGAAGCTCTAAAAATAAACGGGTTTGAAATTGTGAGTGCGAAAATAGAAAGAAGACCAAGTGTAAGATTTTTGGGAGTGCGAATACACTTCATGATATGCAACAGCAAGTGGGGTCTTTGCAATGGCACCTCAATATTGTCCTGATCCCTCCCGAAATCATGGTCCCCCTGCACGATCTTTTGAAAGGAAAGAACCCATGGGAGCACAAATCTCTGACGACAGAAGCAATGAACTCTCTAGACTTTATCGAGCAACATTTGTCATCAAGCACACTCACCAGGTGGAACCCAAATATACCACTTGATCTATATGTACACTTCACGGCTACGCTGTTAGAAGGAAAGGGAGCCTGTGAGAGCTGAGCAGCAGTTATACATCAGTTCTTCCAAGCACAGGATTGGTGCATCCCTTTGAGTAAGAAATTGGGAAAGAGAGGCAAAAGACCTGTGTGGATGAGCAAGGAGCTAATGAGTATACTCAAAGGGAAGCAGAAGGTTTATGAACTGTGGAAACAGGGTCTGAGCACCCGGGAAGAATATAGGGATGTTGTTAGGGCCTGTAGGGACACAACTAGGAAGGCTAAAGCATGTTTTGAATTGAAGCTAGCAAGAGACATAAAGGATAATAAAAAGAGTTTTTTCAGATACGTGAATACTAAGAGGATGAGCAGGTATAATGTAGATCCCTTGCAGAACAAGGCGGGTGTCCTGGTAATGGGTGATGATGAGAAGGTGGAGACACTGAATGCCTTCTTCGCTTCAGTCTTCACTTCAAAGGCCCCCCGGGACCCACAGACACTGGATTAAAGTAGTAATGTTTGGGAAATTAAGAGCTTCCTTCTAGTTGAGGTAGGGGGGGTCGAGGAGCATCTCAAAGGGATTAATGCACACAAATCCATGGGCCCGGATGGGATGCACCCACGTGTGCTGAGGAGCTGGCGGAAGTGATTGCTGAGCCACTCTCTAGCATCTTTGACCAGTCTTGGAGAGCAGAAGTGCCTAAGGATTGGAGTATAGACAATATCATTCCAGTCTTTAAAAAGGGCAAGAAGGAGGATCCTAGCTACTATAAGCCAGTCAGCCTCACTTCTGTCCCTGGAAAAGTTATGGAACAGCTTGTTTGGGATGCCATCTCTGGAAGAGAAGAAGGTCATGAGGAGTAGTCAGCATGGATTCACCAAGGGAAGATCGTGCTCGACCAATCTCATAGCCTTCTATGATCTCATCACCGGCAGGGTAGATGGAGGGAGAGCAGTGGATGTCATCTACCCTGACTTCAGCAAGGCTTTCAATACTGTCTCCCATGACATCCTGATAGAAAAGCTGAGAGAGTATGGGATAGATGAGTGGACAGTGAGGTAGGTCGAGAACTGGCTGTCGACCGAGCCTAGAGAGTCGTGATTGGTAGAGCAGAATCTCACTGGAGGCCTGTGACTAGGGGTGTTCCCCAGGGCTCGGTGTTGGGTTCAGTCCTGTTCACTATCTTCATTGATGACCTTGACAAGGGAATAGCGTCCACCCTCGGCAAGTACGCCGATGATAGAAAGCTGGGAGGAGTGACTGACACACAGGAACACTGCGCTGCCAGCCAGCAGGACCTGGACATGTTGGAAAGCTGGGCAGGGAGAAACCTAATGAAGTTCAACAAAAGCAAGTGTAAAGTCTTGCACCTGGGAAGGAACAACTGTTCATTTCAGTATAGGCTGGGGGATGTCCTGCTGGAGAAGAGCACTATGGAGGAGGACCTGGGGGTCCTAGTGGATGACAGGTTGGCTATGAGCCAGCAGTGTGCCCTGGTGGCCAAGAGAGCCAATGGGATCCTGGGATGCATCAGGAACAATGTGGCCAGCAGATCGAAGGAGGTGATATTCCCCCTCTACTCTGTCCTGGTCAGGCCCCACCTGGAGTATTGTGTCTAGTTCTGGGCTCTCTGGTATTAAAATGAAACTGATCTCCTTGAGAGAGTCCAGAGAAGGGCTGCGAAGATGATTGAGGGACCTGGAGCATCTCCCTTATGACGAGAGGCTGAATAAGCTGGGACTGTTCAGTCTAGAGAAAAGAAGATTAAGGGGGGACCTAATTGGTGTTTATAATTATCTTAAGTATGGGATGCAGGAGGAATTAGCCAGTCCCTTTTTAGCGGTTAGCGGGGACAGGAAAAGGGGCAATGGCTGCAAGTTAGAACACAGGAAGTTCTGTGCCAACATGCAGAAAAGCTTTTTCACGGTAAGGGTGACGGAGCACTGGAACAGGCTGCCCGGGGAGGTAGTGGAGTCTCCTCTGGAGATATTCAAGACCCACCTGATGCCTATCTGTGCAATATTAGCTAGGGAGCTGCTTTGGGAAGGGTGTTGGACCCCATGATCTCTTGAGGTCCCTTCCAACCCCTACGATTCTGTGATTCTCTGAAATGCTGATGCCTGAAAAGTAGAGTCCCAAATCCTTCCTAGAATGCAGAGTTGGGGGAAAGTATGTAGGTATCTCCCCCCTGCCCCCAAAATAAATAAAAAAAAGCAAAACACAAAACAAAACCAAACCTTAACTCAAAAAACCCAAGCAAAACATAATAAAGGATATGTCCCAATTAAACAACATTTCACGTGAAATAAGACAAAAATACTCATGTTTCTGCTCTTTTTTTACTGACCGTGAAAATGGAGAAGGCCAGTAAGGATGGACTAGGTCTCTGACTAGTCTCCTTCTCTAATTATTAATATGATCATGAAACAAAGTATAATACATGTCTTTGAAAGCAATTTCCTGAGACTCTGATTTACTGGAAGACATTGTATGGGGTGAAGATGAGACTTAGAATTGAGTTTACTACACTCAGATCAAAGAGCTTCATGTTGGCCATAAATAGCTATTTAACATTGGTAGGTATTACCAAGCCAGAAAGTTAGTTGTTTGCTTTAAAACATGTTATAAAGCAAACTTCACCTTCATTAGATAGAATTCAAGCATACCAAATTATTGTCTGTGACACATACTTCTTCATTGCCTTTCATCAGGAAGGTGGAGTTATCTCACATTCAGAGGTACTAATGGACAAGAGACCAGCATCTGCCTGAAGGTAATAAGACATACAGAGACTGGTAAAATTAGATTAGGCCAGGACAGGTATAAGTAGAGTAATTCATTCAAGTTTAAAGATAACGCAGTAAAAGGCCAATCTGACATGATACATTTAAAACTGATTGCTTATGATCTACTGCAGGAGGATTTGGATCTTTAACTGACTAAAACAGATTATGAATTTACAATATGGGGGAAAAAAGAAAGCAGTGTCTCTGTCATTAGGCTGTCTAAGACTGTATCGTGGATTAACAGTTGTGAAAAACCTTTCAGTAAAAGATTCAGTTAGAAATGCAAAAAGTTGCTGGTTTTTTTTTCTTTTCCTTCTTTTTCTTCATGTAGAGGGAAGAATTTCTTGCAAAAATTAAAAATCACTGAACAAAACAACAAACAAGAGCACAAAACATGCAAATAAAAAAAACCCCAACAAGCCAAAACCAACTCTTGCCTATTTCTTCTCCATTTGTGTGATAAATCTGGTTCTAAGGTCAGCACAAACACTTTGCTTTAAGTACAGTTTAAAATTATTGGAAACTTTATTTAAATTTAAAAATTAAAAAGACTGCTGTATGTAATAGCTAGTGTCTAGGTGAAATTGTGCTGCCAATTATCTACTAATCTACTAATATATTAATCTGCTCATCTATTAAGAATCATAAAATGGACATAGCATAAAGGTTGTAAAATAATTGCAGCAAATTGTTTTGTTTTAAAGGAAGATTTTGAGAATAATAAAGATACTGAGTCAGATCCAATTACAATTATAGACTTAAGAAGCTGAGGCTGGGAGGAAGACATAGCAAATTGTGAAAAATGTAAAGTTTAGAAGAATTTGAAAAAGTGAGATTTAAGATGAGCAAGTAACTAACCAATTAATTCTTGAAAACCTGATAAATATTTTTGAAAAAATAATTAAGGGAAAAAGGTTCTTCTTTCAAAATTTTGTATCATACTGAATTCTGAAAGTAGGAGGTTGCATTTTTATCCATTTATGTGGGGGGGTTTTATGAACCTTCCTTCCTTCCTTCCTGCCTTCCTGCCTGCCTTCCTGCCTGCCTTCCTGCCTGCCTTCCTGCCTGCCTGCCTTCCTTCCTTTTGTACTCTCTTAAGAATTTGATAATGAAAAATTCCTGATAGAATGACATTTTAAAATGTCTCATTAAGACTCCTGAAAGAAAAGTTTGCTAGCATTACTGTAGACTCTTGTTCTTTGTATGAATAGGACTCCAGAAGAGATTCTGAGAAAAGACTGTCCTTAGGTCAAAACATTTTGACCTTAAAATACACACACTCACACATATATATATATATATATATATATGTATATATATATATATACACACATACATACACAAACACATCTGTTTTTGTTTGTTGATAAGTGTTATTGTGTGCTCTTCACATGAATTAGGTTCTATTGGTAGGGACTAGGGATTTGGTGGTGCCAGTCTTTTCTCTTTCCTGCTCATCTGTAGAAAGTTCTGAGGAGGGGTCTTTTCCTTTACCCAGAAAGTCTGCAGCAGAGACCTGCAGGAGGTATAAGCAAGTCTTGATTCCAGATACACAGAGTGGAAATACATTTAAATACACATTTTTATCCCATTGGCCTCAATAGCACCTAAGGGCTTTTTCCAGTGCTTTATCAAACAATGAATGCTCAGGACATGACAAAGATGGAGGTTTGCATGTTCTTAGCCGATTATCAGATATTAAAATCTGGATTCATGGATTGCTGAAGGAAGAAAAATGATGTAGTGGGTGGCTGCCTAAATTCCCAGGTGAGTTCTTTTTCATTTTTTTCCCCTCTTTTACCATGCCAGAAAGATGATTTTTGAGTCTGAAGGATTGAATTAGCAACAGGAGCCGCATGCCAAACTCCTGCAAAAAGCTTTTCATTACAGATTTAAAAAACCCTGTTTAGAATGTATACAGGCAAACTCAGGTATAAGCAAAGGTGCCATCTGTAAGATAGATGTGCCAGGTCACAAGTCTGACTGTAAGGTATTAGTGTTCTCTGCCTGACAGGCACCATTAATGCAGAATGACAAAGGACATTCCCATGACATTGCATACCACAGATGTGAAATACCAGAAACACCTTTTAACAAAGGGATCTTTCTCAAGTGCTGAGAGCCAAATTTTGAAGTACTCAGCACCCATCCAAAGCTTTCAAAACACCTGATTTTAATTTATATATGTAAAAGATCAGTTTTGGGATCAAACAGCATAATCTGATGACATCAACATTTTCACCCAAGTTTCAGATTGAATGAATGCTCATAACCCTGCACAGACATTAGAAAATAGTATGTATTTCAACCTAAACCTGTCTCAATGAGGGAAGTTTCTGATATTGTATTGTTTTGTTGTTTTGTTAAGCTTTTTGTGTCGTCTGGGTTTTTTGTGGGTTTTTTTTTCCCCTTTTTAGTTCTAGTTTGTATATTTTTGTATTGTTTTGGTTTTCAGAAAAAAACCCTAACATACCTTGTTTATAAAAGGCTATGAGTGAAGTCCTCAGTGAGGTTACCTTTGGTCTGTCAGAATAGTAACAAACTGCATCATTTCTGCTCTGTGTTTGATCTCTACCCACAGAGGCCAGATGGTAACATTATCTTTCCCTAAAAAATGATGACTGTTTCTGAAAAATCTGAGCAGTTATGAATTTTGATGTTCTTCTCTTATCTGCATATTTCTGTTGGAAGCATAAACCATCCATTTTACAAAAGGGGTAATTATACCTTTCGATACAGACTTCCTAGGTACAATGAATCAGGGAAAGCTGAATATGAAGTTTGGTTTTGTGGGGGTTTTTTTGTTTGGTTGGTTCAGATTATTTTTTTTTAATTACTTATACTTAGTTCTTTCGTTATTTTTACCATAAATCAGTTCCTCTTCTTGAGAACTACCTAATACCTTGGACTTGCCAATCAGTGACAGGGAAAGTTATTTATTTAGTTGATATAGGTACCACAGCCTTGGAACAGAGGTGTTCAGGTGTATACAGACAATTCTTGTGTCTAACCACCAGCTATCCAGCTCCTAGAACTAACTTTATAGTAAAAGTTGAATAGAGATAGTAAACTCTACTGACACCTATAGAGCTTCCAACATAGAAATTTAATAATAGTATAAAATATGTTTTCTGGATAAATCCTGTCTCTGCATTCCAGGAAAAAGAATTTAGAAGACTGTATATAAATGCATCATCTGGTGACATTTACCCTAATAGTGTAATTAAGACAGAACTAAACTAAGAGCATTCCTAATGGGCTTTTCCCATGTCACTTATTATTTATATATCACTGCCTGATCCATTTTTATTCATATTTCACATTTATATTTTGGAAGTGTCGGAACATACGCTACTAGGCGACGCACAAATATATCATGATAAAGATATATTTCCCAAGTAATTTGTAATCTAAAAGAAAATATTTTCCTTTGCTCTCTCCTGACATTCCCCAGATTAAGGACACAGTCCTGCTGTCCCTTAAATATGCACTTTTGCCACTGACTTCACTTCATCAAGGGAAGAGCAGACATGTAGATACACAGTGATAAGGGACCTGGACATGCTTCTGCAGATAAACAATGACAGTAGTCCAAGACTCTGACTGCTCTGGTTAATCTCTCATGATGCCAGGAGAATTACAGGTGGGAGTAAGGACTAGGAGAACCAAGACTTAAACAGATCCAGAGTTTTATAATCTCTCCTCATTTGGAAGCCTTCGTCATTTTCATTGCCTTTCTCAAAACTTTTCTTATTCTGCCATTTTGTGTTGACCAAAACAGAACACACTATTCAAAATGACAATGCAATGTACCACTGATTTATCATCTCCTCTTATGGTGCCTAGTGCAAATCAAAAAGTTACAATCTTGAAGTAAAGTTACAGCTCTCAGTTCCTGGAGTGTGCTCCCTACTAATATGGCCTGTGAGAATCCAAATAAGAAAAGAAGAAAAAAAAAACAAAACCCCCAAAATCATAGAACATAGTGGATATTTAGTAGATATGGGGGTATTTTGAATTATCTTTGGATAGTTCCTTTCAACAGATAAATCAATATTGAGCTGCTTCTTTTGTCAGGTAGTGATGGTGGTATGAAAAGAAAGGAAAAAAAAAAAGCTTTTGTTTACATCTGAAGATTAAATGCTGCACAGTGTTAGAATATTCAGTGGAAGCACTGTGATAGATAAGATGTCAAAGAGAGCTCCAGGAACTACAACAATGCTTTAAAAAGATAAATAAATGTACAGTGTTATCTTCTAAGTTGAAGCCTCATACCACTGGACTTTTAAATATGTATGACCAGAACCCTTTTTGTTCTATCTACCTCTCTGCACATTTGTAAATGCTCTCTTGTAAGGCAAACCAATACGACGATGGAAAAGATTGCCTACAGAAGTAGCCACCGTACTACAGGGATATTCAAGAGTCAATTGGTGAAAACAACCAGGAGAATGTGCTACAAAAATTAACTTTGGAACATTCAGGACTCAAGAGGAATTCTTAGTGAACTTTAGGTTTTCTGGTTTTGCTGTTCCCTGGATGACTGACTCCAGACTCAGACTCAAGGAAAATTTTTCCTAGAACTCGTCAGCATCTGAAGAAAGCAATATATTCTGCATTTTTTAGGAAGATCTCATATTTCTTGCTGTCTGCCTGGTGTCTTGGGAAACTTGTTCAGGGGGGTTTATACGATTGGTGCCCAGAGCTGGGTAGTTCAGCAAGAGCTGGAGGCAATGGACTGATTTTTGTAGAATGGCCTGAAATAAAAATGAGTCAACAAACATGGACAAGAACTCAGGCTGGGAGAATATTCTGGGGACTATTTGTATATACACACCCCTCCCTTGTTTTCACTCTATATCTTCTATATTTTGGATATCATCAGATGGGCATGCTGGACTAATGTAACTTATATTTAAGTTAGCACAACCTTTCTGTGTGTTTTTAACCTGAAAATGTGATGATAAAAAAGCAATTAATAGATTTCCAGCTCTTTCTTCCAGTGGGACACACTAACATAATCCTTTTATATTGACATAGTATCTCTGGTTTCCTAACTGATCAGTTTAAATTCATCTGTCATTAGAAAACATTTTCATATAATGCAATTTTTACATAAAAAGGCTATCAGTCGTGCATAGATTTATGAAATAGGAGAATTCTCTAACAAGCCACAGCAGACATGGAGTGAATCCTCCAGGACACGTTCATCCTTTTCTGTGGATTGGGACATTGTACAACATTTAGCTTCTTCCTACTTGTTGAGCTTATTCTGAGCTGCTCCCATAGGTGCAAGAACTCATTCTCTGGAACTGACATCTTCCACCATGTGCTGATAATAAGAACGCATAGCCATATCTATTTGATCAAATAAAAAGTCACTCAAACCTCACTTCACCTCTACCCAGGCAATAAAAAAAAACCAGTTCTTGCCCCAAAGACTTTATAATATAAGGAGTATATGAGAGAAATGGTACTGGTAACTGTAGAATCACAGGAGCTGCCTAACAATTTGACATGCCTCAGGTTTTGAAAGTGGAAGTATTTTTGGATCAAAATAAAGGAATAAAATAACTGTATCACATCACAAAATCCTCTTAAAGAAGGAGAAAAACAAAAAAACAAACAACTGTCTGTCTCGGTGAAAATGAGATTTTCTCCACCCTCCTCAGCATTTGCTTTAGTCAAAGAAATCACTGTTAACACATCATTATTATTTAATCAAAAGTCCTTCCTATGATTTTTATTGAAACAAACAACTGATTTCATTATCTATGTGACCTCCAAGATATATGTTACAGCTTGCCCTGTGCCATGTTTATGGTATCAACAGAAATGAATAATTCAGACATCTGTCCTAGTCACTGTATTTTTATCACCACTTAAGTCATCTTTGGCTATGATTTTGTCTCTGTCTCATTCAGAAACTTGCCCTTTCTTACTGGTTGCTTTCTATAGCCAGAAAACAAATCAGTCATGAGTAGAGTATTCAGAATTAGCACCAGTGTTAAACATTAGACTGTGTTCTTTTTCTTTTCCTTTTCTTTTTTTTTTGTCCATGCAAGTAATTGCTTCTTTGTCCATTTAAATAGGGAAAAAAAAAAAAGCAAAGGAAAAAAAAACGCAGAAAATTTGTACATTATAGCATGGAAAATGAAAGTTTATGGGAAGTGTGTTGCCTATATAAAGGGATCAGACACATTTCACTTTTGGCAATTTGAAAAGCACTACTAAATCCAACTGGCTTCACGCTTATCACATTTATTGCTCAATCACCATAATGTTTATTTTATAAAGTGCTTAAGTATTTGGTCAAATCAGAGGACATGAAGCTCTCTCCATGGGCACACAGCTAAGTAACTACTTCAGTACAACATAGATTTAATGCAAAACACAGAACCAGCAAGAGGAAAACAGATGAAATTAAAATACTCTTGAACTACACTAGACTTGCTCCCTAAAATATATTTTACACTGATCAAATTTTAAAAAAACCTAGAGTAATTAGAAGTGATGTAACTATTTCTGGAAGATTTGGGTTTTGGTGGGGATTTTTTCCATAGCACTCTGGATTTGGAAAGGGATAATAAAAAACAACAACAACAGCAAAAAAAAAACAAAAAGCAAAAAATACCCCCAACAAACTAACTATATACTATTTCATTCACTGACTGTCCTGAGATAGTGTTTGAAATCCGAGGCAAAAACTTCATTGTGAATGTGTTCCCTGCATTTCATAGAATGAAGATATATACATGGTATATATCTTTGACAAGGGGGAATGGATTAGAGCTAAAGGAAGGAAGGTTTAAATTAGATATTTGGGGGAAGTTCTTCACAGAAAGAGTGGTAAGGTGCTGGAACAGGCTGTCCAGAGATGTAGTGGATGCCCAGTTCCTGGCGGTGTTCAAGGCCAGGTTGGATGGGGCCCTGGGCAACCTTGTGTAGATCCAGGCCTGAGGTTGGTGGCCCTGCCTGTGTCAGGGGCTTGGAGCTCTATGATCCTTGGGGTCCCTTCCAACCCATGCCATTCTATGATTCTATGATTCTATGGTAAGAAATGTACATATTTCGTTGACCAAGTTTAACTGAAGAAATTTGAGCTTTAAAAGTAATTCTATATTCATATTAGTAATAAATACAATTACACTTCAAATTGAAGAAACAACTACATCAAGTGGCTCATCAATAAAATTATTTTCCCCCTGTTTAAATAAACCCGTAAAACAAAACTCATAACTTTTCTAAAAATTACAGAAAATCATAACTAAAATGAACTCAAAGAAGAATAGAGAATGCACAAATCACCACTGTTACCCAGACTTTCAGTAATTTAGTAGCCCAGAAGAAATCTTATCTAAATCACATTCTCGCTTTTTGTTCCAGTTTGGTCAGCTGGCTCAAACAATTTGAGAATTAGTGAAACAGGAGAGATATGGGTGCTACCTCAATGCCACTGTTGCTTATATGGTACATAAGGAGATAAAATATCTTTCTTGTTTTCTTTCCCTTCTACATTAAACCACAATAGAGATAAAGAGAGATATAACCCACATGCTTGAACCTTTGATAGAAACCACAAGGGAAGCAGTAAAAGACAAATATGCCCCTAATGACAGGCTCCCTGATAGCACAAATCCAACTAATTTATTTTCCAATATATACAGAAAAAAAGACTGAGCTGTGGAGAGGCTGGGGGAAGGAAATGAGGAGGGCAGCACAAAAGAAACTGGATGAAGTAAAGAATACTTAATTATGGATTTTTTTCAAGGGAAATCAGTTATTTGGCCTAATGATGTACTGGCTTCAGATATACTTTGTAATTCACCACAGAAACTTTTTATTGAATCTCATAGCAGGACCAAGAAACGGGGCTTAAAGAATAAATTAGGTGCTTTATATAAAATTTATGGAATATTCTAGAAAGGTTATTTATAAATTTTATTGAGAAACATATCCAGTTTGTGTTTATCTCTCTAAATGTATATTGTGGTATCATATCCACTTGGATAATACATAAGTAATGTCGTGAATTATCTGCACACCTTCTTTGGGTACTCTATGAAAGGAGCAAAGCAAAAAAAAATATTAAGAAACAGAGGGAAGGTCTCAAGTTTTGAAATTATAAATCTTGTCCCTCAATAACATAACTGATTTGATGAAAAAATAATCAGAATAGACACTGTCTGTTTTCTAAATGTGTATGTGGCTGAGCTCGGCAGATTATGCACCCAGCTGTTAGGAGTATTAAATAGTTTAGGATTTTATTTTATTTTTGGTTTAGCCACTTTACAGCTGAATAATTAATTTAATGTCTTACCTGTAAAATAATTGTATTGACTTCCACAGAAAAAAATCAGAGATTTCCTAGTGACGCAGACTTTATCAGAGATATGTATTAACCCTCTTTGATAAGTGAGACACAAAGGAACTTAAGACACCATAGTGCTCATTATTGTAGCACCAATCATTTAAGCCCTGGTCCATCACAGCACTCAGAGCTATTTTCTTTGCACTGGGGCATAACAATCATGGAATCTGGGGAGGATTCAGGCAAGGAACAACAAAGTGAAAAGTACCCTGGTGAAGAGGAACTCATATGATACAAAGATGTTTTTCATTCTAGTCCTGTCTCCATTTAGATTTATGAGTTTAAAAAGCATTGCACTTTAGAGCTCTGCACCCTCACTTGCATGTTTGAGTAATAAAATTAAGAATAATGTTCACACAAGTTCTCTTAGCAATGGAAATCAAAATGGACAATTTTAATACAGATAATTTAGATTAAACCCATTATCACCTCCAGTATCAAAAACCTAAGAAGCATCTTTTAAGGTCTTCCTTGAAAAATTTTAAGTCTATCTCAAATCTCATGTTTCATGAATCAGTAGGGCAATTTTAGACTTGAAAATAATTCTCATCAGCATACTTCCATCCAGTTATGTATTTGAAAGCTCCTGTTAGGCACACTGAACATGTTGATCAGACCAAGTTCTGCAAAGACCTAGAATGAGGAATGTTTGCTCTGTAAATCCCAGAAGAGTTTAAAACTGATAGAAAAGCCAAATAATTCAAATAGGACTAAGACAAGTTTAGGGATCATATATGTGACTGGGGGAAGCCAAGAGTTGAGAAGCAACTACAATGGCATATAAATATTTTTGTATGTCTGTCATTGTAAAGAAAGCTGCACTGTTCTGTAATATTTTATGTTCATTCTGTCTACATCAGTTTCACTGCCTCTATCTGCTATTTATATGTGAAGGAATGGGTGAAAGCCTTTTCCCCACAAAAGAAAGTTGATATAAACAGCTGTCTGAATAGTCTACAAAAACTGCACGGAATAATGATGACAGGAAAAAAAACAACAACTGGGTAAGATTTGAAAAAGGGGGTTTAGAAACATTTGCAGAAAATGTAAAAATGTATTATAAAAACATATCCAGGAAAATCAAAAAAGGCTTCTTTATCCATGTGGTTTGAGTTACTGGGTTAAAGGAATAAATGCCTTGAAAAAAGAATTAAATAAAAATTAAATGTTTTATTTTTTTGTCTTGACCCAAAAATGTATTTTGCTTTTGAGCTTTTGGCTGTTTCTTAGTTGAATTAAATTTTCAGCATGGAGTATGTTTCAAGTCCATTTATGCAAGCCACACAGTCACAGAGTTGAGCAAGGGTGCTATGACTTTATAGCTTCAAAGCTGAAGGAAACAGAGCTGTTCTCCTGTGTGTAGTAGCTGTGCCACAGGCAATCTCTGAGGAGTATTTAAGGATGTAACAGGGAAAAAAAATCCAAAAATAAAAAACCTTCAAAAACTTTTCAGGGAATGAGATAATAAATATTTTGCTTTTTTCCTGCAAGCCCTTACTTGCTCCTGGTTCTTCCAGCTCTGAGTTCAAACATTTTTAATGTCATTGAGCCCGACTGTTGCCATAGGTGTCTTCCAAGATGAATTTTTCAACTGATTCTAGTAATAATATACCATTTTGTAAATTCCTGCTTAGTGTGTGGCAAACTTTAAATTCTGCATGATCCAGATTGCTAATGTCACCCAACTTCTTGCTGAAAAGCACTTATCTAGGAATAGAACATAAGCAAAAAAAAAAAAAAGTTCCCTGCTGCTCAGAAAACATGATCTTATGAATAAGACACTGCTTTAATCTTAGAAATTCTACATTTAATTGCCAGATACTCAACAAATTTACTTATATGCAAATAACTTCCTCTCTTTCTGCTTCATTTTCGTGGATGCAAGTTCAGGACTTATAGCTACCTCCGCTGTAAATAATCTTATTTAAATCATAGTCTATGTAGTCAAGTACAGATCAGAACGTTTGCCTGGGTTCACACACACCAGGTCTGCCACAAAGTACTGGTGATAGAGGCATGTGTTGTGGTTTAAACCTCAGCTGAAAAGCTGGGGCCACAAAAGTTAGAAAAAGTCCCCTGCCTTTTTAAGAGGTGGGGGATGGGCGAATGGAGAGAGCCGAGGAGCCGCGAGGAAGGAAAAAAAAAAAACAAAGCCCCGCAGGTTGGGATAAGGATAGTTTACTGAACAACAGGAAAAGATATGAAAACAACTAACTACAGTGCTACTATATACAGTGCAAACCTCTCACCCCACTATGTAATTTGAGCCGTGCCCCAACCCCTGCTGACTCGGAGCCCTGAACACGGCACTAACAGCCGGCGCTCCCAAACCCCCCCTCACCGCCGCCTGCTGCGCCGATCCAAAAGAGAAAGAGAAAGAGAAAGAAGCCGGAACTGGCACTGTGCCTGCCCAGACTGGAACTTCACGTGCCCGGGTCCAGAGCAGTTTCTGATGGGTCCGGAGTCGGCCCTGGAACTGGCACTGTGCCTGCCCAGACCGGAACCTCCCGTGCCTGGGTCTGGAATCGCCCCTGCGGGGGGGGAGGGTGGGCCGGACCACCTGATCATGACACAATTGGTATGGAATACTCTCAGGGCTAACATATCCTGTTGCTTGGCTGAACCCAGGACAGAATGTTATGGCCTGTATTTTAGTATGATTTTCATCCCGTGATGTGAACCATAAGCCATATTGTCTCTTTGGGGTGTATGTTTGTTAATACTTACAGCAAGATTTTATGATAGGTTTTCAAAACACATTATTAAGTACGTAGATTTTGGATGGAACTGGTGTAGCACAGGAGGTATTTCTATTGTTTAGACAAGTTTTCTTTGTCAAGCTGAAAGAAAAGATGAGAGAGAAAATGAAACCTACACCTCACTAAAAAACTGGCATTGGGGATTTTGCAGTTTGTATTTCTTCTCTACGAATGATAGGGATGTTGGGCTTATAATCCTTCAAGTAATTTTCATGATAAGTGCTTGACGTCTCTAGTTAGTTTGAGTCTTGCTCAAGTGAGAGACGGGCATCATCTGGGGATTAATATCTTTTCTTTTTATGCATAAAGCTGGTCCTGAGTGCTTTTCAAATTTCTTGTATGATTTGAAGACTCTGAATCCTGACCTGCCATTGGTACTTTTGTCTTTTATTTCTCCTTTTAGTAACATTCATTGGTTTTATTTAATTTTTTTGTTTGGCTGTTTTTTCTTTCCCTTTCTCTTTTTTTCTCCTTTTATTACTGCTGTAAAAATGAAAAATTATTTTATTGTATACATACACAATTTCTTTTGAAACTTTCTCACTCATGACTGACTAATCACTACTAGGGGATATGGAAACCACTCTTAATAATGTGGTTTAAGAAGGGTATAAAACTAGAATGGAACAAAGAAAGAAATATTCACCTCAGTACAATATGGTGTTAAGGTCTCTGTAGTATCTTAGTACTGGCAATATTTTCTGTGCTGGCATGGTTATAACTATATTACATACAGACACAAACGCACAAATGCATTCACATTTTACCACCTCATGTTTCTCAGGAACGTGATCCCACTAATCTTTAAGTATTTACCTATGTCAGTGAACACAAGGCATTTTAGCCAATGGCTGGATAAATATATCCATATATGCATTTCAGAGGGCCACTTCAGTGTGGTCCTACTGACCATACACCTCTGGACATCTGGATTGTATTGGTGGTCTTTAGGAGAGCATCATCTAGTGTTAAGTATATCTGGAATGGTTACACCAGAAGATTCACTGAATATGTGTGGTCTTAAACTGAGCTGAAAAGTAAATGTGGACAAAGCTTCAGTTCACCATGGACTTCATAGAATTACAGAATCATAGAATGCTTTTGGTTGGAAGGGACCTCAAAGATCCAAACCCCTTCCAGGCAGGGTGACCCTCCACTAGACCTGGTTGCCCAAAGGCTCATTCAAGCTGTCCTTGAACACTGCCAGGGATGGGACTTCCACTGCCTCTCTGGACAACCTGTTCCAGTGCCTCACCACCCTCACAGTAAAAAATTTCTTCCTAACATCTAATCAAAACTTTCTCTCTTTCAACCTAAAGTGATTACCCCTTGTCGTATCACTGCACTCACTGGTGAACAGTCGCTCTCTCACTTTCCTGTAGCATCCCTTTAAATATTGATAAGCTGTAACCAGGTCTCCCCAGAAACTTCTCTTTGGGTTGAACAAGCCCATCAAACAGAATTAATCTCTTTCCTTTTAAACAATTACTGTCTAGATTACAATGGAACTTTGCCATTGCATTTCTATTTGTATCCCAAATACACATCAGTTTTGCTAGGAGTTAAAACAGGATTTTATTGGCTCTGTGCAAAAGGACATTGTTGACTTCGTCATATGCTCTTGTCCATCTTGTTATGTGTAAGTTAAAATCTTGTCATTTTTCCACAGAGGTGAAGAAAGTCCTTTCTGGCAATAATGACATTTTTGAGATTAAATTTTCTGCCAATGGCTTTTGTTTGTATATAGTCATACAGATAAATATATTACACATTTGTTCTGGGTTAAATGAAAACTGTATCCCAAAGTCCTCTTTATATTATCCCATTTCTTAATTTAGTTTAGCTTTCTAAAACAAATGTCCCATGATACCCATTTGTTACACCAAATCTATGTGTGCATTAGCGTTTAGATACATAGAATCATAGAATGACTTGGGGTGGAAGGAACTTTAAAGATCATCTGGTTCCAAGCCCCATACATATGGATAGGGCCACCCTCTACTAGAGTTAGGGGTGCCCAAAGCCCCACCCAACCTGTCCTTGAAAACTGCCAGGGATTCAGGAGCAGCCACAGCTTCTCTACGCAGCCCGTTCCAGTGCCTCACCACCCTCACAATGGAGAATTTTTCCCTAATATCTAATCTTCCTCTATCTTTTTTAATTTTAAACCTATTACTCATTGTCCTATCATACCACGCCTTTCATGTTCTCCTTCAGGTACTGGAAGGCTGTTATAAGGTATGCATGTAGCCTTCTCTTTTCCAAGCTGAAAACTCAGTCTGTCTTCATATGAAGATGAAGAGTTCTGATCATCTTCATGGTCCTCCTCTGGACTTGTTCTGACAGTTCCATATCTTTCTTCTGCTGGGTACCCCAGAGCTGGACACAGTACTCCAGATAAAGTCCTATGATTAGAGGGGCAGAATCCTCACCCTTGACCTTCAGTTCACACTTCTTTTGGTATAGCCCCAGATGTATTTGTCTTCCCCAACTGCAAACATGAATTGCCAACTCAGGTTGAGTTTCTCGTCCATCAACACCCACCTCCTCAGGGCTGCTCTCAACGCATTCATATATTATAATCTTGCCTAATAGCCAGTGAAACATGAATCAACATTATAACACTAAACTAGTTTCTTCTTCAAGATGAAATAATTTAACTTATAAGAAGCAAATGAGATCGTCTAAGTGTAAGAACACTAAGACAGTCTCATCTTACCAGTTTTAGATATCAAGCTAAGAATAGCACTGTAAGAATTGATTCCCTATCTGTTGCAGATAATACCCTTTTTTGCTGTCATATTGCTCTGTACCTCAAGAAGTGTAGATGCAATTCTACTACTGATTTCTTGAGTGATCTAAGATTTCTTCTTTTGTTTTAATAATGTATTTCTTTTAAGCACTGCAGGCTAAAAGTTGCATCCCATCATGTAACATCCTTTGAGGTCTCTGAGGCCTGTCTCAGAGTCTCTGAGGTGAAGAATAGTCCTCCTGCACATGCTTTACCTATCACTTCGACATTCAAAGCAGAGGTCTACCAAAACATTCAGTCTTGGCAATGGGCAACCTAAAGAAATGGAGTTACATCAGTCCTTAACTTTGACGACACTGGAAATCTCACTATTCAGATGCCTGAGCAAGAGAGGAGCGCCTAAAAGTCAAGTCTGTTTTTTTTGTAATAACTGCTGCAGAAGGTATTTTTAACCTGCAGCTTTAGAAAAGCTCTTGGAGGTGCCAGCTAGTCCATCCTACACCATTCAGCAGAGGCTCCCTCTGCATCTATTTCTCTATTGTTTTGTTTCTTTTTATGGTTGCCTGTTTCTCTGCAGGTAGCTCAGCGATTAGTGGAGCAACTGACTTTGCCTTTTTCAGCTCATCTCAGGGTTCCAGGCAAAACAAGCCCATTTGAAGCAGAGCCCGACGCTTGCAATAATTCCCCATATGTTGATTTTCACACCAGCCTTGGGTGGCTGCACCTCATTATTTGATTTTCTCTGCATCAGTTTTGTTTGTGTGAGTGCGTCTGTGTGTGTCTGTGCATGTGTGGCTTTTTTCTTTTGAGTTTGATGTGTCTCTGACCTAAATAGAGGAAAGTGTGGGTGGCAGTTTATTTGTAGGTGCCACTTCAAAGACTCAAAATGCTGCAATCTGCAAATAAGTACTTTAAGGGAGGGGAGGAGGGGGGAAGACACCAGTGTGTATTCATGGATGTCACTTGTGACAGGACTAACAACAGATGAACCCCAGAGGCTCTGATTTCTACGTGTATTACACCCCACATGTCTCTGGAGCTTAGGGGGTGGATTTTTAAAGGACTCATTTGCATACCACTAGATCTGATGCAGTTAAGTTTATGATTTAGCAAAACTGAGCTGAGAGTGAAATACCATGGAAAGAAAATACATGATCCCCCTTAATTAAACCAAGAAAAGACCCCAACTTCCCAAAGACTTTGGGATTACCCAGAAAAAGAAGAAAAAAAGGAAAAAAAAGAAGTTATGATCAAATTATTTAAACCCGAAGAACAAATTAACAGAAACAGCAAAGTGCATTAAGGGGACAATATAGATTTTACTATAAGAGTCAACTACACATGCGAAGGCAAAGCACTCTTGGGATTTGCAGATGTGTGTGATTAAATATGATACTTTTTAACCTGTTACTGCTTTTATGTGCAAGTCTGTCTCTGCCTATGTATGATTAACAAACATAGTATGCACGGGGTTCTGAATTTCTGTAAACTTGAAGCTAAACAGGAAAAATTCTAAAAAGCAAACAACATGTGGGCAAGTTGTGTCTTAAACTGAGCTGCAGAGCTCTCCACAGTTTCCTAGTTGTGAGTCCAATTTATCACAGCAAGTTAACTTTTGCATTTGCACTTTTCCTACCAACTCCTCTGGGAACACCCGACACTACTTGCCTTTCTCTTCATGCTTTCCAGCCGCTTTCTTCGAGAATCATTTTCACTCTGTAAATCACTTGATGAAAAATTATTCTTCAGGAAATTAATATTGAGAACGTGTTTTAGAAGCCAGAATTGTAGAACTAACACTGAGAAACATGCTGGTTTACTGGGAGAGAAAGGCAGCAGCAGCCTCTACAACTGGGTAAAAGAGCTAAGCCTGAAGCCCACTCAAGCCATGGTGACCAGCTGGGCTGCAGTGCTTAAGGCACACGAATGCCTTAATACATCTGACCTCACATTTACTTACACGTGACCCCATTTCAAGGCCAAGGAGGTAGCCCTTAGAGATGATTAAGGTTATTTCCTGAGTATTCCTCCCAAACAACTTTATGACTGAGACTGGAAAACACAGCACAACAGGTCTTATGTTGCCAACATTTCATACCTTAACTATGACAATCTAGGCCTTATTAACTCTGGTTTTATACTGAGATCTTCAGCCTTGTATCCTTTCATGTACATGTAAGACTTGACAATATCAGCAAACTCTGAGGAACTAAGTTACGGTTTGAATTTACAACATACTTGACAATAGGTGCTCATGTGTGATTCTTTAGTACTAAGGAAACACTCTCTCACACTTAGCAGAGAAATGTGTTGTACAATAGCTGTAACAGAATATGAACTTGTACTTGAATGTATGCCCATCTACACCATACTTGTACGATCTTGTCTTTCCCTCATCAAAAAACAGGGAATAAACAATATTAGGTAATTTAGGGACCATAAAGGCAGAATTATATTAAGGCTAGCAGCAAAGGAATTTCCATGTGTTGTTGCAAGTGCAAATTGGAGATGCCTGACACAAAGGAGGGACATTGTTGTAAAACACAAAGTGAAAGTTAGCTGTTGTCAGTTCTACCTACTCTTCTAGTGCACTTTGGAACAGGAGCACTTGTGTTTTGGCTGGTTGGGCACCCTGGGAGAGGCAGATGAAAGGATGCCCAAAGCACCCAGACTTAGGTGACAAGATTTCTGTCCAGCTTGCCTCCATCAAGAGGATGGCTTTGAGTGAGTGCAGTAATGGAGTTTTAAGAAGCTTTGTATGTGTTGTGGCAAAAAAATGGAGATGACTGTGAGTAGAGATGCCTCAGCAGTTATTATAGGAATTTGTGAAACAATATGATAGAATCAGGTACTTAAACTGTGTCAAAAGCCACATTATTCAGTCCAGATCATTACAAAAATGAGTCTTACTGACTCTGTTTTTCATCACTGAACAAAAATTTTCAAATACCTATGGCTTTTTGATTTTCTCTTACATATCTCTTACCTTTTGTCTGCTTCAGCTAAGGAAAGAACAGAAGAACGTACAGCAGTAATTTTCTGCATTAGAATTTTTCAGGCAACAAAGAAGTCAACATTAATTTCCCTTCATCTTCCTAATGGCTTCAGAATTGTTTGTTTCCTAACAAAACTACCACCTTTCCCACCACTGTCACTGCCAGTACAAATGACTGTTCATGCAAAAAGCAATATGCTACTTAAGTGCATTGTTACAGAATTCCATTGTCCATCATAGATACAAAGCTGACAGTAACACTGGCTGTCTATAGAGTGAACTCAGCAGCCAACAGGGAGTGAGATTGATGTCTCTGCACCAGGAAGTTTTGGCCAGCTGACTACTTCTGCAATATGACAAGACCTCGGCAGCAGCTGCTTGAGTTACTCTGTAGAAAGGCTCATGTTTAGCAAACAAATTTGGTGGCATAATGGAGTCCCTTTATTACTGTGATTAGACAGCAAATTATTTCATTGGATGGAATTATATTATTATTATTATTGTTATTGTTATTTATTAGTACCAACTGCCATCAGCACTCAGTAATATTACTATCTATTAACCTGAGGGAAAGGAATTTCCTTAGCAAGTACACAGGCAGCGATGCAAGGGTAGGCAGCCATCAGAGGTACATGGTCATTAGTTCATAAGAGAATGGGTCATGATGCTCTTGCAGAGGATGCTGTAGAAAGGCCTCATAAATGTATTTTTAAAAATAACACACTGAAAGGAGGAATATTGTCCTAATATATAAACAAGAGATGAAAACTAGCTTAAAGCTCAAAAGAAGTAAAGATGGAAGGAAGAGTTCTTGGGGACATTTTCTGGAATAACAAAAGGAATGAGACTGGGGAACATGCAGTTGGAAAGGATGGTTCTGCTGAGCTCCAGGTTTCTTGCACAGAAAATGTTATTCTGTATGATATTGCTTGTTCTGTGATTGGGTATCCTATAGTGAAGTGGGAAGAATATTTCTACTGAATCATATTACCAATTTGTGTTGAGTGTAAGGCTGAACAAACTAAAGGGTCAGGCCCTATCTCCATAAAGAATCTCATGAATATTTTACTAGGTCATTTTTCTTTTTGTTTTGTCTACCAATATTTTAAGTTCTTTGAGCCTGGAACTAATTTTATTGAGGTAGAGTTTCTTAAGCCTCTCTACCTGCTTTGAAAGTATCAAAACCTCTGTAGTGCAAAGCAAGACAGTTAATTACTAAAGGCAGTGTTTTTATGCTTTTAAACAGCAAGAAGTTGAGATAGAGAGAACTCCATAGAAAGCATTACAAAAATCTATTTATTGAAATAGTTTTATTAAGTCAGTCCCCATCTTTTTATCTGATTTTTTTTTTTTTGGTCAGCTGATTTTACAATGCTATATCTACCCATCCTTTCAGGATGACTACATCTCATTTGACTTCCTATTCCATATGGTTCATTCCATATTCTGCATGGGTCACTTCTTCAAATGTCCTCCCTGAAGATCTTATCTTTCTTCACCCTGAACCTTTTTCCTTTTCCCAGCTTTCCAATTCCAGTTACTCACACAGTTTTAAGGATTACAGTCTCATTTTATTTAATGGAGTATGCACAGCTATATTTCATTATTGCCAGAAAAATCCATATGCCACATTTTTAAAAATAAATCCCCACTAGAAATGTTGGAAACCTTACAGACTTTGATTGAGTTGCCCCAGGTCAAAATGAACATCTGGGAAAGAACTTCTGTCTAGGAAATGGTTGTGCATCCTTGAATACTCCAGTGGCCTCACTCTTGGAATAGGTTTAGGTGAAGCTGTGTGTAAAATACAAGGATATCATTAAATATTTCCCTATGTAAAACACTGCTTCTTTTCCTACACTGTCCTGGCAGCCCAATAGTGTACATATGCCATTGTGGTACTGGTTTAACATTAATACACATATCAATAGAAGATAGTCAAATAGTGTTTGCCAGATATATAATTTTGTAAATGCTGGCTTTTTTCCCTTCCTTTTGGCATTGAAAAGTATTCACAAATCAGTTGTTAATCTATTCAGTATTTAAGGATAAGGGTCTGAGCCAAAATCCCTTTGAAGTCAATGAAAAAAAATCCACGGACTTCAAAGAGCTCTGGATCAGCCCCTAACAGAATAAGATCACAAACAAACAGATAGTAGACTATCGAGTTACTCATAAAGCAGTTTGCATATCTTTAGACACAGTAAACACATTGCTGTCATAGCAATTAAAACTCGCATCCAAAATCTGAATCTTAAATTTGTCAGTTAGAGAGATCATCTTATTTTCATTCTGGGGAGGAAATGCAAATCTAGATAGGGAACAAATGAATTGATAACACATAGCAGACACTGTATGTGCTTTAAATAACTATATAAGAAGGATCTAATAAAAATAAGAGCTTGAAATATTACATTACACTGTGACATGCAGGTTTATTTGCGTGCTTCATCATACTATAGCTTTTGAAAGTTTACATTACAAGGTTTTCAAAAATATATTGTATTTTCTAGTTATTCTTTTTTTTCTGTCTTATGTATAACATGATGTATTTAACTCACCTTGCTTTCATGTTAATATTTTAGATTTATTAAATTAGTTTGAAATACTGTCTTAGGAATCTTTCCTAATATCCCATCTGCCTCAAAATATTTTATCTAATGCAAAATCACAATATTGTGGTGTAGAGTTCATTGATTGTTGCAGATTCCCTATAGAATTCTAAAGCTTCAGGATTTGAAACATAGTCATTTTTATCTGGAAGAATCTCAAAATACTTATTTTTATGCTTTCAATTTAAAATGGATGCTGATATGGGTCCCATATCAGCCACCGGTAAGAAACCATTGCCTTTCCCTGTTCCAGGTACAGGAAAATAACTGCAGCTGCGTAAGCCGAGGGACTAATCTCCCTTTGTTTGATCTAGGTGTTGGGCATGTGCATAGATATTGGAGAATCAAGACAGAAGTGGGCACAGACATAAATGGACAAGGGAGAAATATGAAAGTAGGTATTTCCAGAAGATTTATGCCACCCAAAGACAAGCACCTTTTAAAAGAGTGTGGCAAATATTTGATTGAATCTCAGTATCTGTCTAGCATGGCTATCAACTGGGTGAAAACCATTGCTTAATTTAGTAATCTAGTTTTAAAGCAGTGTGAGTTGCAATGTACTGGCAGATAATACAGTATAAGGAGACTGGTAACAGTAGGAATAATTTCCTCTTAGAATTAACTACTAAAAAAACATTATCCAAGAGTATGTAAAATGTAACATAACTTTAGAAGAGACAGTCTGGAGCTCTTATCACCACCTACAACTACCTGAAGGGAGGTTGTGGAGAGGTGGGTGATGGTCTCTTCAGCCAGGTGACAGGAGATAGCATAAGGGGAAATGGCAGGAAGTTGTGCCAGGGCAGGTTTAGATTAGACATTAGAAAAACAAAACAAAACAAAACTACCTGAAAGAATTGTCAGGGTCTGGAATAGGCTGTCCGAGGAGGTGGTTGAGTCACGTTCCCTGGATGTGTTCATAAAAAGGATAGATGAGGTACTAGGGATATGGTTTAGCTGAGGATGAGATTGGTTGGACTTGATGATCTTCAAAGGTCTTTTCCAACCTTGTGATTCTGTGATTCCAACCTTGTGATTCTGTGATTCTTTGACTTCTAATATGAATAGTGCAGGCAGATGCCACGTCACCGGATGAGATGCACATATCCATCTCTACAAGTACATATATATATATATATAAATGCTTCTGCACATATACATTCAATATTTTCTGAGTTAAAAGGCAATATTAAAACACAAAAGATATTAAGACATCTTCCCAAGTTAGACATCCTCAGAACATGGAAAGAGATAAACAGATAAAAGAGAATGTCACAGAAGTGCAAACGCCTAAGCTGTAATCTACATCTCATACCTGATCACACATCTTAGAAACAAGACTGATACACTGACATACATAAATCTATGGGACAGGTTTTGGAGACGGATGCTTTGTATAACAGAAGTTTGGGGACAGAATCTTAAATGTTACAAAAGGGAAGCCCAGGCACAAAAATACTAAAGTACTGGCTTGCTTAGCAATATAAGTGCAAACATTTTATACTCAAAAGTTTCAAGGTCCTATATGTATGAACATGAATGTTTCATAGAGTTTTCCTTGTGCTTAACCTTTAACAAGCGACAATAGAGCTAACAGAAGTTCAAGTTCAAAATCCTTCCCATAAGAATGTGTCTGATCAATTTTTCATTTTTTTTTTTCAAACATAGTTGAAAAAGAACGGGGGAAAAAAAAAGATGAAAAGTTATGGTAAATTTTTTTTCTTCATTTAATGATTTTCCCCATTCCTTTTGGTTTTAATTCTTCCCCACCCCCCCGCCCTTCTCTATTGTTCCCTTTACCCACCTCAGGAAGAATTCTTAAGTAGAAGAAAAAAAAAGAAGAGAAAGCGAAAGAAAGAGCTTAAAATTTTAAGGAAAATACATCATTTTTACAGATTAAGCTTGATAATATATTTAAATGAACACAAATTAAAATTCAGAAAATATTCTTTTTCTTTGGAAAATATGTTATGTTCTCCAACTCTGTCCCTTGCCTTCCTCTCGTGTAACATTTTTTCAACTACTACTACATAATTTGCTGTCTATAATCAAGACTATATGAATCAGTGAACATTCAGGGAAAGGCAATGTTTTTGATAGGAAAAAGCTTTTAACAGAAACTTAGAGCAAGCTTCTGTTAAAATATTCTTTAGTTTCCAGTGCTAATCATAGTCTTAGTCTGAGAGAGAGAAACCCTTTCTTTTTGCTAAAATAAACATTGACTTAATTTCCCTTGTTAAATTTAGGCCATTCCCTGCTTTAAAACTTCTCATTGATTTTACATTCACTCCTCTGATGTAAAATCATCAGCTACTGATTTTACATCTGTCTTTTAGCTGCTGCTGCTGAGTTAACCTCAGCTACTGGCATATTGTGCCGAATTAGGATTTCTCCCTCTATGGCAGCTGCTGATGGAATTGAGACAGGCTGATACAACACCTCCACCCTCTTCAATACTGCAGACACTGCAAAGAAGTGAATGTTGAACAACAGTTGCAAAACATTAGCACAAAATATCACTGTACCACAAGCAGCGGAAGATGATCTTCCTTTGACTACATTTGCTTCTGTGTCTTGTCTCTGGTACCTTAATGCAAAATCATTAAATAAAATGTAAACCTCCTGGGTGAGATTCATCTGCCCAAATGTAGCTGTTGACATCTAAGCCAGTCACTTGAGGCTCTGTAATCGATGGAGAATCAAGCCTGTTTAAGGCACAATTCATCTAATGCAAAGGTGCAAGTAAAAAATAGGTCATCAAATTGTTCCTAATCCTCTTTATTACTGGAAAGACAGACTGAAATATGTACTCCCTTCCTTTTCTACTCTACAGACACAACGAGGTGAAATGATTCCGACCCCCTAGGACCCTGGAATGGGCTCAACTGAAGTGGAAGCTGATGAATAATTAAAACTTATTGCAAGACTGGATCCTCAGAGATAAAAGGCTCTGAATGAGAAAGGAGGATGATCCAAAGCAACTGTTTAAGGCTCCTGTGGATAGTGCTGTAAGTTATGAGCAATGATTTCCATCCATAGGTTCCAGAGGTGGCAAATGAGACTAGTGTTAGAGATATTGCCTGAGCATCCAGAGAAACTTGTTGCAGAGATCTGAAACACTTGATCTTGTAAATAAAATAATAGTCTTCTCATAGATTTTGGGAAGGTACATAGCTTGCCAAGACTATCTATGATTTTTCTTTTTAATAGTTATATATTTGCAAAGAAAATGGTTTTTAATGTTCAGACACGATGCCTTAGAATTAATTGGAGAAAAACAAACAATGTGAATGTATCTATTTTATTTTCTTGCTTTTTAGTGCATACTGAATCACTGGCAAAACACTATAGATTATTTAATCTACTCTCCTGGTTGCCACCAGACTCAAATAAAATGAGGTAAAACGAGGTATGTTTTCCTCTCTATCTCTTGAGGGGTAGAATAAATGTAGATATTTGACTGGGAGTATCATCTGGTGCAATTAATCTTCTCTCCTATCATTCTTCAGAAAGAATCTCTCTAAGAAAGGGTGTTCTCTGAGATTAAAAGTAAAATTTAGCATTAGACTGCATGTTTATATGTATTACAAATACTCATTTAAATGTTTTTGATATAATAATATTTTCTTTGATGTATGTGTAAATAAAACCCATGAGAATTTAACAGACCACATAAAGATTTATCTCCTTCCCATGAAATGCTAATATTTTTTATGCTTTCCATTATTTAGATTATTTTTTGAAAAAACAGAAAATGTTAATATGGGAAGAATGACACAAAAAGATAAGAAAATGAGTGAGATGCTTTCTGTTCTGTTTAATGACAGGCAAGGGTTTTTTTTTTACAAAACTGAAACCAAACAAACGACACACAAACAAACCCAACCAAACAGTGAACATGTAAAAATGTTTTCGTACAGGGATACATCAGCTGAGCTCCCATATTAAGGAGGATACATATTCCCTTTTTTACCAGTTCCAATGAGTCTTGTACAAGGTTACTGAAACTTATGCATCTGAGCTGAAAGAATATGATCAGTGGCATGTGCTAACCAACTCTGACGCTAAGATATTTAGGGCAGCTGTCAAGCAACACAACTTTCTTTTGTGCTTCTTTTCAGAATTAATTAGCAGAAGAAGAGCCTTTAATACTCATGTTCTTGCCAAGATGAACTTGGAAAGAATTTTACTCCACTCCCTACTACTGCCTGTTCCCAGCAAAGCTCTAGAGGAGATAAATGAGCAAGTTCTCAAGCTATCCACCTCCTGCTATCAACGGGTAAGTCGGGAGTTACAAGAGGTAACTCATATAGCAAGTCTGAGTATAACAAAAGAAAACACCCATTTTGAAAATACTTGATTTCAGAAATTGATGCAATTATCTATTTCTGCTGATTCTACTGAAAATATTACTGCCTATTATAAGTTTTTATTTCATTTTTTTTAGATGTACTCAGAATGTGAAACTTAATCTTTCTTGTGGCAAATGTTTCTAGGATGTCCTGCAGAAATTCAGAGATCAACGTGTAACTCTCCACTCAAAAATGAGGACTACCTGGACTGCCACCAGTCTCCATTTGTTTCACAGATTAATAAGGCCCCCTTAAGAATTGTCAGACTCCCCCCACCCCAATTCCGGCTAATCTTTCAAACATCAATAGTCGTTCACAGTACTTCAGTAATTTCTTTTCTTTTATCACATCCTTAAGCCAATGAGCAGTGAAAAGGAAAAGGTGAAATCTAGTCAAAAAGGATTAATAAGATTTACTGAAGTTCAGAGAAATTGAAACTTGAATCGAATTGAATCTGGTGCAGACATTCAGACCAATTTTCATTGTATCTGAACTAGTGACTAAACTAGTTCAGACATTCTTTCTTTTAGTGGAATTGCTTCACTGTTGTCTCATTTTCATGCATCCACACACCTCTTTGGTTTTTTTCAGACGCATGCAGTCACATTTTAATTCTACCTGTATTTTATCCATCTTCCATTGGCTCAGTAGTAGTAGTAGTACCTTACCCTTTTTGCTGACTCCTTTTTTGTATTTCTAGAAGTGAATAGTTAAGTAAATGAGATAAAAAATTGTTTACAGACAATTTCGGAAAGCAGCTGTAGTCAAACATGACTTAAATCTGCTACAGTCAGACTCACTTCACTTAACTTTAGCTGTCTACAAGTTACATGCTCTATCAAAGCTGGTCATCTAGAGTTCCTTGATATTAAAAAGGAGAGATATCAACATCTCTTCCGAGCAGTTAATCCATTTTAAACTTTTTTTTTTTTTTTTTAAAGAATTGAATGAATCATACAGTGGCAAATTTATTACCCTCTCTTGACTGAACAGGATATCTAGACAAGTTCAGGCTAGGTATGTAACTCTTAGACAGACAACACTAAATGAAATTAATCCAATGCCATAAACAGGAAGATACACAAGAATTCCAATTCACTCCCATCACAAGAAACAAATGCTTGCATGTGAATTGATTTATAATTCCAGTAGCAGTATTTTTTATATTTCTAAAAATTGTGTCCACCTGAGATTCTGTTAATAAAACCATATCACTCTTGATAAACTTTATTCTGAAGGTCTTGCAGTAGTTAATGATGTAGTTCTTACATTCCTGTTCTTTTGGCCTTGTTGCTTTGAAGCACAGTTCTTAATGCAATCGTGTCAGAAGAAGGAAAACAGATGATCAACTACCCATGACCCTTAGGATTTGACAATGTCACAAATGTTGAGTAGCAGATTTTAACTGCCCTTCTTTCTCCCTCTCTCACCACTCCCTTTCCCTAAATGTGTGGGTACTTGGTGTTACTTAGCTCCTGTTTTTTTTGTTGTGTGTTTTTTTATTTTTTTCCCTCCTCAATTTCCATGCCTAATGAGCCTGAGCTGAGTTAATAATGGATGTAATAAGTAATGACTCATTGTTTTGGGGCCTGTGTGTCTCTGTGTGCAATGGAAGAGGAAGCCAAGGCTCCAATGCTATTTGTTCTGCCATGTCACTTGCCGCCAAGCAATGCCACTCATCAATAAAAGGCAAGATGACGGATGAGTTCATTTAATGGAATTCCTCCGAGTGAACTGCAGCCACTGCTCTTCAGTAGGCTTGTTCTTTGAGTCTCTCTTTCTCTCTCTTTCAGTCCCTCTTCCCCCTCCCCATTTTTTTTTAATATTCAGGACAGTTGGAAAGCATGGCTGGCTGAGAGGGTTGCCATTTGTGCCAGCAGCTCCTTCTGCTCTTAACAACTGCTATCCTAAATCAAATCAAGAGCTTTGAGCAGAGAGATTAAACCGGCACCACCTGATATTGACATCACACGGCATTTGTGTGTTTCGCCTTCCCCTCTGTCCCTTTCTCTCTCATCCCTCACCAGTCAAGGTGGGTGTGGAGAGAGGCTGGTTAAGCATTTGAGAATAGGGTTTTAAGTGTTCTCAATATGGCCCTGTGCATACTGAATAGCTAAAACATTATAATTCCTTTGGAAAACTATCAGGCTCTCTCTTCATGTATAATCTACAGTACTGCACATTTCTAAAGCCAGAATAGTTAAACAAGTTACTCTTTCAGTTTCCACACACATGCATCTGCTCAGAACGGGTATTTGCTTCCTTCTGCCCATTCCCAGCTTCTTTGTCCTCCACCTGCTTCTTCTGTGTTGTCATCTCTTACTTATCACTCAAAAAGTCTAATGCTGTCATAGTTTAACAGAATAAATTTAGACTGCAATTTATCCAGGTGCAAAATGCCACTGGATGAGATATTCAGCTCAGAATATGTAGGAGGATTTCCCATATAACTACACCTTAATGGGACCAGAGATCCATTAAATTCATCAGGTTATGACTAAAACACGTCAGAGTAGAAGAAACATTGGGAATTTTATTTAATAATCTCAAAAAATATATATCTACCCTCATTTTCCAAGATTCTAAGTTTGATATTTAACACTGTTGAACAAGTTAGATTCTTTCCATTCCTAATGACACAGACCAGGATGAAGACATCTGTTCTCACTAGTTTTTCCCTGTTTACTCAGGAATGAATATTTTGGTAAGGCTGGAACAAGAACATTCTCCATTTACTTTAATAAGACTTTAGGTTTACCAGTACTATGTTGCTTTGCTTTTGCGTCTTATATACATTTGTATGATGGTGGGTGGGTGTGTATTTGTATAAAATAAGTAATACTACTAGAGTTATTAAAAATTCATAGGTGGATACCCAGCTCAGGTAAATAAATATGTTTTGTTGAGCGCTCTGTTATGGTTATACTCCAGCTTGGGATATGTTATGGGGAAAAAAAAAAAGAATTTGAAATATTTACTTTTAATACTGGATTTTTATAATGTAATGGTTAGGAGTCTGACCACACACCACCAAGGAGATAAAGGAAGATGTCCTGCAAGTTGGACAGACTTACAGATGCAAAACTGACTCTGCCACAACTTAAAACTTTCCACAGTGGAAGAAAAAACCCCATAATGATAAAATAGTATGGTGTGCAACTGAATGCTGCTGATTAAAAATATTACATTCAACTTTGACTCTAGTATTCCTCGAACAGTTAAACAGCTATAGATTCAGCAACTATTTCATGTCGGCTATATTTTTTTTTTTCAGCAACAAAAACCTGTATATCGGAAACAATGTCACAATTAACTAAACAGAAATTGGTTGAAATCAGAAAGCTTTGTATATGTTTAATTCTTTGTTTATTTATTTGTTTTTTTAACTTGAAAGTGTACGGGATATCACTGAGAATACATCACCTGTATGAACTATCATCAATCAGTAGGAAAAGGGTGAAGGATACAAGGGTGGATGTTGTAGAAGAAAATTCTAACAGAAGGAAAAAATATCTTCAGTCCATAGCATATCTAAGGGTGCCAATTAATATCTGCTCTCTCAAGCATTCGGTATGGTAGTTTGCTTTATATTTCCTAGAGTGTGAGTATACAGTAGACTCAATAGAAATGTATTTGAAAAGTGTGGGTTTTTTAAAAAGGGTATATATAGGTAGCTAAAGCGGGAATAAAGGACGGTATTAAATATCCTATATAGTAAAAGTGTATTAAGTAACCTATATAGTAATATACAAAAAAGTATATTAAAAAGCCTGTAGAGTACAGACAGCCAAGAAACAGATTAACAGAGCATTACATTTTATTGTTGAGCACAAATGTTTCATTCCTTTCTCTGAGCTCCTAATCAGCATTTTTCATTATTTCCCTTCGTCTGTATTTGGCTCCTGTGCCTCAGTGCCCATAGCAACACTTCCAGTAGCGTTAAAAACTAGATACTGCAACCACATTCCCAGGCAGAGAGCTTTGCCAAGGCCTACATTTGATCCAGCTAGGAGCACATGCCCACTCGGTGGTACAAGGTCATAATAATAATTCTCCCTTCAGGGGCAAACAGTCTTAGGAATGATCCCCCACTATTCTCCCCTACTATCTTGGCTCATTTTGATCTCAGTTGTTATTAAGCTCATTTTATGCTACAGTCAGAGCAGCTTGTTTACTTACAGAAATGGTTATTCAGAAAGTGGATGCCTACGAGACTAGAAGCCTGTGTGAGTGCATATGTGCAAGTGTGTGTGTGTGTTGTGCATGTAGGGAGAGAAAATTGGTTTGTTTTAGGGACACATCATTCCTTTGAACTAAAAAAAAAACACCACCAAAAAAAACCCAAACTCAAAACAAAGAGTCTCTTCTTTGATGGGATATGCTTTGGTTTTGTTTCGTTTCATTTTTGCCTTGCCCCAATTTTCTCTCTGTAGTGTCTAATGTGCATTTCAATGGATGGCAATGATAACAGAAGGCATTTGCAATCCCTTGAGGCATGGTAGCAGTCTCTGGAAATGCATTTGGTACTGAAGTATTCTGAAGAGAATAAAAGAAATCTTTTTTCTTCACTCCTCTCTCCCCCCGCCCCATCCCCTGTCCCCTGTTCTTTACATCAAGATTGAAATTTCCATTGTTTCTGAGCGGGAGGGGGGAGGATGGATAATTTTTGGTTTTCAAAGGCAGCTTTTCTCCCTGCTACTTCCCTTTCCTCCACAACTCTCTAGATTTTTTCTTATTTCCTCCTTCCTCATCTATTCCACATCTTTTGACCAGGTAGTTAAGACCTGTTACTGAGTAATCATGTTTATGAATGAACACTCACATGCCTCTGTAGACAGCAGTACAGCCCTTTGGAGTTTGTTCACAACTGCTCATGTCTGTGCTCTTCATTAAATGGAGTCTGAAGAGTATTTTCTTTTGATCGCACAAAGGAACATAGTTAACTGGAAAAAACTTAAGTTTTGCCAGGTTGAGTGGGGATTGTAGAAACTTACTGGAAACTGTTGGCAGAAAAGTCAACTGAAGGGAAGTTTAATGCTTTTGTGGTTGACAGAAGAAGGGAAGAGATGAGTGGAGGAGTCTATTTCTCACTAAGTCAAGATTGACCAAAATATTTGCATAGATGACAAAAGAAAGCAATCCACAGCAGCAATACCATTTGAGACAGAAAACCACAAAGATTTTTCAAAATCTCCAGGCAGTGACTAGTGATAGGGAAAAGATTTGAGTCTTTATAGCAAGTGTATTGGACCTAGGGGCAGAACACAGGATTTGACATCTGCAAAAATTTTAGTACAATTTTAAATGATTAATTGGAAATTGACTTCACACTAGAGCAACTGCATTGCATTTAGTGGCGTACTTTACAATTAGCAGCCATGCAGTGCTGACTTGTATGAATTATATTCCTTATTGGTGTATATTGATGTAGCTGCACTAGAGTGATTAAAGCTATTCACATAGACCTGAGCAGATTGTTTACCAAAGCTTATTCTCTGAAACTTTCATTCCTGTCAGTGGTATATGACTTGTGATGCTACCCCCAGAAAATTTTAAAGACATCAAATATATACTCAGGAGCCTAAATAAATAAATGAACAAATCTCAAATCTTTCAAGTGCTCTCTAGAATGAAAGGCAGTGAGTGGTAAATAAAATGTAAATTATAAACAATACTCCAAATTCCATAATGTTTATCATGTTAGTCATGTGTAAAGAAGATTGTGGCAGAAAAACAGCAATGACAATACTATTTTCCATTTCCCTTTAAATAGAAAATTCAAGCAATATCAAAACTCCATCAGGGATGGGGAGGTGATTGTCCCTCTACTCTGCCCTCGTGAGGCTCCATCTGGAGTACTCTGTCCTGATCTGGGGCCCACAATACAAGAGAGATGTGGAACTGTTGGAGAGGGCTCAGAGGAGGGACACAAAGATGATTAGAGGGCTGGAGCACCTCCCCTATGAAGAGAGGCGGAGGGAGCTGGGCTTGTTCAGCCTAGAGAAGAGCAGGCTGCGAGAGGATCTCATTGCAGCCTTCCAGGACCTGAAGGGAGCATACAAACAGGAGGGGAATCAACTTCTTAAATGGGTAGACAGTGGCAGGACAAGGGGGAATGGATTAGCGCTAAAGGAAGGAAGGTTTAAATTAGATATTAGGGGGAAGTTCTTTACAGAGAGAGAGGTACAGTGCGGGAACAGGCTGCCCAGAAAGGTGGTGGATGACCTGTCCCTGAAGCTGTTCAAGGCCAGGTTGAATGGGGCCCTGGACAACCTTGTTTAGATCCAGGCCTGAGGTTGGTGGCCCTGCCTGTGGCAGGGGGGTTGGAGCTCCATGATCCTTGAGGTCACTTCCAACCCATACCATTCTATGATTTTATGAACTGTACCAAACACATTTTTGGTCTGCTTATCCTTCTGCAAGGTTACAAAACACATTATCTTTGCTTCCTTTACATACTTTCAAGTAGGATTTCTTTTTCCCATTATAATGGCCTTTAAGACTAAATATGGCATGGTACTTGTACCTTAGAACTATTTTCCATGGTTGAAACTGTACCCTAGAATTCATGAAGAAACATAGATTATGTAGATTTTATAAAGAAAAGAAAAAAAGTTTACATTTCATCTTCTCAAATACCAGGCACATCACATTATGTGTATTAACGCATATTTGACTCAGATCTGTCTATATTGTACTCTAAAGACATCCAAGACAAAGGTTATAGCTCCCCTGTTGCCAAGGTACTAGGAATCTCTAATGTACTTTTTCTCAATTGCAGGGGAGTTTTAGAAGTTTAGAAGTTCAGAAGGCATCTTTGTTTCCTATTTGAAACCAGAGGTTGAATCTCACTCTTGTTTGTTTTCCCTTTTTTATTTTGAGGATGGAGTGCCTAACAAAGTTCTTTCCAGTCAAATGTGGAAGATGGCAACTAGTAACATTTTTCCTGGCTCTAAAATTATTTCTCCTAAACATGACACTTGGGAGGCTGGAGGCTTCCTCCCGTGTTAGGTAAGAACCTGTGGTGTGCTTCATTCTCTTATATGATCTCCTACTTCACTCTCCAAGCATGTACTGTTTCACACAGAACCCAGCAATGACAGAAACTTCCATAGTGGACTGCGGTTTCAGATAGGGACCAGTACCCCAAGCTGCTGCAAATGGGACTTCTGCCAGTATATTAAACTGTCATCAGAGTGTGGAAATGCACAAAGAGGTAATCTCTACCTCAGCTGAGATGCACTGAGCCCCAGTAAGCACATCTTTTCAGATTAGACTATACTTAGTGTTGTATAACTGATGGTTGTGGTTTCAGAGCTCTGAATGTATATGGATTTGGATGTAACAACAGCCTGGAAGTTTGTTCACTTAGTCAGCACTCAATACCAAATCCAGGTCAAATCTGCAATGCAGATGGTCAGTTGTTTTCCAGATCTGGGGGGAGTGAGAAGTCAATCTCATTCTGAATTCAGATTTCTCCTGACACTTTTCTGTATAAACACTCATGAGTTCAGAGTTTTCTTGGCTGTTGTGTTCTATCATATTAGATTTTATTTATGACATAAATGTTTGATTTCAGCCTAATAGCCACAAGAGATCCTATATATACAGCTGTAATAGTTTACACATATCTGTAGTTGTAGTTAAAAATACAAAGTAGGCTAAAGCTGTAGATTGTTTCTCAGCATTTGAGCTGCATCAAGTGCAGGATGGACAGTTATACATGAGTACAAGCAGTAGTGCTTGTCCTTCAAATTGTATCTGTATATTGTGGGTGCTCTTGAAGATATAGAGAAATCATAATCATATTGGTAGGTAATGATTGTGTATAGCCAGGACACTCTCTCTCCTTTTTCTCCATTTGTTCTTTTATTTTAGTTCCTTACTCACAAAGTTTTACCAAAATAGGTTAGTCTGGGGTAGCACAGAATTTTTTTCATCTTTATTCTTAGGACAACCTAGAGATTTTTAATGTACATACATGATTTGGACAACACGTTTTATGCCTGTTCTTTTTGTGCGTTAACACACATGTCAATACACATTCAACATGAAACGTACCATATTTTTGAGCCACAAGGTGGTTCAGACCCACATTGACATTTCATTGGAGGCACAAATGTCTATTTTCTGTCAAATGTTATTCCATCTCTGCTTTCTGTGTCAGCAGAAGTCCTGCACCACATTTACAATGTCTCTCACATAGTTCTCATAATCGAGTACTGGATCTGACAAAATGTCCTTTCTTTTCTAACTTGCCCAGAGATATTCCTATCTGTTGCACCTTTTTAGTCATACGGTAATGTTTTCAATTTACTCTAGATACACAGTTCATAACATCTATTTTGTATCCTTTTATAATTTCCTATATGTTAAACATATATTATTCTTGACTATAGTTTCCCAGTTAAGTGTTTACTGATTACCAGTGTAATCCAGAGGAAAATAAGATGTGATTTGAACAAGCAGAAGGTAATTACTTAGGTCATTGTTGACCTAAGGAGGTAACAAGAGGAATCTAGCAGTGTCATCTGCTACTACTTACATTGCTTCATTAACTTTTTTGGAATCCCACGTTTATTCTAGCTCTGCAATGTACCTTCACATTCACACATGAAAATCCACAGAGTAAATTTTCTTATCATCTTGTTTTTCGTAGCTGTAAAACCAAATACATATGAATGGTTGCATGACCAACTAAAGGAGTCCAGACATTCATCAAGCACATCGGCTCAATAAAAATAAAAATATTGCATGCAAGTAGATGGACTCCTCTCAGATTTAGTTAGCCAAATGTTTATAAGAAATATTAATTTAATCCCAGTGTGAAAAAAAAATGTGAAAAATTTTATTCACAATTTACTTACACTCCACCTCCCTGCTTCTGAAGAAAATAACAAAATAAAATCATAAGGTCCAATCTAAAAAAGATTAAATCTTTTAATCTGTTTGGAGTTTATTCCCACCTTTCCTCCTTCTTTGATCTGGTTTATGTGATGTACTGTTCATTCCTATTACCTCTTTATAGCTGTTTTGTTAAAGTTCATACCACAAAGACCTGTAAAATAAATTTATGACTCTTGGGGTTTCAGCAAATTCTAAATAACCATAACATGAACATGAAACTTTAATTAAAGACACTGGAGTCTAAGTTATAACAGAGATGCTGACATTTAAGCCCCTTGCACCGTGTAAATTAAAAATGGTATGACAAACAGTGAGTAATTTGATGGTCAGGGGTTCATAATAGATACCTTAATATCTTTGTCATGAAAAACAGTCTGTCCTTGGTTTAACCCATACTGAAAAGCCCAGGGGTCTGGTTCATAAAGCATGACACCGCCTTAACATTTTTGCAGTAATTCATGTATCAGTCCGGGAATTGCATTGAATATCCTTGAGACTAAACAAATATGCAGGAAATTTGTGAAGTAAATGTATTAATGCAATGATAAATTCACTGTCTCATTCCTGCCTCTGGTTCACCTATCCACTGCTGGGTTTTAATGCATTCTTGTCTAGATGATCCAATGTCAGATATATTACATACAATCAAATTTTTTTAATTGATTATTAGCTTATCATCAGTCTTTCAGAAGATATCTGTGCCACTGAAACCACAAATTGCAGGGCATAGTAAAGAAAAACACCACAGACCGTAATCTACTTACACTAAAAAAGGCAACACATACTGCAGATTTGTCTTCATATTATGGTATTGCAAGCTTGGTAGCAAGCATGTTTATATGTTCTTTGTGTTCACCAAAGGAGTGGATCACATATTCAAATAAAATATTGCACTCTTATTGAGTCATGGTATGAGATTCACCTAACTGATGCGTATGTCTGTACCTGAGCTATTCATGCCAGGTTCTTTCTATGAACAGTTGGAACGTCCATAATGAGATTAGCTGTATCCTAAAGTAGTTATCTAGAGGAGACCACATGAACAGAATCACTGAACATTTTAGTTTGAAAGAGACCTTGGGTTGTCTTCCAGTCTAATTTCCTACTAACACCAAATTCAATTTGAATAGGTTATTCAGAGGCTTCACAATTCCCTAGAAAATTCTAAAAGCACCGATTATTTTTCATTTGATATAAGGGGTAATGAGTCTGCATGAAAGTTGTCTGTTAGAGGAGACAAATTGTACAGGTTACAGACCATGTGTATATACCTTCTTTCTTGCAAATGACAGAAGAAACAGGAGATAAAGGGAACATAAATTATCTGTGTTTACTACATATTTTCTGTGCAGTAGAAAGCAGGTCCTATTTGTAAACTAAGGGGCAGTCATTTTCCAACATAATATCCCAGTAGCTAGCAATAGGGAAACAGTGCTCTTAAACACATATCCATTTTTGACTCTACAGGTACTTAGGTTATAATTTTCTTCAAACAGTTAAATATTCTGTTTCAATATAACCAAAAGAAAGCCTGAAACAGTCATCAAGTATACCCAGAATACATGTATTTAGAAAGAGAAGCACTGCCAGAATGATTGTACTTTTCCAGGTTGGAAGCTAATACTTCAGCTACTAGCTGCTGGTTGGCATCCTACAAAGTCTTTTCTACTGAAGAACCTTAAGAAAATAACTGGAAAACATGGATGTTGAATTGCTAACTCATTATGAGTTCTTCTTTACTTCAGATTTGTTCCATCACTTTCCTTGTATACCCTTCCTGATTTGTGCTGTTATTTAATATACCACTCGTGTAATTTCAGCTCCCAAATTGAATACAATGTTCCCTCCAGTGGAACCCTCACCTTGATAAATTACCAAATAGTAATTATTATCCCTTCCAGAGTCTGAGCTATGGAGTCATGACTGTAATTTCCAAGTCTTGAGTACTGAGAAATTTAAGCTATACTTCTCCAACAGAGTTATCATCTGAGATCATATTTCAAGCCCTTTCTTTTGATGATATGATTAAGATAATTCCTTTATGAAGTTTGAACCTTTGTGAGATATTCAAGAAGGAAGTTGATAGTTCATAAGCTTTGTTGGTTTCCCCTCTGAATATGAACAATGTATGAAGTAAAAAAGCACACAGACAAGATGCCTGACAGTTTCAAATGCTCCTAATTATTTTAATGTTAATTATTATGGTAGCATCAGCTAGCCTTGAATATGGCACCTTTGTTCTTGTGACTAAAGTACACAACAAAGGAAGAGACTTTCTATGCCTCGGTAATATTTGTCCATGCCAGGATATTTTTGTTAGCTTGTTTCCTTGTTGTTTTGTTTGTTGGTTTGGGGGGTTTTGTCCTTGTTTCCTTTTAAAATTAATTGCTGATGTTAAACTTTTTAAGGTCTACTCAATAAAATTTTCCAAACTCTGGGACAAGATTAAAAGTGGTTGTCCTTTAAATCCTGAGAGAATGGAAGACTAACAGGATATTGTCAGATGGAACACTTGATGGATAAGGAAATGGCTGGATGGTCTTGCTCAAAGAGTTGCTGTCAACAGCTCAGTGTCGAAGTGGAATTGAGAGATGAGTGATGTTCCACAGGGGTTGGTACTGGGACTGATGCTTTGTCAGTAACACAGAGGGTGGGATCAAGTGCATCCTTAGCATGTCTGCTGATGACATCCAACTGTGTGGTGTGGTCCACATGCTGGAGGGAAAGGATGCCATCCAGAGGGACCTCGCAGACTTGAGATGAGGGAGCATACAAAACACATGCAGTTCAACAAGGAGAAGTGGAAGGTCTTGTGTATGGGTTGGAGCAAACCCAAGCACAACTACAGGCTGTAAAGTGAAGGGATTGAGAGCTGAGGAGAAGAAATTGGGAATGGTTTTGGACCAGAAGCTCAACATGTGCTTGCAGCCCAGAAAGCCAACCATGTGCTGGACAATATCATAACCCAACATGACCAGCAGGTCAAAAGATGTGGTTCTGTCCTTCTACTTCACTTCTACGAGACCTGGATTGCTGCATCCAGCTCTGAGATCCCTAGTGCAAGAAAGATAGGGAACTGGTGGAGTGAGGTCCAGAGGAGGGTCATGAAGATGATCAGAGGGCTGGAGCACCTCTAATATGAAGACAGCTGAAAGAGTTGGTGTTACTCATCCTGGAGAAGACTGCAGGGAGACATCATTGCATAATTTCAAAATATGCTTCTAAAAGAAAGTTGGAGAGGGACTGTTTAAAAGCGCATAGAGTGATAGGACAAGGAGTAATGAGTTTAAACTAAATGAGGTTAGATTTATCTTAGCTATAGGAAACTATTCTCTCTGAGAGAATTGGCAACAGAAAAGGCTGCCAGAGAATCTGTGGCTGCCCCTGGATACCTGGCAGTGCTCAGGGCCAGGCTGGATTGGGCTTTGGGCACCCTGGTCTAGTGGAGGGTGTCTCTGTCCATGTGGCAGGCAGTTGGAACTAGATGATCTTTGAAGTCACTTCACTGTCATTCTGTGATTCTGTATTACAAAAATCTGCATTTTCTCACAGTAATTCAGGGAGCACCACACACATCTAGATCAATACATCTGTGCATGTATCTACTAGATATGTGTGTGTGTGTGTGTGTGTGTGTGTGTGTATAAACTTGCAGGCTATTCAGAAAAGTTGGTTCTGTATTGGTTCAGTACTCGTAGTCTGAAGACATCAGATAGTTTGCAGAAGAGAATATTGTTATCCCCATTGTACAGATCTTTATCTAATGGTTTATCTAGCCCATCTACATCAGCCACTGGTAGTTTTAGGAGAGAAAGCTATTCTGTAGCAGAGGTGTGCGGAATAGTCAAACAATATAAACCCAATCTAGTCCTTCCAGTTACTGACTAGCTTATGCCCTGAACTTAAATGTTTATGTTCTGTTTTATACATGGTCTTATCCTTTATTCAGTACTTTTGGAATTCTCATTTTCAACAAGATAATATGTTTATTTCTTCAATGCCCTTGGGCTATAATGTAAGGATTGATACTAAATCATTCAAGGTGCTACTGTCCTGCAGTTACCAGCATGCCCCATACAGGTGTTTTCTCATGAATATAAAATATATTTTTATTTTAAAATTAACTGTTTCACTACTGAACTGTGTAGGAGGCACAACAAATACTACTTCCCAGTACTTGCTCAAATATTCTTTTAACATACGAAGACTTAAAAAGTCATTCCATCAATGGTGAAGAGGATAAAACATCTCATATGCAACATTCATTTTGAGGAAAAGAAAAAAAAGGAGGAGAGAGCATTTCAATGTTAAATCCTAATCTTAATAATATGTACATTAAAGCTTTCTTCCTGTTATGATCCTGCTTTATAGGCTCATTGTTCATGACATGGCCTTATTGTTCATGTACATGACAGATAAACACATTTCTACCAGACTCTGCACTACATCCCTAAATCGTGATTATGGATTGAAATATTGTATGAGTCATTATTTATTTGTAGCTTTTTTTTTTTCTCAAGTATATTTTTCCTTTCTTCTGTGTTATTTTGGTTTACTGAATGTGAGAGGTTGTAGAAAAACACACAAGTAATCCAAAGTCCTCTTTTTCACCCTGAAATGGCTTGAGGTATACCAAAGTGTCCCTCCTCCAATAAGCATTATTTCCTGGCACAGTGTAATCTCAGTAAGTCATTACTTTGCTCATTGTTTAGGCTTCAAATCATCAAAGCATTTAAACACATACTTAACTTTAGTGCCTGATTAAGTGCCACTGGAATAGGATTTAAGCACTTGCTTAAAATTAAGTGGGTGTTTACATGCTTTGCTGAGTAAGGATGAAATGTTAAATTGAAATCATATTTGTGTCTGAGGGGAAATTGTTCCCAAGTTTGCTAAGAAAAGAAAGCAGATTTGATCAGGTTACCTGCATGTTTAACTGTTTCCTCTTCCTCTTCTCTCTTTCCCCAAAAACTGCTTTTGGCCCTGATAGTCAGTTAATTTAATATAAAAATAATTAATTCTTAAACTGCTCTTTGCCTAATTCACAACCATGAGGAAATATGGGATTGAGTGGGAGCTATATGATAATGGAAAAAAAAAATAAGACACTTTCATTGAAGAGGGAAATTTTCATGGTGAACACATATTCTGAGGACACAAGAAGGAATAAAAAAGAGTAGCATTTTGGGTTCTGTCAAGAAATCAGATATGACATAAAGGAACATGTGAGTGGCACAGAGACAGCAGCTTCATTCTAATTCTAGTTTCAAACTGAATCAGTTTGAAGGGTAGAGCCCACTGGAAAGCTTCTCCACTTCCCCATTCCTTTAACCATCAGGATGTGGATACAGATAGCTGATCCACCATCCAATTCCACCAAAGATAATCTTGCAGTCACTTCATTGAGGTTTAGGACAGGCCCAGCTTCTGGATGGTTTAGCGCCATCTTGCCATACTGTGAAGAACACTCTTGTTGTCATTGTGTATGAGCTGCTGGAGGTAGTGAGGTCATTGCCAAAATTCCTGCAAGATTCAGTCAAGTTAGAGTTTCAGTTTAAGGTCTTTGTTGCTTTCGCACACTGCTGGGATTAGGAGAAGAGGAAATGAAGTCTACATGTCTAATCTGGTTCCAATTTCATTTTTAAGTGTATTAGTTCCTACATGGAAGAATTTTTAACTAGTATACTTAAGACAAGTTTGCCAGCATTTTCATTGATCAGTATCAGAATTACCATTCATATAATGCCAGTGGGACAGCAGAAATAAACAACCCTAGTTATGATTTCTGATAGTTTGGTTGTTGTTAGAAAGAGATAAAGTTTTCTTTTTTCTCTCATTCTTACACTTTTTATTTCCCCCTCCATCCTGTCCTTCAAGAAAATTGTCCTTTTATTTATTTTTGCTCTATCCAAGACTGGCAGCTGATTTTGAAGTGTCAGACTATTATTTGGTTTTTTGGATGTTACCATTTATTGCAAAGAGGATAAAATCAATGTGACATTTCCAGAACAATGATAGATGAAAATGATGAGTGGTCTTTAAACGCAGAAGGCTAATTTTTAAAAATGTCACTAGTGTACTATTTCAGAGTTTGTCAAAGATAAAACAATAAAAGTTATAGATATGAAAACTAATAATATTTCACTGGGTAAGCTATAGATAAGCAGACTGTGCAGTATACAAGTTCTATATGCTTCTAAATATAATATGATAGAAATGCTACAAAAAGGACAGCATTAAATATAGTTACTTTAGGTTATTTGATTAGACATTCCTATGTGAAGACCTTGCAATCAGTTGTTTTAGCAAGGACTCATAGACTGGCATTTTATACTGTGGAGAATTCACAGGGACTCAAGGGATTGTGATTTGATGGCTGGGTTTTATGAGTTACCTGAAGAATATGGTCATTGTGTTTTTAAAGCTATTAGCGTGTCATACTGTGAGTGCAAGCCTAGCTTCAGAATTATGCTAAAATCTGTCCCTTGCTCAGAAAGAATGCTGTTTCTTATATACACCCTCCTTTTGTGAATTGTTGACTACAGCAAACTATGTATTTAAAGTATAGGAGACTTCTGATTTCCTACCACTTAGACTTTAACAACTAGAGTGTGTGCTATTGTTAGCATTGCGATGGTTCCTCGCTATTTCATTTACAAGTCATTAATAAAAATCTAGTCTTGAAGGAGAACGTCACCATTTGATATTGTTGTTAAAGTTATGTGAAATTAGTGAAAAATATCTGTTCTTTTCTTAAGCTAGGGTTTGCAGACAGGAAGAGCTGGTGTGACTCAATTGTGCTAATCTGGCATGAACCCTTTGATTAATAGAGGGAGAACAGAGAAGCAGGAAGTGAACATCAGTAGTGGGACACTTACATGAGAGTACTTGAAGATCTAAGCATGTGACTAACCCACATTTGATAAATCAACAGGTAGGAATAATGAAAAATTAATGTTATGCATTCACAGAAAGGGAAACAATGCTACCACACATTTACTAGCTATTAGTCATAAAGAGTGTAGCCTCTAGTGATCTTGGCTGGCTTGTAATAGTTAATTTCCATATAACATGGCAAAAGTTGTTTCATTACAAAACCTGAGAGGTCCATGAAATGCAAGTAAGTAACATTTCAAGAGGATCTCTGAGAAATTTATCTCCTATATCAACAACGTGTCTCTGAGTTGTATCTTTACACAGTTCTAGTTCAACTGGTGTAGTTTATAAGTAGCTACAAACCAGATGTCAGCATTTACCATGCTCAAGTAGATGCCTTGTTTTGCAGTTGTGAAATATTGAAGTTAAAAAAAAAAAATTAAAAAAATCACACATAGCAGTTTAAGCTTGATGTTGGTTTTACAACCTCATTTTGGGGGAAAAATAACTTCACAGTTTAACTGCAGATTAAATCTGATCTGATTCAGCTCTAATCATCTCATTAGAGGCAAATGAACATAAATTGCGAATCAACTTGGAAACAAGGGTGTGGGAAGATTTATGATAACTCCCCCCATCGCTACACTATAGGCAAAAATATTAACCAAAACATGGGGGGAAAAAAAAGAAGCAGTAAGCACCTGTTTAAGGCCTTGCTTAACCTTTTTCAGATCTATGAGAAGACATAGCTTGTTCTGAGAGTTGGTGAATACATCAGACTGACTTAAAGAATTGTAAAACCAAGAAACAAAAAAAGGTTGGTGCTCACATTTCTGAGTGTCACATTCAAAGTTGTAAGGCTAAGCTTGAGTGACTGTTTTCTAGGACGAAGTCTAACTTTGTACAACATTTGCAACTAGTTCCAAACAACTACACAGTTCATCTGAAACATTTTGAGAGTCTTACTTAACTATAAAATATATAAGAACATCAAGTCCAACCACAGCCCAACCTGATTAGTCTACTTATAGATCATGCCCTTAAGCACTTCATCTACACAACTTTCAAATACCTCCAGGGATGGTGGCTTCACCACCTCCCTGCACAGCCTAGTCCAATGCTTGAATACCCTTTCAGTAAATAAATTCTTATATCTAACCTAAATCTCCCCTGGTGCAATTTTAAGCTATTTCCTCTCTTCCTATTGTTTTTCATTAGCGAGATGAGACCAACCCCAACATCTTCACAACCAACTTGCAGGTAGTTGTAGAGAGAAGAAAAACAGGTCTGGTCAATTGTTCTGCTGTCCCTGCGGCTACTTCCTCCTCATGGGGGAGGACTCCTCATACTCTGCCCTTGCTCCAGTGTGAGGTCCCTCTCACAGAAGACCATCATAGAATCATAAAATCCAATAAAGGGTTAGGTTGGAAGGGACCTTTAGAAATTAACTAGTTCAAACCCCCTTCAGTAAGCAGGGATATCTTTAACTAAATCAGTCTACCATTAACTTATCCAATACGAGTCCTTCTCCTAGGCTGCAGTTCTTCATTAAATAGGATCCCATATAGGGTCACAAGTCCTGCCAGGAAACCTGATCTGGAGATGGCTCCTCCATGGGCTGTACGTAGATATCTGCTTAACCAACATCTTCCATGGGCTGTAGAGGACAGTCTTCTCCACAGCCTGCAAAGGATTCTCTGCCCTGTCGCTTGAAGTATGTCCTTATCCTTCTTTATGGACCTTGGTGTCTGAAGAGTTGTCCCTCTCACATATTCTCTCACATCTCTTCTGACTGCAATTGCTGTCCCTAGATGTTTGTTTTGTTTTTTTATCTCTTCTTACCTCTGTTATCCCAGAGGTGTTACTCCCACTGCTAATGGGATTAGCCTTGGCCAATGGGTGAATCCATCTTGGATCCCACTGGTGTTTCCTTTGTGATTTAATCTAGGCGATCCTGGTCTGGCAGGAGTGTTGGACTAGATGAGGTCCCTTACAACTCATAAAGTTCTGTTATTCTGTGATCTTGGATCCCATTGCAAACTTGGTGTTTGCAATGTTGGACATGGGGGACTAATTTGTCATGTTCTCACAGCAGCCACCCTTCACCCCATGCTACCAAAATCTTGCCACACAAACACAATACACCCTGCTTACATGTGACAAATCATGTCGAAACCTTTTGAAGTAATGTTAAAATTTCTTAAAAATGTAGCTATTTTTTACTGCTTCTTAAAGGTACTCTATGATACTAAGGTACTTAGTACTAAGGTACTTCTTAGATTAAGATGCACTTCTTTTTAACAAATGTTTGTTCATGTCAAATATTTTGCTTGCCTTTAGTCCTACCAGAAATGTTACAGACGACCAAAAATAACAACTGCTTAGCAAGTCCTGCTTAATTTTGCAGGTCTAATATGAAAATCTTCAAGAATGTGATGCATTAGACAAAAACTTCAGGAAATAATTGCTAACAAATGCTGTCAGTGTGTAATGACCATGTGGGAAATGGAAGACCTGTGCATCCGTCACCCTGGGATGAATATGAAGGGAATCTTGATACAATCATAGTTACGCTGTTAAAAGTGTTATTATGCTGTAAACCATACAGTCTGGGACATCACAAATACATACATATTAATTCAGTATTATTATGCTGTTGTTTTCTTTTCTGTATTTTTAAAAATTATTATTTTTTTATAAGGCTGAGAGCAGCCTACCTTTTCTTCTTATAATTTGTTAATAGAAATGGCTAAATCATTTTATCTGAAATTTCACATAAAGTAAAAAATAAATTAAAATATAGAACCATAGAATGGTTAGGAATGGAAAGGACCTTAAAGATCATCAAGTTCCAACCCTCCCTGCCATGAGCAGGGACACTCCTCACTAGAACAGGCTGCCCTAAGGATCATCCAAACTGTCCTTGAATACCACCAAGGATGGGGCAACTGACACCTCCCTGGGCAACCAGTTCCAGTGCCTCACCACCCACACAGTAAAGATTTTTTTTTCCTAATATCCTGTCTAAATCTACTCCCTTCCAATTTAAAACCCTTCCCCCTTGTCCTATCAGTCCATGCCCTCCCTGGCTTTCTTGTAGACCTCTTCAAGTACTGAAAGGCTCTATAAGGTCTCCTCAGAGCCTTCTCTTCTCGAGACTGAACAAGCCCAACTGACTCAGTCTGTCCTCATAGGGTAGGTGCTCCAGCCCTCTAATCGTCTTTGTGTCCCTTCTCTGGAACCATTCCGACAGTTCCATGCCATTCTTATGCTGGATACTCCAGAACTGGACACAGTACTCAAGGCGGGGTCTCACCAGAGCAGTGTAGAGGGTCAGAATCACCTCCCTTGACCTCCTGACCATACTCCTTTTGATGCAGCCCAGGATACATTTGGCTTTCTGGGCTGCGAGTATGTGTTGTAAGCTTATGTCAAGCTTCTCATTCACCAGCACCCCCAACTCCTTCTCTGCAGGGCTGCTCTCTATCACATATCTCCGAGCCTGTGTGGATGATAAGGATTGCCCTGACCCAGCTGCAGGACCTTTCACTTTGCCTTGTTGAACTTCGTGACCTTCACACGGGCCCACTTCTCCAGCTTCTACAGGTCTCTCTGGATGACATCCCATCCTTCTACCATGTCAACTGCACCACTCCAGTTGGTGTCAGCTGCAAATTTGCTGAGGGTGCACTCAACCTCACTATCAATGTCATTGATGAAAATATTAAATAGAACCAGCGCTGGTACAGACCCCTGAGGGACACCACTTATCACAGATCTCCATCTGGACATCAAGCCATTGATGACTACTCTCTGGATATAACCAGCCAACCAATTCCTTATCTGCAGAACATTCCACTCATCAAATCCATATATCTCCTGTTTAGAGAGAAGGATGTGGTGGGTGACTATGTCAAAGGCTTTACAGTAGTCCAGATAGATTATATCCATTGTTTTTCCTGTGACCACTGATGTGGTCACCGCATCACAGAAAGCCAACAAGTTGTTCAGGAAGAATCTGCCGTTGGTGAAGCCATGCTGACTGTCTTGAATCACCTTCCTGTCTTCCATGTGCCTTAGTATAGCTTCCTGGAGAATCTGTTCCATGATCTTCCCAGGCACAGAGGTGAAACTGAGAGGTTGGATAATAACTCAGATATGGGTAACCACCAAGGAAAAGAAAGTAGAAAAAGAACATTTTTGTAACAGAAAGTCATGAGAAACCTCATTTAGGGCTAATGTTACCTACACTATATTTTGATGTCAAAGTTCTATTCTTACGGCATGAAGAATTTCAGAAATCTCTAGAAAGTCACCAGAGATACTGCATCTTGGTTTGCCAGACTTGAAATATTTTTTTTAAAATGCATACTTGACATTGAAAAGGGTATTTAGTTGCATTTTAAAGGATAGACTGTAGAAGTTCATATTTCATATTTCATATCAAATATGAAAACCCAACAACCTATAACTCTTTGAATTTTGATTATGATTTTACAGTTTACATCATCTTTGCAATAAAAGTAAGTCTGCCTTAGGAAACAGCATTCATGTTCAAATATCTGCCCAAGGTAAAAAATGCCTACATACTTTGATCAATCAAAAACAGGGTCCAAAGGTGCAGAAATAACCATTGTGTTCCCAAATTAATAAGAAAGACATTCATTTCAGCAGGACTGGCTGTCTAAAAAGATTGTCTCCAGTACACCTTAGAGACCTCAGCTTCAGCTGTCTTGATGTCCTAATTGAATTGTCTTTACTGTAGAGTGTATTAAACAAAGCCTCATAGACTTTACCAAAGAGAGAGAAGTAGGTGGGTGAAAGCAATCCATGATTCCTGCTCAATATGCAGTGATCATTTGACTCCAGTCTGACAATTAAAAAAAAAAAAAAGAGGAATTTATTGACCTCTGTTGTCACATAATATTATGTAATAACAACAGTTATTATATAACTTATTTTTACCTAACTCTTCTCATTACTATGTGTCAAAGCAGCTTATAAAGAAGGTTTTCCTCAATATTCCTCTTATCCAGAGAAGTGGCTTGATCAAGGCCACCCATCAGCTAGTGGCAGAGCAGAAATTAGACTCTGGAGCCTCTTCTTATACAGTATCTTCCAGGCTTCAATGTTACCGGTAGTCCTGTGTTTATGTATGACCCACTTATGTGTCCTATATATTAGCTTTGGGGGGTTGGATCTGATGATCTCTTCAGGTCCCAACCAAACACTATGATTCTGTGATTTTGTGATATGTACAGGGAATCAAGGAGGTGATCCTTTTTTATAATTTTTCTACCTATCACCCCACAACCTACTGGTGTAGTTTTACATAGTCTACTCCTTAATTTTTCCTTCATCTTCTTTAAAGAAAGAGCCAATATCTTCCAAATAGTGATAAACTATGCAGTGAAAGCCAGAATCTAAACGTTGTGGTTTGAGAGGTCCAGTTTGGGTACTAGGGAAAGCTCTTTCCCTAGGAGGAGAGATGGTTGCACAGGGAAGAAATGAAATCTCCATCTTCAGCGGTTGCCAGCACTTAGCTAGACAAAGTTATATCTGACCTTATCTAGCCTTGGGTTTAAGCAGGAGGCTAGAAGACCTCCAGAGATCCCTTTTAGTCAACTGTTTTATGTTTCTATTTTCCTCCCAGGTTGCTTCTCATTTTGTCTCATATGACTTTTCTAGCATCACTACTGCTGCTGTGGTGTTAATCCATTTTCCTGAGTTCCTGTTCCAGCCATCTGTATGATGGAATTAGCATCTTCAAACACTGAGTTACTGCATCCACAATAGGCATCACAGTGTGCTATGACCATACTGTCTTGCAGTATAGATGTATTAGAAATGGCATTTCTCCTGCCTATTGTCGAGGCAAATGTTGTCAGTGTCTCTGTAAGTAAAAATTAAAAAATAGCTGCCAGTGGGTAAGTAGAAGGGGAAACTGAGATTGAGTAAGAGGTTCAGTACCCTAGAACTGTGTCTTATCATGACAGGGCAATTCTTGCTAACCAAAATACCTAGAGCTCTTATACAAGGGAAATAGGTCTGTACAGATTTGGAGAGCGAATTAGAACATTTTATAGCACAGAATGCAAATAATCAGGTAATTTACTCTGTAGCTGTACAGTAATTGCAGTGTAATTAGAATAATTGCATTTTACCTGCAGGACATACACTTATGGCATGTTGTATTTCCATTAAATATTCAGCATATACATTCCAGACCAATTCATCTTTACTGTAGCTCTATGCTGAAGTCAGTGGATACACTACAGGGATGAATTTGGCTCTCGGTATTTTAACTTGTGCAAGTTACAATCCTGCTGGAGATTCTTGTTTTGCATTAAAACACTTTTTAAAGAGTTTGATGAATTTGGTGATGAAAGCAGGTATAGCCTGGGAATAGTTCCTCCAGTCAAAGCTTAACTCCAACTGATTCAACACCCAAGCAGCAATACAATCTGGGCCGAAAATGCGCTGAGAATAGCCACGACTTCAGCCAGATATTCAGGGGGTTGAAGCTCAATATAACCTAGCAATGTTTATTTCCAGACCACAAATCTAACTTTTTCCTGGTCTGCATCAAAAGAAACATGACGAGAAGTCAAGGGAGGTGATTCTGCCCTACTACTCCACTTTCATGAGACCCCATCTAGATTATTGTATCAATCTATGGGGTCCTCAGTACAAGAAAGATATGGAGCTGGTGGACAGAGTTCAGAGGGCCACAAAAGTGGTGAGACAGGCTGAGAGAGGTGGCTTGTTCTGCATGGAGAAGAGAATGATCAATGGGACTTTATTGTAACCTTCCAGTACTTAAAAAGGCTACAGAAAAGCAGCAGAGGGGCTCTTCACACAGGTTCTATCTAGATTAGATATTAGAAAGAAATTACTCACTGTGAGGGTGGTGAGGCATTGGCACGGGTTTCCCAGAGAAGCTCTGCATGTCCCTGGACCCCTGGTAGTGTTCAGTGCCAGGTTGGATGGGGCTTTAAGCAACCTGTGTTAGTGGAGGGTGTCTCTGTCCATGTGTATGGGTGTTGGAACTGGGTTCCTTCAAACACAAACCTTTATATGATGCTATAATTCATCTGTGTAACAGACAAGGAAAAAAACATACAACAACCATTTAATAATTCTCTGCAGTGATCAGTGAAGCAGTTCACTCCTGGCAGTAGTCTCACACAGGCCATACTTTGGGGTAAAGCCAATGCCTCAACTTCAGCTGCTTTGTGATAATGAGGCAAAGAAAAGCAAACAAATATTTCTCTGAAATGAGTAGCTGTAAATTCCCCCGTTACAAAAGTGGTTTTGAGTGGCATGGTTCTGGTACAATTCACTCTCCTCCATGTGTCCTCTTCCCTTGGCATAAGGAAAGGAAGAAGCCATGCCAAGAGCAGCAAGAGGTAAGGGATAGCACATGGGAGAAAGGATCACTCAGTTGTTAGGGAAGGAATTTGGGATGTTGCAGACCTGGGTTTAGGTACTTGCTCTGCAACAGCCTTTACACATGACCTAAACAAAATCATTTACAATTAAATCCACAAAAGACCTAGAAGATGTAACATCTAACTTCAAGCAGGTAAGAAATACTTAAACCTACTAAAAGTCTAAAGGTTCTGGATTATATATAATGAGCTGAAGCCTGAGAAAAAAGAGCTAGCAGCCCAAGCAGGGAGCTGTTCAGTAAGGAAAAGGCATAATTTAAGCAACATACCTCCACATATATAAGGTATTTAAAGACAGATAGGGGTCTCAGGTGTAGAAAGTGTTTTACTTTTGACAGTATCCTGTTCTTTGGAATAAGGAATAACACTGATGCTTTTCCACATTCAACTTGTGTAACCGCATTAAGCAAAACATTTGAGAAAAAAACGCAAAACCAACACAAAACCAAACAGGCCTGGAAACAGACTCTGAGGATAGCAGGGCTTAGATTAGGACATTCTACAGCAAAGCTCATGAACCACATGATTTTTATCTGTCTTATTAGCCTAGCTGCAGGTAGGACTCAAACTACTGTACTGAATGAAGACAGGTAATGATGCCTAATGGTAGACTAGACCATGTTACATTTGGCATCCTAATCTACAACCTAAGTGACCTGAAAATCATGTTTAGGCTATCACTAAGCTACAGTTCACAGAGGCAGCCAAAGTTCTGCCTATAGTAGAATACAGGAGGGATCTGTGGTCAAATCAGAAAAAAAATTATGGTCCTGGGCTTAGACACCAGGGCACTGTAGCCTCTTTCTGGCTGATTGAATGACTGTACAGCCCAGATAATTCCAAATGGACTGGAAATATATACAGTAGATATCTTGTAGTCTTGGTCTCACAGCTCCTTTAAAATTACTGAGCTTTACTTCAGAGCTGACTTTGCAGCTGCAGCACCTACTAATAAAAGAGCAACAGTTTTTCACAGGACAAAGTCCTCCTTGACCTTGATGTGATGTTTTTCTGATGACAAGTGCACAAGTTAGCATGGCAACTTTTTGCTGTGAGATGCTGGACCACGACATTACTCTGCTTTTCATTCTATCCCCTTGTGATTTTATAAGTCCTCTATTAAGTTTGTGCTTCACGTTTTTCAAAATGTGTTCCCTGCCCCAGTCTCCATGGTTGCTCTTTGGAGGTGTCCATTCAAGATGCTAATTGCCCTGCGTGTTTGCTGAAGAAGTTTCTCCAGAGCCCCTTAGATCCTAGTCCTTTCTTAGCTAATTACCATGTGCCATACACTGGAGCTATGGGGCCTCAGGGTGATCATTTTGTTGACAATGTGCAGCAATAACCATATAATCACAGCACAATTATGGAGCATTTATGGAGTTATTTGTGCCGTGTCATAGATGAAGTTAGCAAATGTAATTTACCTCTCACCACTAAAGAGGACAGAGTCTTAAGGTCAAAGGCTGAGGTCTCATTAGAAATTCCATTTTTAAAAACTGCTTTTATAACAGTGACTTCTCTCAAATCAACTGGAATTGTTTGTGAGATTTCTTTTTAATTTCTATTTTTACCAACTCTAAAAGTCCAGCCCAAATTTGCTGACAGGAAATTAACTTCCTTAAACTGAAGGTATAAAAATATTAATAAAAAAATAAATCTACAAAAAACTCAATGCAAAAAGCATCTCACCCCAAAATTCTAAATAAATAAACAAATACATTCATACATAAAAATGTTCCCTATCAACTTCTATCTGTCTCTTGATACTACTTACCTGCTCATATAAAACTCCCACCAGGTGCAGAGTGATTAAGAAGATCAAAAATAAAACTATTATCTATCAAGCTAACATTTCCTCACATCATCTGTAGCAGTACATTGGCTGCCGCCTGGATGCTCAATCATGTCTAGTGTTGTAAAGTGACATTTGGATAGGAACCATTCTGCCACAGATTAGGAGAGGAACCAAGGTTTAGCAGAGTGGTTATGATCTGCTGAGATGGATAGGGAAGGGGGAAAGGAAACTGACATTTATGAAGGATGCTGTCCAGAATAGGTCAGATTGAGCAGAAGAGGGAAGACTTTGGAAGGTTTATCAGAAAGAAAAAAAAAAAAACCCCAAAAAAAAAAAATCCACTTAGCATCACTAGGGTTTTTTTCAAAGGTTGGTGTGTGTATATGTATATATATATATGGTAATGGGATACACAATAGATGCATACACATATTACCATATATACATATGCATATATGTTCATATGCATACAAACACACAAAACCTCCCAACATAGACCATCCCATAAATATGTAAATATATAAATATATAAATATATAAATGCATAAATTTATAAATATACAATGTATTTCCCTTTTCCAATAAAAGAGGATATAGGCTCTCAGACCAACTTTCATATATGGCAGCTTAAAGCAAAAATGTTTTATTCATGAATGATGGGGGGTTTTTTATAAACACATAAAAATGTGAAACAATAAAAGTGATATATACCTAATAATGAGTGAGCCAATAAACCCCACCAGGCAACTTAGCTTTGGAAGTGGAAAAATTGACTTTGTATAACAAATTGCAGAATTATTAATCCTGTTTGAAACCCTTTTTATATTAGACCATTTACTTTAATTCTTGCTACTTTCAACATTATCATACATTATGCATTTTTCTTTGCAACTTTTTTCTTTTTTCTTTTTTTTTTTTTTTCTTTCTGCAAGTACAGTGCGCTCCCAAACTTTAAAGGACTGGAAGCATTTTAAAGAGAAGCCTACTGGGTAAGAGAGAAAGCAAGGGATAAATTATTTAGGCCATTCTGAGGTACTCATCCCTGCAAAAAAGCTCCCTCACAATGGTCCTTCACAGACCACTGATGAATTAAGTTTTGTGAAACCCTGGCAAGGGAAAGAAATATCATCTTCTCTTTATGTGAGCAGAGAAGTGGAAGCACAGATCTACTGCTGTGTCTACAAGAGGCTGAGAAAGAAGCCTCAATGGGGCCCTAATGTCACCATATTCACCCTTCCCCATATCTTCTGTCCACAGAGCTGCCTAGTGAACATCCTTTGGGCTTCCTGCAAATCGTGGAAAGGGAGGATATATGGGCAAATCTTGCCTTAAGGTGTTTTCTTTAAAGGACATAAGTAGTGGCAAATACACTTAAACTAGAGCTGGCACTCTAACCTAAGAACACAGGTTTGTTTTTGGTCTCAGCTGCAAAGAAACACAGGACGACATGTGAGCTGAGTCAAGGGATGCGTGAAGAGAGATGAGGTGGTTTTGTGTAGGAAAGTCCACTTTGTTATGTCACAATTCATCCATGAAGAACCTCAGCCATGCTCCTGGTGATACGAATACGCCGTATGTGGTCTTGGGCATGGGGAGGTTTGGATGCATCGGAAAGTATGTAAGCTTTAGGCTGTGTCTGCAATATGAGAGGCAAGCTCATCTTGTCTTGAGGGTCTTCTTAATATATACCTATACTGGGGCTTATAATTATAAACAGTATTTTCCTAAAAGGCACATTTTAGATGCACAGTGCAAAAGATGAACCTATAGCCTAAGGTCTGAAGCCATGGAGGATCTACAGCTCCATCTAAGTCCTACATGGCTCAAAGCTGCATATAAGTTCAACAGTTTCCAACAGTATCCAGTTTCCATTGAGTTCAATAGGACTGAGTTTGAACTAAAGTCCCTTTAAGTTGAGGTTAAAAATAAAAAAAAAAGTGTTTTGGGGGTTTATTTGTTTGTTTGGAGGTTTTTTTATGAGGGGGGAGGTGTTTGGGGTTTTTTTTTTTAGTAATTCAATATAACAATATGCCAACTCCAGCTAAAACCGTGCTTATTTTGTCATTTGCAGATCTTTTCAGTAAGAAGATATACTGTCTATTGGCAAGCATCTATCCCAGCTAGGCAATCAGGGTGAGGTCATGTTTCTATAGTGAGACTTAGTGAATGAAATCCCTTAAATGCAGCTACAGCAATGCCCATCCTACATCTGTTTAATACCTTTTATTTTCCTTCTGATTTATAAGACATGCAGTTACAGAACAATAACACTAACAGCAGCTGGTTAGCTTTGATTACATTTTTTGATAAGCAGATATATAAACACATTAGAGGTCATATTTATAGAGAAATCTATTCCCGAGAAAACATTTTTGTGTGTTACAAATTCTACCTCTGGGTAAGCTTTCCTATAGTCTTTTTCTGAATAGCTTAGATAATTAGCTTGAAAAGTCCTTAAAGATATCCAAAATTTCTTTATGAACCCCTTCCTTTGACAAAATTAAAAATTTCAAAATTTTATATTTTCTAACTCTGCATAATGTATTTCTATATGTGAACACTTGTTTAATCCAGTGCATTGTCCTCCAAAGTAAGGCATCACTTTAAGAAATCTGGAGTTCCAATAACCTCAGCTCCCAAGTTTTTCTATATTTCTTTACCACCAGTTGCCATCTCCATCTGTGCAAGAAGCCTCCTACTATATGAGTTACTACCTTGGAAGGTAACTTCCAGTTAAATTTCCTATTCTCTGTTTCTCTAGTAACTTGTAAATCTGTGACAGATGTTTCTTCTTCCTTATCGGCATCCTCACTGAGGCATCTTTTAAAATTAATATTCAGATCTGTAGTAAACAGAATCTTAATTTACATCTGCAGGAAGGGAAGAACAGGTATCTCCATTGGATCACTCTAAAACCACATGTATTTCCTCCTTAGTGATCATACAGTGTGTCAAAATTCAGTCTTAACTCCTGTATTCATGTGTAGTGAAGACTTTATGTGCCGTGAATCCATGGAGTTTTAATTGTATGTAAACTCTTTCATTTTTTTATGTAAAGAAATTAGTTCAAAAAGGTGTCTAACAGCACATGGATTTCAGAAGTACGACCAAAATAGCTATCAATCATAACGATCAAAGAATAATTTTGTATATTATTTCAATAGTGTCTTTTTCCTGTCCTCAAAAATCCCCATTTTTCTTCATTCATGCATCTCACCATACTCCTTTTCTTCTATTACCTTATTTGCAATCTCTAATACTGATTTTGAAGCTCTGAACACAGTTGTTGTTGCTGTTATAAAAACAAACAAACAAAAAACCCCATCTCACAATCCAAATCCCTTCATTATGCTATTGCAAAGAAAACAATTGTGCTAAAATACAAAGCACGTGAAATACATATTTACACAGAATAACTAAGTTTCCATTTCCAGATATGGGGGGAGCCAGAGAGTAATAGGGGACTTGGATGGATGGAGGTTAGCTTTAATTTTTGATTTGAAAGCATTTCTATTTAAACTTTTACACACAGAGGGTCAGCTGCATTGAAAGAGAGTCATTTGCATCAAGTGCTAAAGGTGTTAGCCCCTGAGAAAGTCAGCTCCTGGTGTTCAGGCACTAACGATACCGTCCATCACAGTACAGCCTTAGGTAGGAAGGTACTAAGGCCTAAATGGAGCAGAGTATTTTCCAATGTGGTGACCCCAGCACTGGGCAAATATTGTACAACATCTTGTGCCAGCAGCCAAACTGATTTACTTTTTTTTTTTTCTTCTTTCTGAGTAGAGTGGACAGCTGGTGAATCCTTATGTCTATTAATCTTTCAGTGCAAAATCATCTCTTGGTATGTAACAACTATTTTTTCAACCTTTGGGGCATCAAGTGAAGTAATGAATAATTCTATTATATTCTTACAGGACTGATGGGCATTACTGAATGACACATTACATTTGAGGGTGACGAGAAGGAGGTAGAGGGGAAATGCTAGCATAAGGCAAACAGCCTATTATTGACTTTTCATTGCAGCAAACAAAAAGAATTCTTTCTAATCTGCACCTCAGGGGATCACCATAAAACTCCGACCATCTCTATATATTTTTTGTGTGTGTGCTTGCGAGTATGTGTGTTAAACTTTCTTGCTGTCAGGTAGGATTTTTAGTACTTCAGAGCTCTTGGTATCTCTAGTCTTAAACTAAATTGGTGGAGCTATAAAAGTTTTAATCTCTCTTGGCCCAGAAACAGAAATTTCTGTGCCAACTGCACAGAGCAAGTCATAGCACAGAATGCAAGACACTGAGTGGTTGAACAATGAACTCAGACAACCAACTTCATGCAAAGGGAGAGGAGACGAGCCAACAGTTTGATAATTTAATCAGCTCTAAATTGAAAGGAAGATAAGTATTTGATGGAGCGTGGGGGACTAAGTTCTGATGTGAGATTTTAGAAATATTTTTAAAATTAGAATCTTAATAATTATTCATAACATATTACATTACCCTGAAATGTAGTAATAGTGGGAAAAGGCTGGGTGACTTTCTGTTTTACAGAGGATCCTTATTCCAAAAGTTTCTTCTTCTTAATTTTGTGGAATGGTTAGAGAATTCAGATATTTTTCATGGTTCCTTCCAATGACGAGCTTTGGGTGCAATCCGAATGTGCAGTCTCAAAGTACTAGGAGGGGAGAATTGCTGTCCCTCTCAAATGCCATACCAGAGGAGCCTGAGCTCTCCTGAAATCACTGTTCTAACTCTGATGGGTTATGCAAATACTTTAGGTAGAGTGAAGCAAAATTTGGAGACTACACCCTGATCTGGCTTAACACCCTTTTGAAATACATTTCTTGGTTTTGCTGTCTTTCGGTGTCTCTACTCCCTTGCGTTTGCTTATACTGCTTTTCTCTGTTGTAATTCATATAATTCACTATTGAGTTGAAGCCTTTGAGTCTGTTACAGCCAAATATGACTAAGAGAAGATAAACATTTCATTTTTTAAAAAAAGTGTATACTGAACAAGAGATAAAGCTGGTTTCTTAATGGAGGCAGGGAGATTTTACTGAGCACTAAGTATATTAAATACTACCCATTGCTGTGTTTTGCAGAAAAGAATAAAAAAAATTCCAGCGTGCAAAGAAAAATGTCATAAAAGTTCAGAAGTATGTTAGGAATTTGATTCAGTTAATTTTATTAGTATTATTCAGGCACTGATAATAGCATTACTGCTATCCTCAAGCCTAGATGATTTGGCAGTCTAAAAAAGAGGAGTGCAAGAAGTATAAATCATTTATTCTATTGCAAAAGAGAGGTGCTTCTGCAGAATGGGATGCTGAGAACTTTTCAGGGGTTACCTCATAGAATGCTGTTTAACTCCTACTCAGATACCACTTTAAAGATACACAAAGTACTAGGATACTAATTAAACATTAGTTCTTTGTTTATCAGGCGAAGAGTCATTATGAATGGTACCAACCCCTTTCAAAGTACCAACCACTTCCAATTAAAAGCTATCTGAACATAAATAATAAAAGCATATTGCATACACAGTAAATAATGGTTCTTTAAAAAAAGGTATTTCAGGAGCTATATTTTAAGGACACTGTATGTGTTCCCTCTATAATGAGCTCTTCCCTCTATCAGTAAAACCAGCAGACTCTCAAATCAAGAAAGCTAAAAAGATTCATTTGTTGTGGGTTTTTTATACGCATTAACTAGTTGTTTTTCTTTCTCCATCTTTAAAGCTAAACTGTCTGTTTTCTGCATTCCCATTCTCCTTCACAGTAGACAACTACCTGAAATTTAAAAGTAAATTTTCGGAAAAAAAAGAAGGAAGTTTCTCATTTTTGGAGATACAATTTTAATTTGTACATGAGCATATTTATAAGTAATATGTATGCCTCTGTGATGTGTATGTGTTAGGTATTACATTTATGTCTGCATTTGATTGTGTATAATGTATATATAATACAGACCTAACTAAAAGTATTTAATGTTAATGAAGCACTGATTAGCAAATATTTTATGACACTTTAAAAAATATAGATTTGATTATTCAAAACAATGTCATTAGGCATTTAATCATGTAACTTTTATTTTTTTTTAAAGTGTGTAATTACTGATAAATTCAGGAATGGGATTCTTTCATATCCTAAAACTGACTAGAACCATAAAATGTACTTTGTTTTTGAGAGTCTGAGATGACAACACACCTGACTCTGAATATTTGGCTATTTTTAGGAGGTGAAATTATATTTTTCCTATTAGAAACATCTCATCTCAAGTTGCAGTCAAATTCCTACTATGTAATGAGACAAACTATTGGTTTCATAAAAGATGTTAATTCTTACAGTTTGGATTTTTTTTTGTGCTCGGAGTTTTCCCCAAAGACATGTCTATATGTAATTACACAGAAACATAAATAAATACACATGATACCTTCCACAATTTCGTTGATTAATTTTTTTTTTTTAATTATGTTAGAATTTTCCCTGACCTCCACATTCATAGAATCACAGAATGGTTTTAGTTGTGAGGGAACTTAAAGCCCATCTAGTTCCAACCTCCTGCCATGGGCAGGGATACCCTCCACTAGGCCACAGTTTCTCTGGGAAAACCGTGACAGTGTCTCACCATCCACACAAGGAAGAATTTCTTCCAAACACTTAATCTGAATCTACCCTCCTTCAGTTTAAGACCATTACCCCTTGTCTGACCAGTACATGCCCTTGTAAACAGTCCATCTCCAGCTTTGTTTTCACTACAGCTTCAGGTAGTGGAAAGATGCTATAAGGTCTGTCATTGAGCCTTCTCCAGGCTCAACAAGCTCAACTCTCAGCCTGCCTTCATAGCTGAGGTGCTCAGCCCACTGATCATCTTTGTGGCTCTCCACTGCACTTGTTCCAGCAGCTCCATATCTTTCTTGAACTGGAGCTTGATACAGTATCCCAGGCAGGGTTTCAACAGGGAAGAGTAGGGCAGAATCACCACCCTTGTCCTGCTGGCCATGCTGGTTTTTGATACATTTCAGTACATGGTTGACATTCTGGGCTGTAGGCTCACATTGATGGCTCATGTTGAGCTTCTGGTCAACCAACACACCTAATTTCTTCCCCTCAGAGCTGCTGTCAATTCATTCTCTGGTCAGCCTGTATTTGTGCTTGAGATTACTCTCACTAATGTGCAGGATCTTTGATTTGGCCTTGTTGAATCATAGAATCATAGAATCATAGAATGGCAAGGGTTGGAAGGGACCCCAAGGATCATAAAGCTCCAACCCCCCTGCCACAGGCAGGGCCACCAACCTCAGGCCTGGATCTACACAAGGTCGCCCAGGGCCCCATCCAACCTGGCCTTGAAATTCATGAGGGCCTCATGGGCCCTGCTCTCAACCCTGTCAAGGTCAATTTACTTATAATAATATTTTTCTTTCCTTCCTATTAGGGAACTGTAAGTCATATCTTTCTCTTAGTAACACCCTCAATGTGTTGTAGTTCTGTGCAGCGGAGTTCTGGTGCAGGAGGTGCTGCAGGGGTGGCTTCTGCAAGAAACAGTGTGAAGCTTCCCCCAGGCCCAACAGAACAAGTATCAGCCAGCTCAACGTTGGAGTCATTGCTGACGAAGGCCAAGCCCATCAGCAACTGCCACAGCACCTCTAGGAATCACATTTGGGAGTAAAAAACCCACAAGCAGATGCTTTTGCCCCCAGAGAAGAGAGAAGATGTAAGAAACTGCAGATTACAAGGTCAGTGAAGGAGGGGTGGCAGGGAGGAACAAGGTGCCCCACGTACTAGAGAGATAGATGCTCCTGAAGCCCGTGGAGAAACCCATGGTCGGGCTGGTGTCCCCCGGCATCCCGTGGAAAAGGCCAAGGTCCCACCTGCAGTTCTGTGACTGCACCCCCATAGAAGTAAACCACACTGGGGCAACTAGGGAAGAGCTGAAGCCCTGTGGGAAAAGACTCAAGTTGGAGAAGTTTGTGGAGAACTGTCTCCTGTGGGTGGGACCCCACAGTGCAGCAGGGGAAGGTGGTGAGGAATGACCCCCTGTCTAAGTAAAACAACTCATGAGGAACTGACTGAAACCCCCATTCCTTCATTCCCTGTCCCTCCCATGCCACAGTGCGGGGGGGGGGGGGGGGAGGTGGGGGAAGGAGGGAAAGAAATCATGACTAAAATGAAGTCTGCTAAGAAGGGGGGTGGTGGGGTGAGATGCTTTAATATCAGGTAACTACCTGATTCTGGTATCACTGGGTGTGCAGTGTAGTGTAAAAAATTAGAGAGTTTTCTTTTATGTTGGGTCTCTTTTGCCTGTGACACTGATTGCAGAATGATCTCTCCCTATCCTTATTTTGACTCCTAAGCATCTCAATATCTATCTTCTCCCCTCTCCAGATGAAAAAGGAAGTGACAGTGAGGCTTTGGTGGGTGTCTGGCCTCCAGCCAGCCTCAAACCACCACACAATGTAAGTAGCTCTTGAGTTGTCTCCACTTGTGAAAGACAGACAGTGTGTTCTTCCAGTTCTGTGTTCTTGCCTTTACATGTTAGTATTTGAAAGCCAGGAATTTCTGCTTCTGCTTTGTTTGGTTGTTGTATGACTTTGAGTTGTTTTGTTTGTGAGAAGATTTGTATTTGACTTTGACAATGAAGACCTCACAAGATAAAAACATGCTTGTGTTCTATCTAGCTCCGACAAATATCTCATCTGCTCTCTCTGTTATTATTTTTCAAATCCATAAGTACCTAATTATATTGAAACTATCACTTCTTAGCCCCTTGGGTTTAAGACATTCAAGAAGTTCAGAAAGATATGAGAGACCCAGATATACCGAGAGACCAATTGATCATGTTGCTTCATTCCCTCAGGAAAACAACCTACACATAATGATAATTTATTGTGAAAGAGACTGGACCCCCTATGTCCCACAGATAAGTATCTAGGCCATGATAATGTGCCTCTGTGCCTGCCTATACCTCCTGACCACCAGAATCTGTTTCTCTATTTCTCTTGTTCTCCAGCTTCTGCATTAACTAGAACAATTAAAACAAACCAAAAGAAACCAAAACCCCAAAATGACAAAAAAACCAAACAAAACCAACAAGCAAACAAACAAACAAAACAAACTAAAAAGGAGAATAGTTTTGTAATATTGCACATTCTTTTCTTAATAGTGGCAGTTTTAGATCTCAACATACCCAAAGGAAATGGGGGAATTTGACACTAAATTCTTTGTAAAAATGTAACCTTACTGTGTAAGAAGGAACATTGACTGTGTAACTACCTATAAACATTTAATTTTCTTCCGGTTCTTTAAAAGCTCTTGAGGGTTGTTTCCCAGAAGTTAAGTAGGTAGCATGGGGGTTTCATCTCCAAATAGATTGAGGTGTCATGTCCAACTGGAAATTAGTCATTGTGTTTCACTTTGCACCATACTAAGAAATACCCGTCCAGTAGTATCTGAACACTTCTCTGAGAAAGCTATCTCTAGGACCATGGTATCCAAGGTATTAAGCAGCTTTCAGAAATTAGTCACATAGGGTATTCCTTTGGGATGCCCTTTACTGCTACTCTGTTATTTGTGGAAGAGGAGAGCAAGATAGTGAAACAAACGTTTAACATAACATCTAGCCATTACAGCACCTGTACAGAAACTGAAACATAAGGGCATAGTTCAGATCTCAGTTTATGTGGTTTATTACCTGTGAGGAAAGTGGCTTAAATGTATAAATACACAATCACCCCTGTAACCATGCTGCACACTTCTCCAGCTGAAGTGAAGTCATTACATAACAAGAGCCAGGGATCCAGAAGGACAAAAATGAACCATTGGCCAGTGTGAATTAGCAGAGCACTGTTTAAGGGATTTCTGGCTTTAAGAGATCAGTATCGTAATAATCACTACTTAGTGAATTAAATTATTTTGTGTAGGGATGATTAGAATGTGTCCCACACAGAGAGGTCAGTGAGTTGGCAGCAGAATCACTTTGCCTTCACTGGAAACTTCCATGAGAGATGCATGATGATCATTTTGCCTGATGAAGGAGGAAATCTCCTGTGGACATTTTTCACCTCCATAAAATGTAATGTTCACAGAGTCACACAAGCATACAATCACAACATGGTAGGGGTTGGAAAGGACCTTTGGAGACCATCCAGTTCACCCTCACAGATAAAGCAGGATCACCTAGAGCAGGTTACACAGGACTGTGACCAGGAAGGTTCTGAATATCTCCAGAGAAAGTTATCTGTGCAGCCTGTCCCTGTGCTCCATCACTCTCAAAATCAAAATTTTCCCTACATTGAGATAGAACTTCCTGTGTTCCAGTTTGTGTTTGTTGTTCCTCGTCCTGCCACTTGGCAAGAGCTTCATGTTGTCACTGCCTCACATGCCAGGTCCCCATACTTGTGTACAGCATGACAAAATAAACTCAGAGATTTTAAAGACTGTGCCGTATCCCTCACTATAGTGTCATGATCTGGTTGAATGAATCTTATATCACAATATCGATTTATACATCATTGCTATGACTACTACATGACTTCACGGTTGTTATTTCAACAAGAAAGATAATTTCCTCTGATTTCAAACAATCCTGTGCAGAAGGCCGATAATGTTAATTTTGACACCTATGTTTCTTCCCCTTAACATCTCTAGATTAATAAGGCTAACTGCAACTGATTTAAAATTATTGCTATGTAGACCTGTATGGAATCATTCTACTAGAAGTATACAGAAAGTTTCTGGCAAACCAGAAAGGATGTATCGGTTGTCCCCTATAGCTTCCATATCATTTCATAATAGTTGACCACATAAATGATTATTCATTTAGGTGAATGAGAAAAGTTCTCAACTTTAGCTGGTAACAGAAGAATTGGAACAAATTTTTCAAAGCATTGTAATTTAGCTTGATTCTATTTCTTCATGATTTCTATAATTTCAAGGTTAAAAGTTGTAATTTTTTTTCTTTTGTTGTCTCAGAAAAATCAGTATTTGGGAAAATGAGAAGATTTTACTAGTGCATATTTTAATAATTCTCTTTAAAATTTAAGAAGCTAGAAAACTATCTTCTCGTTAATTAATAAACCTTTATTTGTTGCTTAAAGAGAAAACAGAAGAGGAGAGAGGAAGGAAAAATGAGCATGTCTTGGGAGAAGATACTAGGAATCTTTCTGTGGTTTTCAGTTCTGTGGCTCATTGCTACATTCACAATCTCGGGCAATGGTTTCATTTGAAATGAACTACAATAAATTTTAAAATGTAGGAAACTTCATCCAGAAACAGTGTTCCTGTTTGCAACCAGATACACAAATGTAGATGGAGACAGGTTTCTGTGACCCCAGTGTCCACATCCTAAAACTGTAAAATAAAGTTGGATATATGTCACAAAGCAAATACATAAAACCTAACCAAGACAAAAAAGAAATTTAAAAGAAAAATAAAAAGGTGCTATTTTTTTTTCCTTTCTACTACTTTGTGTCTCATCTCTCAATAGGCTGATGTAATACTTGTTAATAAATGTAATAAGAAATAAAACAACTGTTGTCTTTATTTATCTGACATATGCAGAACTGCTTTCTGATTTTTTTTTGTTGTTGCTTTTTGTTGTTGCTGTGCTGTGGGGTTTATTTTTTTCTTTTCTGTAGACACTGCTGCATTTTCCATTGCTACCTGACAAAGAAACTTATTATTTACTGTGATACACATTTATGTAGCACATGTACAATCTAAACCAAAAGGATAAGAAGAATAAAGAGTAATAAGCTTTTAGTAGGGAATGTTGATTTGGTAGGTACTTCACTTTGAGACAAAGCAGCTGTGAGAAGTTTCGTCTGAGGCCTCCATCCTCCTCTTTGGGAGTTACTGATTTTGTCTGAGCCCTTGGTCCTTGTCTGGCTACACTGCAGGCGTGCCCATGCCCTAGTTCTCACTGATGCTGACCATAACCGGTTCATTTTATTGGCTTGGCCTCAGACATGTTTCATCACTGCACACTTGACTGGGAACTTCTGCATGTGGCTGACCCTGTGTACCATTAGACCTGTTTTCACTTTCAAACTCAGCTTCTGGCCCATGTTCCCCTGCCTAGCAGCCTGGCCTTGTGGGTCCTTATTGGTATATGAATAGTACTACAACATCTTCCCAGGAAAAGTACAAATGTGCTAGGAGGACTGAGATTGACAGGTCTCAGAAGAAGTCCAGTCTACTGTCACAATCAAAAAAAACTTTTTGTGGATGTATTTGCAATGCTAATTTGAAGATGTCAGATAAATAATAATTAAGATTTTTTATTTATTATTAAAGAAGTACATTGATACTCACTTCTATCACTTTATCCTTTCATGTTACATATTTTCTTTCACAAATTAGGTTGTAAGTTCCTCCAGTAAATCAAAAATTACTTCTTCCAATCTCGTGAAAAAAAATGTCCAGTTCATTAGCAGAACACATCTCCATATGTGTTACGGAAAAATACTTTATTTTCTAACATATTGATGAATTATCATGCTGCAAATATGAAAACAATACATTGATCCTACTTCTAAAGTTAATAAAATATTCTGCATTATTTTTTATTTACTTTACCATGGCATCCAGAAAACTCAGATCATACATCATAATGCTATTGCACTATAACTGCAAAACCTGTATTCATCCTATGTAGTTGTGTTTGATTTTTTGTTTGTTTGTTTTCTATATGGCTTATGAGAAAAACATTGCAAAGGCAAATTTTGTAGAGACCTTGTGAAAAACAAAATAAACCAAAACATTCTGTGAGAATTATCAAATCTTCCTGAAAGTTGATATCATTAGATGAAAATGTAGCTTGGTCGTAAATCCAGAGATCAAGAAAATCTTATGATTACTGCCCCAGGATAGGAACTCGGGTCTTTAGTATTCTTATATCTTTCTCTGGATCTGTATTCATGGTGTGTCTTTGAGAAGAATCATCTGTGTATATCCATATTAACCTATAAAATGCTTCTTCTTCAAATGCTATTTGTATGCACTGAAAATCTGCATACACATTATTTCGAAAATTATTTTGCTATCCTTAGTAAAATTATCCATGTAGATACAAACACATTGTATGTTGTAATGTGAGCTTTCCACTATGACCCAAATCCCTAGACCATTAAGAAATGACAGTAGGTGTTCTCATTCTTTCATTATACAGAGAACCTAGAACAAGGAGGAAGGAACATTTCCTTCCTTACTGAAGTACTACTGGCCCATGGACCATTTTAAGACTGGTCTTTTGTTGCTGATGGAAATTTGTCAGTTTGTGAATCCCATCAGCTCTCTCCATCATTGGAGGACTTCAGGGAGAGCTTTCTGGATACACATAACTTTCCTTTATTCTAGCAAGCCCAGTTGCTACAATCCCATCAGTGTATGCAATATCTTAGCTTCAGGGTGATATTGTAGGACATAGAAGAGAAAAAGCCTCTGGTCTCATTCACAAGGTCAAGCTAATGGAAAATCAGATGAAATGGTCAGGCAGGTCAGGCAGGAAAAAGGTAGAACAGATCCTTTATCACACCAGAAACTTTGTAGTTTCTTGATTCAGGCAATATATCTTCAAAACAGTGTCTCCCCAATACCTGTAAGATTTGTTTCATGTGTTCCTCAAATTTATATTTTCTGTATTTGCTGCTATATGTAGGGCTGACCTATGGCCAATTCTCTCTGATGTTAGCTTGTACTCTAGCTACTTCCATGATAAATACACTCCATTCTTTCACTTTTGTTGGCTGTCCAGCTTTACCCTGATCTCTCCTTTTCTGGAATGTATCTACTGGTTACTGCTGCTCTAGCATGGCAACAATAAAGACATTTCCAAATGTTTTAACAGAAATTTTCTATATGACTTCAGAAATTACATTTACTCACTCTGTGACTGTATCTCTTGTATTTTCTTTCCTCACATTAGTTCTCAAATATGATGATAATAGAACCCTGGACCCTGTTACTATGAGAGATAGATGTGTATAAGTGCTTATCCCATGAATGAGAAGAATCTTTCAAATAATTTTCATAAGAAGTCACTGTTTTTCCTGCTGTATTACCTATTTTCATTAGGTGCATGACCCAGTGAAATGGTGGATCTCTAGTACAAACCACTTTGTCCTTTCCCTAAATGGCACAGCCATCTCCAGTTGTGTTCTTGGTACTTTGCACTATTTGTTCGTCCTCAGCGGTGAAGCTCTGTCATTCTGTTTGGAGTATTAGTGTGGCTCAAGACTATCAAGGGGAGGATGTGAATTGAGCTTGGCACAAACTATGTGATTGGCACCATTCTTATTCTGTCGAGATTTATAGGCATGACAGTTATGGGTAAGCCAATCGGAAATAATCCCATTAAAACCTGCCAGATTTGCTACAAAGTGATGTGTTCCTGAAGATCCTTGCCGCAGTAATGATTGATGTCCACTGCCAATCAGTACTGAGATTCAGTCCCTTCTTGTCATTTAACTATGGCTACACAGAGTGTTTAACAAAATGAAGGGGCACATTCAATGTTTAATGAACAAGGCTACCTACAGTTGCTCATTTAATAGGTGAACACCTTTGTTCACTGCAAGGAAAGCCTGATCAAATAATTTGACTTTCTTGTGATTTGGTCAATCCAGCACTTGAGAAACAACCAAAGAAATAAACAAACAAACAAGAAAAGCATTCACATACAAAAATCTCTCAAAAAATAAGCTCACCTGAAGAACAGTCAGCATTCCAGTTAGTACTTGCTACGGAAATTATACGGGTATCACCCATGTTTTAGTGTCTCATCAAAATAGCTCTTAGATTCAGTGATTTTTGCATGACTCCACAGATGGTATCAGGTTATATTTGAAGGAAAAATGTAAAAGAAGTTTGGGTTTATGGGTTATTTCTACTTTTTTTTGTTGCTTGCAAGTGAATATAATTAATGGTAGGGAATTCTATTTTGATATTTTGCTTAATTTTTACAAAAGTGGGATATTATGCTTTTGTAGATCACCCTTCTCTGGCTAAGTACTACATTTTAGGAAAATGCCTAAATCTTATTGGTAATCATGGAATCAGGGAATTACAGAATGGTTTGTGTAGAAGGGACTTTATGGATCACCCTGTTCCAACACCCTACATATTAACAGGGACACCCTCTGGTAGACCAGGTTGCCCAAAGCGACATCCAACCCAGCTTTGAATACTGCCAGGGATCCAGAGGCATCCACAGCTTCTCTGAGCAACCTGTTACAGTGCCTCACCATGTACACAGTGAAGAATATCTTCCTCTCATGTAATCCAGATCTACCATCTTTTAGTTTAAAGCTATTATTCCTTGTTGTATCACTGCAGTCCCTAATAAAGAGTCCTTCTCCAGCTTTCCTGCAGGCACCTTTTATGTGCTCGAAGCCTATATCCTTACATTAAACTTGCACACAAATATTTTCTGAACAGGAAAACAGCTACTACAGAAAAGACAGAAAAAAAAAATAATAGTTGAGACATCAAACCTAAGATGAATATTTTAAGGGATGATAAACATGCCATGAAATGCGAGTAGGCCACCAGCAAAAGTAGGTATAGCCAATAAAGATCCCAGTACTTTATCTTAAGCTTCAGTCTTAGTGTATTAATTAAAAACTCCCAGAGACTCAGGACACAGCAATTATATTGATGCAATTTTTCTCTTTTATGCAAGGAGAAACTCACCTGATAATACTAATAATGGCACTTGCATAGCAGTTTACGTTCACAAAGTGCTGTACCAACAACACATAAACTACACCCTGGTTTGTATTATTTCTTTTACTGCTGTTACAGAACGGGTTTTAGAGGACAAGGAACAGGAACAAAGCTCCCCTGCAGTTGCTGCACTAAGGACTTCATCCAAACTAGTCTTTCCCTTGGGTTCCTGCTAAGTCAAGTTCTCACTGCTTATAACATTTGTACCTTTTCCATTTTAATTTAAAAAAAAAAGGAAACAAAAGGAACAAAACAAAACAAGGAAAAAAACCCCCACCTTTCCCTTTACTCATATTATAGTAATCTTAAGCAGAATCACTGCAGTGTTTGGACTGGACATCAATGAATTCTGTAGATCCCTGCAAGTTTTAGTTAAAATATTCCAAGCAATTAGCATCAGCACAATTTTTTACTCACCTGAGACAAAATAAATGACACACAGCTTGTTTTTTAAGTGAGTTTAAAAACATTTAACAGCACAGGGATGAATTATAAAGTTTTCTGTCATGCACATTGAGACTTCCCAACAGGCACCAAGATGCTGTTTCATAAGTCGAACTCGAGAGAGTCAGCTCTTCTCAATACTTACTATTCCAATTATCAAAAGCTGGTGACCATACTAATCCTGTTAAACATTTTACACTCATCGTTATCCACAGATTATTTCCACTTCCACTCCAGTATTTCTGTACTACAACATAGGAAACCAGTTCTGACTTTCTGTGGAAACGTGAACTATTGAGACCTTCTACACAGAATCATAGAATAACAGCATGATAGGAGTTTGAAGGGACCCCTGGAGACCAGACTAGTCCAGCCCCTCTGCTAAAGAAGGATCACCCAGAACAGGCAGCACAGGATCCCACCTAGGGAGGCTTTTATTAGCCCCAGAGAAGGAGACAATGCTCTGTCATGCTCTAAGTCAAGAAGTTTTTCCCGATGTTGACATGGAACTTCCTGTGTTGCAGCTTGTGCCTGTTGCCCCTTGTTCTGTCACTGAGAATCACTGAAAAGAATCTGGACCCATCCTCTTGACACGTACCCTTTAGATATTCATGTGTTGATAAAATGCCTTCTCAATCTTCTCCAGACTAAACAGCCCCCGCTCTCTCAGCCTTTCCTCATATGAAAGATGCTTTAGTCCCTTCATCATCAACAATCCTCTCCAGTAGTTCTTTTTCTTTCTTTAGCTGGTGAGTGCAGAACTGGACACATTACTCCAGCTGTGGCCTCACCAGGGCAGAGTAGAGGGAGGGGATAAACTCCCTTGACCTGCTGGCCACACTTCTTTAAATGTAGCCCAGGATTCTTGCCCACAATGGGACACTGATGGGTAATGGTTAACTTTTTGTCCACCGGGAGTTCCAGGTCCTTCTCTGCAGAGTTGCTTCCAAGCAAGTCAGTCCCTAACCTGTGCTGGTGATTGGGGTTATTCCTCCCTAGGTGCATGACCCTAAACTTGCCCTTGTTGAACTCAGTTTGTTTCCTCTCTGATCAGTACAGTTCTTGCTGAATGTCTGCACAGCTTTCTGGTGTTTTGGCCCAGTTTTGTATCATCAGGAAATTTGCTGACAGTACACTGTTCCTTCATCCAGGTTATTGATTAATATGTTGAACAAGACTGGACCAAAAACTGACCCTTGGGGCATACCACTGGCTAGAGGCCTCCAACTAGTCTCTGCACTGCTTATCACAACACTCTGAGCTCTGCCACTCAGCCAGTTCTCAACCCTCTCACTCTTCATTCATCTAGCCCACACATCCTAAGCTTGTTTACAACAAAGTTATAGGAGACAGTGTCAAAAGCCTTGATGAAGTCAAAGTAGACAACATCCACTGCTTTCCCCACATCTGTCCAACCAGTCATGATATCATAAAATCCGATCCAACTGGTCAGACAGGATTTCCCCTTAGTGAATCCATGCTGACCACCCTGATAACCTTTTTCTTCAGATGTTTATTGATGACCCCTTGAATGAGCTGTTAGATCACTTTTCCAGGGGTGGAGGTGAGGCTGACTGGCCTGTACTTTTCCATGTCTTTATTATTGCCCTTTTTGAAGACTGGAATGATACTGGTTTTCCTCCAGTTCTCAGGCACTTCTCCTGTTCTCCAGGACTTTATAATGAGGATGGACAGTGGCCTAACAATAACACTTGCTAGCTCCCTGCACACTTGTGGGTGCATCCTATCAAAGCCTATGGATCTATGTGGGTTGAGTGTGCCTAGATTTTCTATAACCCAATCCTTCTTAACCAAGGTACGGTCTTCCTTTCACAAGACTTAGTCTCCTACCTCCATGATCTGTGACTCCTTAGAGCCAGCTTTAGTAGTAAAGACTGAAGCTAAGAAGGCATTCAGTAACTTCCATTGTGAGGACACCCACCTCATTTAGCATTGTGTACACATTTCCCTGGTCTTCCATTTGCTGTTGCTGTACTTGAAAAGGCCTTTCTTGTTGTCCTTGACATGCCTTGCCAGATTTAATTCCAAGTTGGCCTTAGCCTTCTTTGTTGGATACCTACATTCTCTGACAACATCCCTATATTTCTGACAAACTACTAGTCCCTTTTCCACATTCTGTAAACTTCAATCTTCCCTTTGAGTTTTTCTGGAAGCTCTTTGTTAATCTTTACAAATCTCCTGCCTCCTTTGATTGATTTCTTACTCATAGGGGTGCACTGATGATGAGCTCAGAGGAAGCACTACTTGAATATTGACCAACTGTCTTGGGCCCCCTTACATTCTAGAGATGTAACAAATGGGATTCTCCAAGCAGCTCTTTGAAGAATCCTTAAGGCCAGGTTGTAGTCCTACTTATTATCCTGCTCCTTCCATGCAAGACTCTGAAGTATGAATCCTTCCATCTATCCCAGGAGACAATGGAATAACTTCACTTTATATTTCTTTCTTCTCATTTAAGAAACTCAAACTCCTCACTGATATGTCATGTCCAAGTTAGGTCCCAGAATACTGAGGATTTCAAAATCTCCTGTGAATGTAGACAATGCTCTCAATATCCCACATCAGCAGGGTCTGCTCAGAAGGTGCATAAAACTATTAAAACTTTCCTTTCTCTGCATTCATAGTCCTCTCATATTCCCTAAATTTATTTACTTTTTTGAAATTAATGCCAACTTTCTTTTCCCCTAAAATCTGTCTTTTACTTCCTAATCTTCATGTCTGTCTACTAAAGCAGTCTTTTACTCACAGGGTTCAGCTGACAAAGTCCAGCTCCAACAGATCAGTCAGTAAACTGGTCCTATATTCAGATACGTCCTTACGGAAATGTGCACATAATATTAGCCACTTGCTAATCTGCATTAACCAGAAACATGACTTGTGTCTTCCTTCATAAGACTTTTTGTCATCTTTTAAAAAACATCTGAGTTCAGATGAGCAACTTCTGTATTATTCCGTTGGCTTTTTTTAGAGGCATGCTGCTTGCCAATTAAAGCATTTGAAGTTGCTGGGTAATTGCACTGTATGTGATAGTCACTTAGGTGTACACAGAATGTACTGCATTTAATGTTCAATGGATAGAAAATTGCTGGTGCTATGAATTTTGCCAACCTTTGCTTCTCCACACACAAACACACACAGCCCCCACTTTGGTTTCAGAATCTAATGCAAACACATTAGGTGCAACAATGAATTTGGGATTTAAATTAATGGTTTCCTGTCAGAGACTGCATAGGTTTTGTTTGTTGGAGGAAGAAGCTAAAACATGCCTTAAATCTGCTGAATGGTTTCTAGTGATTGACCAGCATATTTTGTCTACAGGATGAGTTGCAGAAATCAATCTATGCTTGTGAAATGGCTGGCTAAATTTCAGGTTGGTTTGTTTGGTGGGCTTTTTCTTTGTTTTGTGTTTTTTATTTTACTTTTTTTTTGTTTTTTCCAAAGTGTCCTCACCCAGGAGCTGGTAGACTTCTAGCACAAACTATCAGGCTTCATGCTGCAAGTTTTCAATGGCAGCCAATCTGGAGGACTGCATATATCTACCACCAGACAGCTGCATTATGGAACTAAAGGAACTTAATCTAAATTCATGAGCCGATAAAAAGTAATCTGGCTAAAGTCTTTTTTATACCAGAATATACACTGATAATCACACCCCCTTGAATTACAAATGTTCCATAACCATTCAAACCAGTACCAACTTACTGACATTATTTGAAGTAATTACATAATAAAACACATTTTAAAAATCAAACCCATAATTTACTCCTCATCTAAAAAATGTTTCAGAAATCTTTTGAGATCGTAATCAATGAGATACTAGATTGCATAGACCATCAAAAATTTGAATATCTTTTAGTAAACTTGAAACCTTAGTCACTTTAGCTTACTAGTTAGCATTAGGGTTTTATTAGCATTATTTTCTAGTTTTTTCCCCTTTCTTTTATCTTCCTGACTAGTTTTCTCACTGTTCTTCATATTCTAAATCTGCAGCTAATATTAACGAAAAATTAGATTGACCTACATATTAAGAAAAATATAGAGACCTCTTGCCTCCTCTCCCTTCCACTTAGCCAGATCTTGGCCTTATAATAAAGGAAGGAAAATTCTCATTTCCTGGATGAGTTCCTTAGTCTTCTACCTTTCAAATGTGGTAAAAGGAAGTAAATAAAAACAGTTTTTGAAGTGCCCATGGGAAAAAAAAATGTAGTTGCATATTGCAGGATATAGGTTTTCATTAAAATAAGACAAGGTAAACATAAATAGCAGAAGATTTTTTCCTTAACCAAAACAAACCTCATCACACATAGTCAACATGGATAGAAGATCGTATTTTTCATGAGAGAAATGTGATGGAATATTAGCACAGCTAAAGGTTTGATACTGAATTCTATATCTGTAGACATTCTCTTAGGGAAAGAGCAGAAAAATAATAATAGGAAAATTAGTTTGTATTTACATGGTAGAAGAGGGGATAAGTACTTTACAAAATGACAACAGGTAGTGGTTTCGTTGCAATGAACATCAATTTCTGAGGAAACCAAACAGATGACTTTTTAAAGAGATTCACTTTAGCATCACTTGAGGCAAACTGACTTGTGGAAGACTCAGCTGCTTATCTTTAACACATAGACTTGTCTTTAGATACACCTGGGTCCAGTTACCAGGAATCTATCTTTAAATCTCAGTTCTGCACTCAAATTTGAACACTTACTAAACATGAAAGTGAAGTGCCCTATGTGTGAAAATAGAGTGGTGTATGGCAGCAGAAGAGGACCACTTTCTGGCCTACACCACTTCACTGCACTGCAGGAATTGCTGTGTAGTTTCAAGCTGGTGGACCATCTAGTGGCTATTCAGAAGATACTTCAAAGAAAACCACCAAAAATCCTAAGAGGCTGCCACCAAATAATCTGTCTTTTCGGAGGTGCTTCTGTCTTTTCCTGAAGAGTCAGAGTTGGACTCAACTCTAAAGAATGTCAAGTTATAGTGATATATAAATAAGGACTTGTGTCTATTTTCTCTCCACTCACTATACCTTTAGTTCTTCCACCTGTCTTTTCTTTCTTTCCTTCTTTCTTTCCTTCTTTCTTTTTTTTCCTTCTTTCTTTTCTCTCCCTCTCTCTCTCTCTCTCTTTCTGTCTTTCTCTCTTCCTCGTTTTAATGAGGGTACACATATTATTTCCTGAACAGGAAAAAAGGGAGAGATTCATTTCACTGAATTTTAGGCTTTCAGGTAAGACCATTTACTTAGTAACTTAGTCTATTTATATAATTAAAAGAGAAAAATATACTTCCCGAAGTGGCTATTTACTCTGCTTAGATCTGAATCACCCTGGAGGTTCCTGTAGCCTTCCAGCTGCTAAATATGGAGCAGAGAGTAATTTATCTAAACAATTCTAACCTAAATATCTCAATTATGAGACTGAAGTTGGATTCAGCCTGCATCTTCACACCTAAAATACCACTTGTAAATTGTTCCTTGCTTCTTTCAGCCATTTTGTTTAAAGGGTGACCTCATTACCATCTGAATACCACATTTTGCACTGTGAGCCATATCTTGCTGACTTGTTGAACTACTGAGCTACTATAATGGAACTTAGTAAAAGAGACTATGTAGAAAAAAACCAAGCAAGGAAAAAAAACAAACCAAAAAACAAAAAAACCAAAACCAAAAAACAAAAAAACCAAAACCAAAACAAAAACCCCAAAAAAACCCCCAAAAACCCAATAAATAAACCCCCAAACAGTACCAGGTTAGTAATACGAAAAAACAGCATGGTGCATCATTGATGGAATTACTCTCTCCTCGGCTGTAGTAAATTAATTATAGGTGAACATTTGCCTTTACACAATCCTGGTGAAAAAGCCTGAATTAAATAATAAAGATGATGCTATCAGTGTAATCTCTTTTCAACCAGACACTTGAATCCTATCCCTTAATAAGAGATACCAGAAGCTAGGAGAGGGGGGTGTGGGTGTTGATTGTTTGTTCTGCTTTTACCACACCCTATCAGCATAAATACCACTTCCTTAGTTAGAATCCATCTGCTCTGTTGACAATGTACTCAAATTGCAAGCAAGCATTTAATGGTGTCATGCTGGAGCACAACAGAGTGGATGCTGAGAGAGCCTTAGGAGTCACTAAAATGAAAGGGCTTTTCTCTTAATTTCAGTCACCAGAAGACTTTGAACAGAACATGACATCTTAGCCATCTGAGCTTTCTAAACGAGACTTTGGCACATACACAATGCTCAGCTCTGTGGTACCTAAATAATTGAGGCTTTGAAACATCAAAGTACTCACACCTTCAAACACTCAAGTAGCTTTATTTGAAAGATTTTTTTATTTTTTTTTACAAAGGAAGACTAACTGCCATTTGAGATCAATGAATCGCTCTGAAACATAGTGTCCCCACTTTATATTGGAACACATTGGTTGTTTACTACATATTGACTAGCAGTGTCCCAGGTGCAGAAGGCATTTGATTAAATGGATGTCTTTGTGATGGCATGATACTCTACAGAATTAGTGATGACATTTGAAAAAGGGAAGAGTGGAATCATTATGGCAATCATTAGAATTCCCATATATTTTGCTGTTTATATGTACATTTTACCTTATTTGTAATTAATTTAATGCAGTGTATTTAAATCCAATTTAATTTTGCTTTTTTATGTTTTGTTTTATATTCAACAGATTACTACAGGAGTAAAAACTGAGATTTGTGACAGGATTGGGGTGAAGGTGACATAATCTTTTCAAAGGCCATGTGTTATCTCCTGGATTGTCTTCTCATTAACAGGTTTTGCCCTGAGCTTTAAAAGTTGTATTTCACTCTTGTGTTCCTCTTCTTTTCCCGACCCTTCCTCTTCACAAACCCTGGCAAAGGCAGAACATGAAATTGATATCTTTCCCATAGGGATATCACATTTTTTCACATTCAGATCTGCATTGTTAAAGTTATCATAATTGTTTTTTATAACTAATTTATTTGTACATATATTCTGGGTTGACCCTATCTGGAGGCTAGACACACACCAAAGTTATTCTATCACTCCCCTTTACAGCTGGACAGGGGAGAAAATAGATATTGAGAGGCTTAGAAATCAAGATAAGGACAAGGAGAGATCATTCCACAATCGACATCATGAGAAGAACAGACTCAACACAGAATAAAGGAAAGAAAACTCTCTAATCTGTAACACTGCCCTGCACCCCCAGTGACACCAGAGTCAGCTAATGAGAAGTGCTACCAGGTCTTACAGCATCTCCTCCCACCCCTCCCCTCTTAATAGACTTCACTTTAGTCATGATTTCTCTGCCTTCCTTCTCCCCCCACTGTGTCATGGGAGGGGCAGGGAATGGGGGTTTCTCACAAGCTGTCCTCCTCCTTAGCTGGGGGAGGGGGTCATTCCTCACACCCTTCCCCTGGTCCAGCATGGAGTCCCACCCACAGGAGACAGTCCTCCACAAACTTCTCCAACATGAAAGTCCTTTCCCATGGGTCTTCAACTCTTCACCAGCTGCCCCAGCATGGGTCACTGCTATGGGGTATAGTCATAAATCATAGAATGTCTCTCAGTCTCTCGGGTCCAGACTGCTCCAGCCTGGTCCCGCCCTGCAGTCACAAGCCCCGCCGCTGCCAGCAAACCTGCACCGATGTGCATGTCTCATTCTCTTGCTCATCTCAGTGTCTCTGTCTGTCTCCCCATGGGCTGCAAGTGCTGGCAGAGACTTGCTCCAACATGGGTCACATCATCTCCTGTTTGTGTCCCCCTGCTCCACCATGGGTTTCTCCAGGGGCTGCAGAGGCATCTTTCCCACACCTGGGGTGCCTCCTCCTGCCTTGGTGTCTGCACAGTTTCTTACATTTTCTCACTCCCTTATCCGGGGGGCAAAAAGCTGCTGCTTGCATTTTTTTCTCCTTGCTGTGATTCCCAGAGGCGCTGTGACCATCGCTTATGGGCTTGGCCTTGGTCAGGAATTGCTCTGGCCTTGAGCCAGCTGGTGTTTACTCTGTGGGGTCTGGGGGAAGCTTCTTGATGATTCTTTCAGAAGCCACCCCTGCAGCCTCCCTCCTCTACCAGAACCCCTCCACACAAAACTACAACATATAGTCTAAGGGTTCAATGCTTACATGGGTTCAAGAAATTATTAGATAAAGGAATTAAAGAAAAATCCATTTAAGGCTGCTAAATGCAAACATGTCACTTCTATCTCAATGTTTCCAAGACACAAGACATCAAAAGCTTGCCCGCTATTCTAGTTTTACTTTAATTAACAACTGCTAGTTATTAGAAAGCAGATTTTGGCCTAGATGAACGTCTAGTCTGATCCAGCATGGCCATTCTTGTGGTCTGATGCTTTTTCTCCCTAGCAAAGCAAGAATCCTTACATCAAAAAATGGATTATGTGAGGTTTGATCTCATTTTAAAACTGATATGTCTATCAGCTGCAAAACCAGGGTTAAATAGCAAAAGAGATGACATTTTCTCAAATTCTGGATTAAAAGAGTGTTTTCAAACCAACAAAATCTTTCCACAACATGTTGTGCCAACCACATGTTCATTATATCTATGATAGAAAACAAGTTTCAAAGAATGCTGAAAAGTGCTATTAAAAGAAAGGCAAATGAGGTAAATCATGTAGTTTATTGCTTTGCTGGTAACTCCTCTGATATCACTGTGATGGATTCAGTCAGAGAATAGAACAAGGTAGTACTGCAAAGCTTTAAGTGAGAGATACAGAAATTTGTCTGGAATAAAACTAGATCACTGAAAAATAATATTTTACTTTTCTGCCAAAAGTTCTATACTTCTTTCCCACTGATGTACAGAAAGAGGAAAAATATGACCTCAATATTGCTCTTTCACCATTGACTCATCCCAGAATTGATACACTTGTGCTGTGGTTGCCCTGAAGTGTAATAGTGTACCATTAAATTCCAGCTGCAATACCATTATATTGCTATTAGAAAAGACTGCCGAGCAACACAATTTTTCAAATAAATATAAATTGTGAATGGCTGAAATGTGAAATGCCCTCAAGTGCCCAGGAGCAGGATTTTCAAGTGTCCTTTTTCACTGGACAGGTTTTATGCTCTCCAGTAAAGGAATGGCTCAGTTTCTCTTGATTTTTAGTGGTAGTCTTAGCAGGCACATACAACAAAGAGCCATAGAGAGAGAGGTCTGGGCCATGACCTCTGTGTAGCCTTGTGAAGGCACTGAAGTTGTGATGAGTATTACCAGTGAGAACATTGCATCTGTGGCCTCAAAGTGCTAGTTTGAAACGGGCAGTGATTCTCAGTCCTACCTGGTTGTCATCCTGTTATTTTGTGCTGTTCACCATCTTGCTTTGTATGCTTTAACTTGGGGCAAAATTAATCTAATGATACCAGAGTAACACCAGAAAATGTACAGGTCTCTTTACTAAACAAATGAAACAAATACAAATCTTTGGCTTTCATCAGGCTTGTCTCCCTGAAATTCACACTTCTGTGTCAAGAGGATGTTTTTTGCACCTACTCAGCTGGAATGCAGTACACACTGCATGTTGATAGCCAGCATTTTCACACCCACTTATTCATGCATATGCTAATCGTTTTCTCACTACAAGTGCTGTGCTTTGTTCAGGACCCCTTACAGCTGTTCCAAGCATGCACCACTAGTCAGACAGCTTCTGGGTAATTTACACCTTCTCCCTACCCCGTGGTATTTCAATAGCTGAACATATAAGATATGTATGACCATCAGCACTGACCACGGAGAGATTTCATGTTCTTTCCTATCAACTAAAAGGTGTAAAACAGATGGGATGCCCAACAGAAATAGTGAGAGTGATGTTAGCAGAGAGTGGAACTCTAGGGTACAGTTGCATAGTCACTTAACAGCACTTTGCTCACAATTTCCAACTGTTTTCATGCTAATGTTGACAAATATGCAAAGCTATAGATGACGCTAATTCTCAAAAAATATGAGTTTAATATTTTAATTGTATTTAAAATGAAGTATTTAATACTTATTTAAAATATTAAGTATTTAATACTTATTTAAATAAGTAATTTTTAAAAAGAGAGCAGTGTAGTTTAAATCACAGATAGGTTCCGATTTCTTGTTTAAAATACTATCCCAATCATTCAACTAGTATGCCAGACTCTGAATTTGAGCTTCAGCAATTGCTAGTACCTTTTATTGCTAATTCTACTGATCTTTGTTCCTTTAATATCTTTAAATTAATGATGGAAAAATCTCCAAAATAAGGTTGGGCAAACTTACCAATGGCAAAGAAGATCTTTTTCTCTGTTCAAGCTTTGCCTTGAGACTTGGGACAGTTTTCTTCATTCATCACTGTACTACAATTTTGGTGGACTTTGACTCAATGACAGCTGGGGATTTTACAGCAGGATCTAAAGAGCTCTACCTAGCTATAGTTGTCTGTCTTATCTTTGTGCTGGCCAGAGCAGAAGAATGTGTGATATTTTCAAATATCTGCTGTTGTAAATCACATCACTGAATATTAGCTAAAAACTCAAACAACTTCACTTATTAAATGTTGACCATGCCACCTTTCCAGCCACTGTTGTTTAATGTGTCAGGCAGTCAATTGTAGAGTGTAATCTCTTCACATAGCTCAGGTAAGCATCTACCAGGTCTAAGCACTACTGTCACAGCAGGCAAACTGTGTATCCATTTTTACTTAAATAATTCCTCTCAAAATTTTCCTTACCCCATTTCTGCATCCCTACCGGTTTAAATGGCAAGTTATTTGAGAAAAACTACTTGCTCATGCAACTGGTATGAGCAAATGGTACAAGGGGTTCTGACTTTAGTTTCAAGAGAGGATAAAACATATCTGAGCTTTCTGAAGTCTCCTATTATAAATTGTGTTTTAAAATGAGTTTTTTGAGAAACCTAGGAAATTGAACTCATTAATAGTTCATGAAAACCATAGAGATTTGTCCTTGGGGGAAATCATCAGAGGGTTTTGGGTTTTTTTGTTTGTTTGTTTGTTTTAATTATAGTCTTGTTATTTTATACACATTCTCCCTGTTTGGATATCAGCTGGATGGACTCCTATGCAGCAATGAGCTGTCTCTGGAAGTTGTTTGGGAACTGTTTGTTCTATTTGTTTCATAGAGATCCAGATAGGTGAGGTTGTGTGCTCATACAAAATCCTGTACCTCAACAAACTTTTGTTTTAGTAAGTTATGTTGTATTACAGTCATTGATTTCAACTAAAGTAAAAAATTTCACTATTTTGAATACCACAATATCAGGTTGAGGTTCTGTGTTATGACAAGAAATTAATTAAATGACTCACTACTACTGCAAGAGAGGACTACATCTATCACTCACGCTCATTTCAAACATTTGATAATGAGCTGAATATTTTTTGCTAAAATATAAGTGAATTGAATCAGCCCAGAGAGGGATCAAAGAAATTCCTGAATCAGTGCAAGGTGTATGCAACAAATCAGGGAGCCAGGGCAAAAATAGTTTAAACCAAAAATAAAATCATGCAGTAATAGAATCATAGAATCATTTAGGTTAAAAAAGACCTAAAGTTCAACCATATGAACAAAGGAAATGAGATGAGGGTTCTGGAGTTGCTCTTTGATGAAAACAAACTGTTTAGATTGACTTTGACATCCATAAGCAAGACAAATCCCACCACACCAGCTCTTCTTCAATTTTTAAAAACTGTGCATAATGAAAAGGGAGATGAAATAACCATTAAGGACAAAAATTCTCTGTAACACAAGTGTATGTGGGTAGCTTGAACTGATCTATTTTCTTTCTTTTTTTTTTCCCCCTAAAATCTAATGGGATATTAAAACCATGTGTGCTGAAGTACCCTTCCCAGACTTGAACAAACTGACCTTTATTTTGTCAAAAACAGGAAATGCGTTTCAAGACCTACATTGCATGAGCTGCATTAATTGCTATTAGTAATATTCCTAGATTCTAATTCTTTGTTCATATGTTCTTAGGATATGATGAATGACACATCTAAGTCAGAGTTTAGAGCAGTGACAAGTCCTTTATAATAATCAGGTTGGTTAATGACATTGGAGAAATGGGTTTGGGAGTGAGTATGAGAGAGAAAAGTAATTGTTTCTATAGCTCTCTCAGGCTGTTAAAATCAGCTGCAGCAAGCTATAGTCTGAGTTAGAACTTGTCTCGGATGCTACATTTCAGCCCAAGATTTTTAAAGGTTAAGTAGGTTCAAAACATGAAAAGCTTACAGTTATTTTCTAAGCTAATATTTTCTTTATTTTTTAGTAGAATTAATGCCAGACTGGTCTGCATTTTCTTACCTATACCATATCCTCGTATATTTTTTGTAATATTGAAATCTAAGACAACCTTGTAAAAAACCCCAATTCTTTAGATATTAGCAATTGAAAAAAGAAAAAATTATATATATGGATATTCATGATCTCATCAGAATACACTGTGAACAGGAAGGAGGTAGCATGAGTAGTTGGCTCTTCTCTGTCTTCAACCTGATGATTAGAAGACATGCCTGGGATGGAGGTGTCTGATCCCCTCATGACTCAGGTGGAATGTTTGGATTAAATATTCTAGATCCCAAGGTGAAAAAAAAATCAGAAACATCTCTATGTGGCTCATATGTGAATCATTCAGATATACAAGCACATCTAACAATGCATCTGGTGTCTAAGCACAGAGAAAATAGAAAGTGTAGTTGACCACTGGTTTGGAATCTGAGTAAAAAACTTGATGTGACAGTATTAGACCTTGAAGTTCAATAGCAAAGAGAAAAGAAATAAATAAATGGGTTTGGGTTTGTACACCAGGAAGTTTCATTCAAATTGGAAAACATTGTATTTCATTTTGAAGTTATTTAAGCCTCTTCTTTTTTTTTTTTTCTTTTTTTTCTTTTCTTACCCTTTAAAAAGATCAATTTCAAAATGAAAATGACATTTTGAAATGAAACATTCTGGTTCATTCTGAAAATGTTGATATAAAGCATTCTGACATTTCCTAAAACCATTTTCTTTCATGTGTGCACGTGTATATGAAGACTACTTGAAGGATGAGACTTGACCTTATAAATTCATACTTGTTGATAGAACAATACAGGTAGAGGTGTGCATAAAAATGTACTTTTTCTCTTGCTAAAAATGTTTCATTCAGATGTAAAAGGCCCAGAGGAATAGCTGCAGGATTTAACCAATTATTCTGAACTATATGAAGCAGAACAATCTTTTGCTCTAGGCCTCACAGTATTGCAATCTGAAATAGCCACAACCCTGCCTCATACATCCATTTTCTTTGCTGTCAAGCAGCAGCCAATCAACAAGAAAACAACAATAAAAGGATTATTTTAGGGATTCACACTTTGTCTCAGCTAATTATAGTTTAAGAACCATCAATACCATGTATGCACAATGGCTCAAAAATGCCCACTTGAGTACAAGTGACAGGAAAGACAGGATCTTCTTGGCCATTCAGCTTTACAAGGCCACAGGTAGTGATCTGGAATATACCCAACAGAAAACCTTAGTCCAATAATGTGATTGCATTTAAAAACAAAAAGAACCCAAAACATGAAACATTTCCCTTTTTCTTCTGCAATGTCAGCAATCTACCGTTGCATGTAACATCAAAGTTGAGATGTGGTGAGGTAAAATGGACTCAGTGTTTAGCCCTACTGAACATCTGGTCTGGGGAGAGTAAAGCAGACTACATAATCTTGACTTTTGTCCCCACTCAGATCAAATGCTTGTGTAGGTCAGTTGAGGATGGACGAAAAGTTTTTTCTGGCCAAAGTACCACATATAATCTCACGCCGTTAAGGGGTGTTATACAGCTCAACATAGCTAATATGTCCAAATTTGCTGGAACCCATTAGGAAGACTATATTGCCAGTGCTCAACTCGAATTTCCTGTGATCATCTTGACTTGTTATCTAGAAGTGGAGAGAAAAAGGACTCGAAACCTCAGTATTTTATCTACTAAAAACTGCACTTTTGAGAAGCAGGGAGGCATATACAAATCCCTCTGTGTTGCCTCTTTGTTCCCTCTCCCTTACTTTTTTTTTCTTTCTTTTTTTTTTTTTTTTAATTTAAAAACAAACAACATGTAATTGGTTTTAATCCTGCTGAAAATTGGGGAAGATTTATGAAAAAGGGACTTGAAGAGCTCATTTTCAGTGGATTTGATATTATTGATTAACTGATATTTAGACTCCTGAGGCATCGCTTCTCATTGTGCAAAATAAGCATAAAAACACTACAAGCAATTAATTGCATGGGTTTTGTACTATGCTTTGAGATGGCCTATCAGCCCTTTATTAATATTAATGAGAAGAATTAGTACCAAAGATCAGGGATCCATGATATCTGGAAGAACCTGCAAGAACCCTCCAGCTCTCATGCTTTATTATTTTTTAATCAAAGTGGCTGACTTGAAGGTACAAAATTAAAGAACGGAGTCCTTTATGATTCCACAATGATTCAAATTAAAATGATCTATACTTGCATAATTCCAATGAACCATTTTGTGCTAGTTAAAAACAGTTAAAGATTGCATAAATGCATGATTTAAGGGCTGCTGCTTTCTAATCTAAATGAAAGGGCCTTTTTTTGGTATATTTCTTAATTCACACATGTGATCAGAATAAATCCACCACAGAGGAGCAAGGGAGGAATAATATATTTGACAGCAAAATTCTGCTAGTAAGTTACCTTCAGAAAAGATGGAATTCTGGGGTCATGGGTAATATTTTCTCCTTGTCCAAATAGACTATTATCTTCTTGTAAGTATATACAATATATTTTATTACTTTTATTTCTATCATAATAGGGTTTAAATGTCTCATCCAAAATGACTTTTCTGGGGCACACTGTCTACACAGTAAGCCAAGCTGTGATGAGCTCTTCACAAACAATATAAAAACAGAAAAAGACAAGACAGGAATGGCAGGGGAAACGATGAGTAGCCTATGGTCATTCTGTGGGTGAAGAGCAGAACTGAGGTTTTAACCAAAATACAATGGTGCAATAATAATCAATGGATAATACTGTCTCTCTCAAATGTGTGTTATTTTAATTTATGTCAATTCAGCCAAATAATGAATTTCAGAGAACTGTATTATAGGGTTTTGCTAAGCTAATTATATAAAATAAAAAAGAAAATTAATCCTTAGATCCAGACCCTCTTTCAGATACCTTTCTTGATCCTGACAAAACGTACATAATCTATGCAGCACTGACATACATTAGCTAAATGAGGCTTCAAAATATGATTAGCTGTTGCAGCATAGAAATTAGTGTGAGTTGTAAGACCATGATAGGACTCTAGGAAAATCTCTGAGCCATTACTTTATGCTGAGATCTGTTTTGTTGTGCCTAGGATAAGATCATTTCTCAGGGGAGTTTGTTTCATGTAAGCAGTGCTTGGGCTCCCCTGGAATAATAACAGTATGATCATGCCTTTAATGGAGGGAAATTTTGGCAAGATTAGTTCATCCTCAGAGTCATGTCAAAGCACACTGATCCTCAGTTCCTTTAACAAATCCTTAAAGACTCACATTATGGATTGCAAGGCATAGTTCAAATATCTATAGTCAGGCCATAATCTACGTATCATTGGTACAGTATAATGGATCATTAGAGTACTCTGCCACTGTGCATTCAGAAGTCCTAAATACACAGATCGTGAACATGATCGACTATAACAACCCCTTCAAAGAGTTTATAATCTAGGCTATCAATGTGGATTTAGAAAACAGCAGATTTCAACATGCATGTCCTCTCTGCATACTAAGAAAACTTATGCTGTCTTAATGGACAGAGTCATGGTGTTTGAAAAGTAGGATATTTTATAATTCTTCTGCTACCAAAAAAACCCCTTCTTTTTCAAATATGTGTCAGATGTCCATGAGCTAGCAATTTTGTGTGCTTTAGCCGTACCAAGCGGTTTTGAGCAGCTTTCTGGACACCATAACTAGAGCTCACAATCTGCAGAGCTGACTTTAAGTCAATGTATTACATAAATTTCATGGGAGCAATCATCTCGACACAGTTGCCCAAATGGTGTAGTAAAAACGGGATTAGAGTAGTTGCATAGAGCACAAAGCTCCTGCAGTGATTTGTGCAAAATATCGGGGTCCTTAATATTTAGTCCAAAACCCAAAACCAATTTATACACAGGACAACTTCCTCCTACCCTTTAGTATTACTTGGAAAAGATTATTGTTTAATATGGTCCCTATGGTTCAATCAATTTGTTCCCCCAATGGATTTCTTTAGGGGTATCTATCTTCATCAGCTATGAATTCATTTTTTCATTAGAAAGATTTTAACTTCCTTTGCTTGCTGAAAAGGCCAGAAGCATTTTTAGCCTCACCCAGACTTAAGGTCAGCCTAAGTAAATGTAAATATGTTCTGGGGTACCCAGACTGAAAGCCAAAGGTAGCCTCATGTGATACTTATCACACTGTTCCTCTGACACTGGGCACAGAAACCTTTGGGACTTATAAGCCTAGTAAACTATTTTTGCTCCAGTGGATTCTTGACCTTAACAATGACCTTGTCTCTAACTAGGCCTGAATTTGCCCATGGGAATTTGTAGCAGTTATGATAACCTCCACTTGAGATAGGGAGAGAGAAACTTAGCTGATGTAAACTGTATTCTTCAGTACACACTGGAGTAACCTCAGTACAGTTACACGGATTCATGAATTTATGCGAAACAGGAGTATATGAAACACTACAGCCCACTTACCAGATAGATTACAGACACATCCTTCATGAGTGACAAACTTTCCTGATAGTGTATTTTCATTGTTCAAATTCCTTGCGGTGCATATTTGCATCTGCAACACATAAGATCAATGAAAAACAAAAGCAGATATAAAGGACTTGAACTAGCTGGTACAATTTGGCCCAGCTGGAACTTCTATAAGGGCTTCTGTAATTTTGCTTTCTGAAATTTGCAAAAGAAATTTGCTCTGGGACTGAGACTGTGCATGTCAGATAACAAATTTATACGTCTGGCCTTCAATGTATGTGGCCAAGAATATAAGGCTTGATAATGGAAAACCTGACAAAATCGTAAGTGGTCCTAGTGGGCAATACTATAATACAGTATTATTATGCTAGGTTTCCAAAACAGTATATTACTCAAGAACTAAAATTACTGTTTGGCAGCCCAGGAGCTTGTAATGCATTGAATAAACTATAGTTTCTGACTAATATTTGCATGCCTGTCTAAGAATATGTAAATGTGACGGTTTCCCTCCTGGAAAAACTAAAATCCCTAATGAATTGAAGGGCCAAACATGCAAATAAACCTCATGATTCACGCATGTGTCTCTCATTTAATTTTTCAAAATGTATTTTGCATTTTGATTATGCTACAAAATGCAGTATGGAGGGCAGAGCATTGAGGAAAATAGAAGGGTGTGCACAACATATTTTTCATATCAAACAATGTGATTTACTTTAATCATTCCAGGAGTAACAAATAACTGCAAGTGCATGCTTTGAATGCCTTCCAGGTGTATGTAGTCAAGTTCAAAAAAAAGTGATGCTGTTTATTCTTGCACTTTATAGGCTGTAGGCCTGATTTTTCTCTCATTCACCCTGGCTTTCCTCTGATATAATTCTAGTTTTGACTTCAACAGAACTGTACTTGATTTTTATAGATGTAAATGGGAGAAGAATAATGTTTCAGATGTCTCTGCTATGGCAGAACTGAGCCAGTTATCCTTGAATATATTTATACCACTGGACATAAAATTAAGTATTACTTATTTAGTCCTTCAGATACATTTAGCAATGCAAAACCTCTCCAAATAGGAGGAAGCTCACTCAGGAAATGCCCCTCACTACATCCCCAAGCAATGTTTAGAACTGAGCATTAAGCTTGGCCAATCTCTTACAGGTAGCAGAAAGTATTTAACTGTCACTTGTCCTTCTCAAGACTGGTGAAGTAAAGGGGCAGTGAGTAGAATGTCCTCCTAAAAAACTGTTGTAAGAGAGCAGATAGCAGATGTCCTCTGGCAAATCTGGTGACAGAGGTTTTAAGACATATATTTGCTCAGACCTCTGGCTCACAGACTCTAAGCTATTCGCCCTCTAAAAACACAACAGAGAAGAAAAATCTTGTTGCCCCTCATTATTTCAGCTCACAGTTAAATCCACTCATGCAATTCAGTGCAACTTAAGTTCCAAATGACAACTGAAAAGCAGGTGCTTCTGCCATCTGTTCTGTAGGGTTAAAGGAAAGGGGGGCACTGGGTAGGCTGGGTTGTAGTTAGATCTTAAACCATAATGAGAAGCTTCACAAGGAAGTGACCCACAGTACCCTAACCTAACACTTTGCTAGTCCCCATCATAGTTGCAAAATATCTGCAAATCAAAAGTGTCTCATAGTTAGTTTACCTGTGGTATCTTTGCCCCAAATAAAGATTAGAACATTTCAGATCTTCATATGCAAGTCAAACTTCTGTGGTTGAGCTACAGGGGTTTTTATTACTCAACAAATGACATCTGCTTTCTTATCTTTTCAGAGCGGCTGCAGGAAAATTAAAAGGATCAGGGTTGTTTTGTTTTGGTCCTGGAAGGTGTTTTTGTCGTCATGCAAAAAGTGAACAAACAAAACTGACTCTTTTTTTTTTTTTCCAATTTTTAAAAGCTGATTTTTTTTTCCAAATACTATTTTCCAATCAGCTCTAAGGTAACACAATAATAACCAAGCAAGACCAAAGAAGGTGATTTTTTTCATAACTGTCAAATAATGACAACATGAAGCAGAGTCAAATATCATCCTGAAATTAATCACACAGAATGGATCAGGGTGAATGTCCTTTCTTTCTGCCCAAAAGATGCATTTCATTTTCCTATCTTTATTCACATACAGATCCAGGCAGAGAAAGCTGCCTCCAAAAGCCATTTCTTTAAGATACCACAAAATAGAAAGGTTAATAGTTAACGCTGCTAAGAGTCCCATTATTAAAACTGCTTTGCCATGCAATACCAGGACAAATGGAAAATGAAAATTAGCCTAGACATCTACAACCTCACAAAGGAGATTCAAAGTCTCTGGGGTTGTCATTCCAGCATCTTTACATGATAATCAAGCAGGTTTTGTGTACTTACTGTAGTTAATGCCACCTCTTCCCATTTTCATTTTGTTGCAAGCATAGAAAATATAACCGATAATGTGCATGTTCTTTTTTCTTTGAGGGGAGGAAAGGGAAAAAAAAAAAGAATTTAATTGACAGATAAAACGGATGTAGAAAGGGTAATTTCATTTTCCATCAGAAGAAGTAAGGTTTTATGTTGGGAATTAAATTAACAGCACATGAAATTGGCTTTTCCTAAGTTCATATTTTTTAAACTTTTTTATAAGAAGGAGAAGAAGAAGGAGAAGAAGAAAGAAAAAGGCCCCCAAACCAAGGTAGAGTTGTAAAAAGCCTGACAATGAGCACAGATGATTTCCAAAGTCGATAAAACTTCTCCACTGCAGTGTGGTTGTGGGCCTGCTTGCTTTTCAATCACTCTGCATTTTCTGCTTGTGTGATACTAAAAAGTTATGCTTATAAATGTTTCCTGATTTCTGTGTGTGATGTTCCATCTTCCGATTCCAGCTGGTTTCAAGCTGCACTCCCCACCCCACATCTTTTCCTACTCTTTCTTCAGCTTATTCAAGTTGCCTGCAGGTTGTGATTTATCTTTGCAGTTAATACATTTGTATTCACATAATTTTTTTGCTTCTGTTTGGCTAGGCAAATCTGTATTGGAATACCAATATGTATAGATTTCCATATTGTCATCACTGACAAAATAGCAACATGGGAGTGAAAAAAAATCAGTGATGAGCAAGAAAAAAATATGCAGAAAAGGGAAAATCATTTTCAAATCACAAAATGTGGTGGGTTCCCCCTCCCTCTTTTAATGCATAAAAGTGAACTTAATGAAAAAAACCTTACTAATGTTGTGTTTAGGAAAAACAAAGAGAATATTTATAAGAGATCCCATGATAATTTATCAAAAGAAGTGTAAAAATCAACTACAACAAGTGAAGACAAAAATGTGCATACACATGCACATTTGATATTTGCCCATAAAAAAAAAAAAAAGAAGCAAAAAAAGCCCTATAAATTATAACAAACAAACCCAGAGATTGAGTAGCATCATAATCAGCTAAAAGCTGAATGTTTTTGACAATTTTTGATTTATTGGTGAGTTGAAAACAAATGTTCTCATGCTCAGTCACACAACAACAATTATTTTATTTTTAAATTATTTTTTTTCTTTAAAAATCTATTATTCTATTTCTCTAGAAGAACACCTTTTAATACCAGAAGGTCAAATTTTGCTACAGATTTTCCTAGAATTAAATATCTGATCAAGCCCTCTAGGAATTTGGTAAAATGGTTTTATTTTCGGAGTTGTCTCACAATTTCAAATGTCCCTGAAGTGAATATCAGCTCTGGGTGCTCAGAATCCTCAGGAAATTTTCTCTAAGTACATGACCCACAAAATGCTTAGGGACATATAGCTGGTCATCTAATCAAAAGCAGTCTTATGTATTTCAATAGGTCTCAGGTGTTAGTCAAAAGGGTGTCTGTCTTTGTGGTGAGCTGACCTTGCCCACCTGCTATATACCCATCAAGTTCTCTCATTCCACTCCTTGGTGAGAAGGGGATGTACATGGAAGGATGGATGTGATGGAGGTGGGGCAATGAATAAAGACAGGAAGATCACTTACTATCAGAGTCAAAACAGACCTGATTGGGAAAATATAATTTAATCTATTACCAATTAAAATAGGCTTAAGTAGTAAGAATGCTTCTCTTTCCACCCTGTCTTTTTCCAGGCTTAACTTCACTCTAAAGCTCTACCCTCAAGTGGTGCAAGGCAGTGGTTATTATTACGGTCCACACATAGCAGTTTCTCACTGCTGCTCCAGGTGATGGAGTCATCATTCCTTGAGGTGTTTATGGAAAGGTTAGATAAGGTACTTATGGACATGGTTTAGTATGTAGTAGAGGTGGTAGGGGGACAGTTGGACTCGATGATCATGGAGGTCTTTTCCAACCTTAATGATTGTATGTTTGCTCCCTGATCTAGTGTAGATCCTTTCCACAAACTACAATGTGCTTCAGGAATATCGTTCAGGGCCACATGGGATCCTCACTAGGGTAATGAGAGAGCTGGCAGATGTGCTTGCCAAACCCCTTTCCATGATCAACCAGCAGACCTGGCAGACTGGGGAAGTTTCACTTGACTGGAAACTGGCGGATGTTATGCCCGTATAAAAGAAGGTTCAGAGAGAGGATCCGGGGAACTACAGACCAGTCTGACATCAGTGCCAGGAAAGATCATGGAGAGGGTCATCTTGGGCACTATCATGCAGCACATATGTGATGGCCAGGGGATCAGGCCTAGTCAACATGGGTTTATAAAAGGTAGACACAAACTAACTTGATTGCCTTCTATGTCAAGATGACCTGCTTAATGGATGAGGGGAAGGCTATCGATGTGGTCTAGTTGGACTTTAGTCAGGCCTTTAGCACGGTTTCTCACAGAGTTCTGATTGAGAAACTGGCTGCCACTGGCTTGGATGGGTGGGCCTTCAGCTGGGTGAATAACTGACTGGATGGACAGGCCCAAAGTGTGGTGGTAAATGGAACAAAATCCATCTGGATGCCAGTCATGACTGGTGTTCCCCAGGGCTCAGTCCTGGGTCGAGTTTTGTTCAAAATCTTTATCAATGATCAAGATGAAGGGATTGAATGTTCATTCAGTAAGTTTGCAGATGATACTGGGTTGGGAGAAAGTGTTGATCTGCTTAAGGGTAGGGAGGCTCTTCAAAGAGACCAGAAGGGACTGGACCAGTGGGCTGAGACCAACGGGATGAGGTTTAATAATGCCAAGTGTAGAGTCCTACACATGGGACATAACAACCCCATGCAACGTTACAGGCTTGGGGGAGACTGGCTGGAGAGCTGTCAGGCAGAGAAGGACCTGGGGATGTTGGTTGACTGAAAACTGAATATGAGTCAGTAGTGTGCCCAGGTGATCAGGAAAACCAATGGCATCCTGGCTTGTATCAAAACTAGTGTGGCCAGTAGGTCTAGGGAGGTGATTATGCCCTTTACTCGACATTAGTAAGACCACATCTCGAGTACTGTGTCCAGTTCTGAGCTCCTCACTACAAGAAAGACATTGAGGTCCTGGAACGTGCCCAGAGAAGAGCAACGAGGCTGGTGAAGAGGCTGGAAGCCAAATCCTATAAGGAGTGGCTGAGGGAGCTGGGGATGTTTAGCCTGGAGAGGAGGAAGCTGAGGGGAGAACTTATCACTGCCCACAATTATCTGAAAGGAAGTTGTAGAGAAGAGGGAGATGGTCCCTTCAGTCAAGTGGCAGGTGATAGGACAAAGGGAAATGGCATTAAGCTGCACCAGGGCAGGTTCAGATTAGATAGTAGGAAAAAAATAATTCCCTGAAAGAATTGTCAGGACATGGAACAGGCTGCCCAGGGAGGTGGTTGAGTCACCATCCCTGGATGTGTTTAAAAAAAGGGTAGATGAGATACTTAGAGATATGTTTTAGCATAGGACAGGAATGGCTGGACTCGATGATCACAAAGGTCTTTTCCAACCTAGCTATTCTGTGTTCCACTGGCTTTGGTTTGAGTCCTCCATAGAAGGTATCTGCTCCAGCATAGTCCTGCACTATTAACTACAGGAGAATCACTGCCCCAGTGCCTGAAACTGTCTCTCCCACCTCCTGCTATGGTCTTGGTGTTCATAATGTGAGGTTTTTTCCACTTCTTTCCCGCCACACACACACACCCCCACCCCAACCCCGCCCACTTCTCTGTCTGGTGTTTTTTTAATTTCTTAGATATTTTTTCCCAGATGTGCCACCAGCCTCACTGACTGTCTCATCTGTTCCCTACACAGGAGCTGTTGTGGAACCACCTGGAAACTGTGGTGTCTGGCAGAAGGCAACCCCAAATTCTCATGCTACTACAGCTTCTGTGTCTGTATCTATAATATATGTGCCTGTCTATACTTGTGTGTGTATACATACATGTCCTGGTTCTGATCAGGCCATTGTTAACCTCCCCAAACAACCAGCACAGGCGATCTGAGTTAGGCCCAGCTGGTCCCACACCACCTGGCATCACTCCTTCATTAAAGGGGCTGGTTGGTGAGGGGCAGTGTTGGGTGCCTGCAGGACAGTCTGAGATGTGGCTGGGGTGTTGTGTTGGTTCTTGTGTTGGGCAGCATTTTGTAATCATTGGGTTGGTAAGATGCTCTGTGTTATCACCGGCTGTTTTTGTTTTACTTTCCAGGTACTTTTGTCAGTACTCTATCCAGGTACTTTTGTCAGTACTCTATCCCATCCCACAAAGGCTCTGTCTCTTCTCCTGGAGTGAGTGAGCGGTGTGTGATGCTCAGCCACTGGTTGGGCTGAACCATCACAATGCACAAATTATTGTACAGGTAGCAGGAACTGTAACATGGAGACAGGATTCAATTCCATAAGATGAGAATAGATCACAAAAGCCATATGGATATCACAGTCAAAAGAAGAAAAAAAAAAAAAAAAAGGAAGGAAAAAAAGGAGGTTCATCCTTCTTCCAAAGAATTCCATGGCAATATTGTCCTTGATCGCAGTTAGTGGTGCTATGGTAAAGACTTGATTATGGCTGGTAGGTGTGCATCATGAGGTGTGACCACCATTCATCAGTGACACTAGCCCTGATAACTTCAGAGAATCCCAACAAACATCTTCCAATTGAAAAAACAGTATAAACAGATCTGCCAATGGCACAGATGACTTTTCAAACGTCCCTTATTTCTAATTACTTTCTAAGTATTCACCTGATCATACAAACACTTCCAAAATTAGCCCTTTTGTGTATGCTTACATAACCATTTATACAACTGTACATCAGTGATTGTTCATCAGGGAGTGTAGTGATAGGACAAGGGTCAATGGCTTCAAACTGAAAGAGGGTGGGTTTAGATTTGATATTAGGAAGAAATTCTTTGCTATGAGGTTGGTGAGGGACTGGAAAAGAGTGCCCAAAGAGGTTGTGGAAGACACACTGGCAGTATTCAAGGCCAGGTTGGGTGGGGCTTTGGAAAACCTGATCTAGTGGAGGGCATTCCTGCCCATGGCAGGGGGGTTGGAACTAGATGGGCTTTGAGATCCCTTCCAAGCCAAAGCATTGTACGATTCTATGATAATAATGAGATTATTTTTTACATCACTTTAACATTAAACGCCTTTGTTTTAAATGTGCTTCCGATTACCTGGATAACTTGCTCAAACTCTCTGTTATTGTCAGTGGAGAAACTGGGTATATCTGAAGGCACCCAGATTTGCAGGGCCTGATTTCAGTTTTTGCCTACTGACTGTTAATGTGAAGGCATTAGCATATCTACGCTGAAAGGGAGCCAGAGCAGCCAGCAAAGGGTTTATAAATAAATCTTATTTGAGGTGCCTCAGCAGGGGATTTTCCTTCTGTTATCCTGCCCCTACCACATCAGTGAAAGCGTCAATGAAGTTAAGAGGAATAGGTGCAAATGGATTAATACCTCAGGCCTTCATCAGTGAGGGGTAACAGGTGGGTGTCAGTCTTTTTTGCCAAGTAAGGAGCAATAAGAATGGAGGAAATGGCCTCAGGTTGTGCCAATGAAGGTTTAGATTGATATTAGGAAAACTTTCTTCACCAAAAGTGTTGTCAAGCATTTGAATAGGCTGCCCGGATTGAGTTACTATCCCTGGAGGTATTTGAAAATGTGTGGTTGTTGTGCTTAAGGAGACATGGTTTAGTCATAGCTTGGCAGAGTTAAGCTAATGATTGGACTCAGTGATATTAAAGGTCTTTTCCAAAATAAATGATTCTATAATATTTTTCTCCCTCTTCACTCTTAGCAGACAGTTGCTGGCTGGCCTCTACCCAGCTCATCAGGACATTCTTAGCATGTTAACATGGGCAGTAGCTTTTTTTTAGATACAGTCTAAGGTGATGTCTAAAAATAATGTATTAAAGGTTTAATTTAATTACTGGTTTTGGGGATGTTCTAGCAGACTGCATTGTTGCCTTTCGCAACTGCACGGCGGCCTGTTTCAGGAACGGCACATCGACCAAACCCAGGTCGCGCGGACCACTTGCACACAGACATCAATATGATGGATGGCAAAATGGCGTTTATTAACAGGTAACACAGCCTTATATAGCTGAGGTTCGGGATGTCACTTCCGCCTGCTTGCTACCGGCTATAGGGGAGGGGCCTTACCTACCCGCATATCACGTGATCTTCCGATCGCCAGGCCCTAGCTAGCAACATTTCTGCAACACTGCATTTCTATTTTGACATTCAAACCTATGTGCTTTTTTTCCACACTTTCCCTTTTAGATATTTTATTTTTATGAAGTGATAGTTGGGATTCTGTGAACTCATTTAAACATCCTGACTTCAGTGAGGATGATTCAATTGCTGAATACTTGCTATAAAGAAAGACAACAGGTGGGATATGTGCGCCCTGGCTTAGACATCTGGCTTATAAGCCTCTAACTCTGAGGGAGTCATTTCTTAGAAACAATAGAGGTAAATGGGTAACTCCAATGAGCAATTACTCTCGCTCCAGGATGAATGTCTAACATAGATGCAAAGAAACTTGATCTACAAGTATTTCTTTCCACTGATTAAACAGAGTTTTAGCATAACTAGTTTAGATATTGATAACTAATTTTTAGATATCAGTTAGTAGGTGAGCATATTGTTGATCCAAGACTAAAGTATTACTTGGTGGTTAGGGAGGCACACAAGGTAGACATTTTCCATCAGTTCAGCAACTAATGGGAAATGACCTGACTCACAAACTGCCCTGGTATTCCCTCTCCCAGTGCAAAGCAGTATCAGGAACGTTTACTGGGAATGGGGAAAATGTATACAGCTGGCCTTCTCAGCACCATCCTACATTTGCATGGGGCTAGGCAGCATATGGAATTGCACACTTCATCCACTGGGGCATCTGTGCAAAAGGCAAGGATTTCTTAGTGAACAGTTGGAGAAAACAGAACAAACTCTGGCAGGATTTAAGCACATGCACAAATTTTGCCATGTTCAGTGCTCAGGTCAATCTAACTGATTTTGCTCCATTCTCTCTCATATATACCTCAATTTTGGTAAATATTTCATAAGATGAAAATAAAAGACTACAAAAAATGAAGTAATATTCCAGACATGTACAGCTCTTGCTGGAGAAAAGATAAGAGAAATTAGAAGACACACCAGACAGATGTCAATCATGTTATTTAATACATCACTGTCAGAAAAGTAACTGAATGGATGTCACTGAGAGCATTACACAACTAGTTTTCATAATGAGAGCTGAATTCCAGCTTCTAAGGACTCCTTTATATCCTTATATACATCCATATAAAGAACCATATGAAAATATATATACCTGTATATATATACTTACACATATATTTGTGTGTATATATTTAAATAATATACGCATAACTTTACGTCTGTGTATTTGTGTAAGTGCATTAGTGTGTCTCTGCATGCATAAATACATCTTCCATTCCTCAGTGTTTTATTTTGCTTCTGTTTTTGCCGTAATGTAAGTAAGATCTGTGAGGATGAAGAAAATCCACAATAATAAAACTTGCATTAAAATTGCCTTGTTAGTAAAGAAAAGAACAGGAAGAAGAGATAAAGAGGGAAAGAAATGAAAAAAACAAAGGAAAAGGAAAGAGAAAGTGTGAGATGGAGGTATGCATTTTAGGGTGACTGCATTCTCAGATAATAAGAGCTTTATCTTGATTTCAAGCTCTCCTTCTAACAATAAGGGATAGCATCTCAGAAAATGGGACTTCTTTTTTCTTTTGCTGACCTACAAAAAAAAACCCGAACCCACCATGCTACAAAAAAAAATCTTCATTGCTGAGATATTTCCTTTTTCTTACCTTTCTGCTGATAAGAGCTTTCAGTGTTTCTGGATAAGAAGAGATACTTTATTGTCTCCTGCAAAGATATAAGAGAAGAGAGAGGAAAAAACAATGCCTTTTGTTAGAAAGGAAACTAACTGCAATTTGAAGAGCAATTGTAATAGACAGTATTGCTGAAGGCAAACAGAAACTAAAAAGTAAGCTTTTTAGAATATTATCCTTCCTTAACATTTTGATAAAGTTCCTTAAAATGGGAGCCACTTTTGCCTCTGCAGCACTTTAATTTCCTATAATCATCTCTGATGGAACAGATGATACACACAGAGTTACCCCAGGTATTGTTTAAGTGGGGATTGAATTACTTTTATACTATCACTAAATGATTGAAAAAAGGAAGCAAAACACGTTTTCAGCATTGCTCTGATTCCATGCTGCAAGCCCAGCATAGTGATGGTCTCTCTAATTCTGTTTAAACTGCATTCAAGAAGTATTCACAAGTCAATTTTTTTTAAAGCCATTAAAAAGAATGTACAAGCAACACAGGGTAGAAAACAGAGGCGATGTTCATTATCAGGCCAAGAAGAAAAGGACATTTTGAAGAGAAAACCTGCAAACTACAGGACTTGAGGAATTCGCTAGTTATCTTTTCCACTTGGGTGACTTTAGGCTTTGCTACCAAATTGAAACACCATTTTCTGAACAATAATACTATACTTTTTTTTTTTTTGATATCACAAAAGAATGCTTTTAAGGCGTAAAAAATGTATTTCCCTTATGTAATCAAAAACAAAACTCTATAAATTATAATGCAATGTACAGTCCAATTCCTCCATTCAATGCATTTAAATGGTATGTGCTGATTAAGCTCTTAGTAATTTATGTTAAATGTCTAATGAAAAGCTCTTTGAATCTGGTTTAACCCATATTAAATGCCCTAGTGGTGCCCCTGGAATTAAAAAAGAGGAAGAAAATTAATCCTATTCTTTGTTCCCTTTATACATTTTAATAAATTATATTGCATCTTCCTAATGCATTTATGTCTCAGACAAAATGCCAAATGGTTTGATCCTTTCAACAAAAAGCCAAGGAACAAATTTGCACACTAAAATGTAGAGTGATTCAACAATTCAAGGCATAGTGTTTTCCAGAAGATGATGCGTTTTCTATGTTTCTTAATAACTCTGCATGATGATTCCTGCTTTGTGGGTAAGCAGGCTGTGTTGAAAGTTTGCTGAGTTTATTTTTTTTTCCCTTTCTTTCACTCTGCACAGCTTAACAGAGTAAACATAATTTTCAAAATGCAATAGATCGCAGAGCACAATGGAATGTCGGTACAAGGGTTTCAGTAAGTTGGAAGTTGACAGGACCATAAATAGACAAAGTAAATTTAGAGCAGTCAGGGTGACCTCTTCATGTCTTATTTGCATAGAAGCATACAGGCTTAATATCAGAACTAGCCTCCAGAGATTACCTAGTTGCACTTTCAGGTCTAAGGTCAAATCATAAGGCCAGAAAAAATTAAGATATATTTATCAAAACTGGTTTTTAAAAATCTTCAAGAACTGATATTCCACAACCTCCATAAGACACTAACTGTTGGGTTCTTTTAATCCTTACAAGAAGAAAAACACTTCCAACAGGTTTCCATTGCCTTCTCTGCTAGGCAGAGATCTTCTTTCTCTCTTCCCAAGTACATAGAAAATCATCAATTATTTTAGTATTAAAATATATTTCTTCATCTGAATTTTTTTCCCCCTGAGTTAACATATTTGTAAGTGGTTTTGAGACCCAATACCTTGGCATTAAGATTGTATTATTGTAATCCAAATCTATAATCTAGTGAAGGAAAAATTTGTATGTATTTTAGGCAGACATTAAGCAGAATAATATCAGCAACAATAGAATGATGTAAATACCTCAACAAGAAAATGAAATGAGATGAAAAACTGGAGAGGGACTTTATCAGTGACTCTAATGATGGGACAATGGGTAATGGGTAATTTCCTATTCCTCTAACAGGTTCAATCTGAGTCTATGGATTGCTACTGAGAGTCTTCAGACAGACCTTTAAACCTAAGACCACTGTAGTATTGCAAGAATTATATTTTTTCATTTGCAGGCGAGGTGGTATTGGTTTGCTTTGCATCCAACACTGGTTCAAATTGGAAAGGACTTTGATTATTAAATGGTAATTAAAGACTAAATCTTGGAAGAATTAGAGAGTTAATAGTAGAGAGCAAATAGATACTGTGGACTTTATCTGATTCATGATACATAGAAGAACTTCAGACCTCAAGGTCAATGACTTTTTGACTGGAGGTAACTGCTTCATGTTTTTTTCTGGATTTTTGCCATAGGTGTGTCTGAAACTTGATGCTTGATGTGTCCAGTTTCTGTTGCTCAAAGACAATTGTAAAGCACAAAAGCTTGTTCCTAACTACATTATGTGATCAATAATAAGAAGGTCTCAAGAATTTTATTCTTGAAATTCCCAACGTTGTTCTATGAAATCAGGACTTTGAAAGTTCCAAAGTGCTAGAAGACAAGAACTAAACAAAAATTTCAGTCTAATCATCCAGATAGGCATGAAGAAGTCTGGTATTCCGGGATGTTTTCCATACTTTCAAAGAGAACGATGGCCTTATTTATGTCAGTTAAAATTTCTGCTCCTAGGATCCTATAAAACATACACCTTCTAGCTCCCTGTTACAAATTTTGGAGCCTGAGAGCATGATAACAGTGTCAAATTTAAAAATAAAAAAAAAATTAAAAAAAATACAGTACTACCTTCATGTCTTCAGAGCCTCCTGATTCCACATCTAACCATTCACTTCCACACTGCCAGCCACTTTGACACTATCCATAAACTAAATGTAGGTAATTTTACTCCAATATCCACTCCAGCAGCTGTAAAAATCTTCAGAAAACATTTAATTTCAGAGTACCTATTTGTAAGAGTATCTGATATAAGGGGTTTTATTCCATTTTTTTTTAAATGAAGGATTTCTTGCATTGGGAAAATTTTAAGATGTCAAAAACGACAAAGTTTTGATAGCATTCTATTTTGTTAGCTACCAAAGCCCTTTTTTTCTAATGTTTTAGCTGGTATTGCTTTAAGAGTAGTTGAAGGAGCTAACCTGATTGAGGATGAAGAAGGAGGTTGTCAGCAGTAGGAAGTTAGGAAGTTATATGCAGGACCAGCTGTGCAACATTCCTGCTGGGTACAGCTGTAAAATGCAGTGCATAAACTGCAAAGAGCCCTTCTGTGGCCTAGTGAAGGAAAAAAAAAAAAAAAGAAGAATTTCCCAAGAAATTCAAGGGAATTGTTGATGGATATGAATCAGATATAATCAAAGACACTCACATAACAAATACCTCTTGTTCCACATTGCCAGTTGTAGAGAATGATGGGAATAAGTGGATGAAAAAAAGTTAAATATCCCTGTGCTGTACATTCTCCCTTCTTCATGAAGCTGTGCTCCAAACCACTGTCACAAGCAGGTGGTACATCCTGAAGATGAAGCAGCAGCAGCTAGTAAACATCTGCAAAGACCTGGCACAAACTTCCCCAGTTTGTATTTGCCAGCTCACTAGTCAACAAACAGAACTTAGTAGCAGGTTGGCAGTGCAGGGTCCAGTCACCTGCAGAGATTTCATATAGAGAAAATGTGGGCCATATAGTCTGATGCTTTTATAATAGGTCTCCCTACTCCAGATCTGTCTGAATATTCATCCACAGTCATGCTCTGTACTCCCCCCATGCCATGCTACAATTGCCTTCCATAGGGCATCACTCACCTTTGCATCCACAGCCATAAAATAAATGATTTGGGCTGAAGTGTTCTGTTGGGCACAGAACAGATGGTACTAGCTGCAGAAAAAAACAGCAACACCTGGTTTCAGATACTCAGGCAGCAAATTCCCTGCCCCCAAAGCCATGCCTCATTATTCAGTCCAGATAATGGACCATTCATACAAAGTTCTCCTATTTAAATCTCAGTTTCTGAAACCAACCAGACTCTCCAATTCCCTCTGCAGATCCAGTTTTGCCTTGGCTACATCTGTCCCCAACTGTTCTCTGGATGGACTTTTCCATACATTTGAAATCTTCTCCTACTAAAATATATATGCAGCTGTAGCTGTTTCAAGCTGTTTTCTATGTAATAGTCCCAGCAGCTGTTTTCACTTCAATGGTCTCCTGTTGAGCTATTATTTTAAAAAAGTTATTCTCCAGCCTCTTATCTTCATTCATTAGACCTGTCATCTTCTGCATCAAGTTTAAATTTTGCCTTCCTCTTACCCACTATTTGACACCTCTACGTATAACGTATTGTGTTTACCCTGAATTTCTTTATAGCAGTTGACATGATGTATTTGCTAGTAATATCTAAATTATAGATTGAGAAGCAAGTAGAAACACAGAGAATGACCAAAAGCCCCCTTTTTTGACTCTACATTTTGTAGGTGTGATCAGATTACCCTGTACTGCAGGTTTCCTTGTTATGTCTTGCAGTTCATCATCAGAAAACCAACTTTGTGTGCAGAATAATGGGAGATGGTAGGGGATACATGTATCTCAGGATTTAGAAAAGTAGGTCACATCCATAACTGGAAACTGGATCTCTCACAGTTTGAAGTCTGGAGCTAGCTCTTGTGCTACATTACTGAACTTTATAATTGGCTTCTTTTTATTTGCACCCTCAAAATAAACCATCAATAAAAGAAATATTTCTGGTTTTTTCAGAACCCTTAAAAGCAAAAGAAGTCACACTGAATCAATGTCCCAACCCTTCTTACTAGGGCCACCATGAAGGTTTGGACATCTTTCCTAATAGATGTACTTATGGGAAGAAATCTGCAGTGACATCATTGTCTGCCTGTCTCTTGCAAACATAATAAAAAAATTAACTCAGTAGCTATTCCCAGGGACAAATTAATGTAATTTTACCTTAACATATGATCATTTCACATTCCTTGGTACATATATTTCCACAGAAACAATAAAGGCTGTATATGATTTCATAGTTCATAAAGAAACTCCATTCATCTGACATACTATCTAGTCACATTTGAGAGGAAAGATTTTAAAGAGTCAGTATTCCTCATACAAAACCATACTTGAATGGAATGCAAACTCTGTGACTCCTTGGTATGTTTTATGTCCTTGTAATGTGTTCCCAGACTACACTATGCTGACATCTCGGCGAGTGACAGAGTATGGGTCCTGTTCTTTGCTTTCATCCAGTCTGGGAAGACTTTAGGAAAGTTCCTTGTTCCCATCTGGCAGCTTCTTTTACCAGCATACCAACAAACCAACTTAAGGTCTTCAAGGGCACAAATGCCATATGATTCCTCTACAGTTAAGCAAACTGATGCTGAGTGATTTGCCAGATGTCAGACAGAGGACTGTTTTATAGGACTCAGGAGACCACACTCCCAGTCTGGAGTTCTACTTGTTAATGGTACTCCTTTCCTCAGCAATTCTTCATGAAACTGGTATGATTCATCCACCACCTGCTGTACATAACTAGGCATGACATCATGAAGCAAGATTTACTCCTAGGTGCAACATGCCAATAGCAGTTTGTAATTAAGGGGACTGTTTTTTGTTTTTTCTCTGTTTCTCCCTAAAATTAATTATTTGATTACATAGATCTTAATGGTTTCCCTTTGCTCTTAATTAGATAATTACACTCTGAATTTATAAGCTACTGCCTTCATGGTATCTATTTAATCAAAATTGCCATTTGTTTTCATTATTTTATGTTTAGTATGAGATGGTTTAGAGTGTCCTATGTTAGTTCAGCTCTTTTTTTTGTTATTTATTGTTTATGTATCTATAAAGACCTGAAAATTATGTCATTGTTATTGTTAAACAAAGTCATGTTATGTAAATCCATTGGCATTCTACTGTTGTCGCAGATATGGCATGATCATATGCCCAACATTTTTGATAGTGTGCTGTGATCAGACTCCGTCTATCTAGGAATCTAGATTTTGCATATCATCTTTCAGAATATTTTAAGGAAGTTCCTTATGAGCTATATGTTCTTCATAGACACTGACAAATAGCTGAAAAATCTTCATGTTTTATAATCCTATTTCATAGATTATTAAAATAATTTCCACTAAAAAATATGGACTTTTTACTGCATACCACAGCTTTTGTATTCATTATTTTCCATGAAGTTTTTTATCTCCATCAGATCTTAAACTCAACATAGAAGCAGGGAAGTTATGTTATTCTCCACAATACTGTAGGCTTTTCCTTGTCTCCCTCCCCCCCCCCCCCAAATATTTTTTAGCATTATTTTCCTTGTATTACGGGGGTTTTTTTGTTGTTGTTCTTAAAATGTATGGAAGCAGTGATTGCACTTAATTTTTCAAAAGGTAAAACTGTAAATGATGAACCCAGTCACGTAGTACAGTAAAACTGCAGAGAAAATTAATGGCTACCTGTCCTGAAACTTTCCTTTAAGAGACCTCTCTGGCCTTGCCAGAAATTTGGCAGATAATCATCCTTTAACATGACAACTCCATTAATGAATGCCCTGGCTCTATCACTTGCTGACTCATAGCAGGATGCATCTGTAACAGAATACCAACAGCATATACTCTTATTCCAATGTTACTAACAAATGATGATTTATGTTTTTTTACAAAATCATTCTGCAAAAAACAAATTAGGAATTAAAGTGAAACTGGAGCCACCCATCAGGAGCATTTATCTGAGGACACAACAATTCTGGCAACATACCATGATTTTTTCTGTACATTCATTGATGAGGGAATAGCATCCACCTTCAGCAAGTATGCTGATGATACAAAGCTGGGAGGGGTGGCTGACACGCAGGAACACTGTGCTGCCATCCAGCGAGACCTGGACAGGATGGAAAGCTGGGCAGGGAGAAACTTTATGAAGTTCAGGAAAAGCAAGTGTAGTCTTGCACCTGGCGAGGAACAACCATTCATGTCAGTACAGGCTGGGGGATGTCCTGCTGGAGAAGAGCACTATGGATAAGGACGTGGGGGTCCTAGTGGATGACAGGTTGGCTAAGAGCCAGCAGTGTGCCCTGGTGGCTAAGAGAGCCAATGGGATCCTGGGGTGCATCAGGAGGAGTGTTGCCAGCAGGTCAAAGGAGGTGATCCTCCCCCTCTACTCTGCCCTGGTCAGACCCCACCTGGAGTATTGTGTCCATTTCTGGGCTCCCTGGTATAAGAAGGACAGGGATCTCCTGGAGAAAGTCCAGAGAAGGGCTACGAAGATGATTAAGGGCCTGGAGGATCTCCCCTATGAGGAGAGGCTGAATAAGCTGGGACTGTTCAGTCTAGAGAAAAGAAGATTAAGGGGAGACCTAATTAAGTTATCTTAAGCATGGGATGCAGGGCAAGTTAGCCAGCCACTTTTCAGTGGTTAGCGGACACAGGACAAGGGGCAATGGCTGTAAGTTAGAACACAGGAAGTTCCGCACCAACATGCAGTGGAATAGGCTGCCTAGGGAGGTGGTGGAGTCTCCTTCTCTGGTGTCCTGGTTTCAGCTGGCCATGTTTTGGCCAATGAGAATATTCCATACCAATTACGTCATGTTCTGTATAAAGGAGAAAAAGCACACCAAAAACAGGAGTCTGGCAGGGCGTGGCTGGGGCTTGAGGCAGGTGAGGTCTGGCGGCCGGGCCCCGGGTTGGCTGAGGCACGGCACGGCCTAGTTGCAGGTTGCGGTGAGAGGTTGCATTGTGTTACACCGGTTTTGTGTGCCCTGTATTCTAAAATAGTGTTAACACTGTTGTTCGTTGGTCTTTGTATCTTTTTTTCTGTTTTAGTAAACTATCCTTATCCCAACCCCCGGGGTTTTGGTTTTTTTTCCTTCTCCCATGGCTTTTCCGCTCGCCCCCCCCTCTCTCTTAAAGGGACAGGTAACTTTGTGGGACCCAGCTCTCAGCTGAGGTTAAAACACCACAATTATTGGCACCCAAAACGTGGGGCAAAAGGAGGGCAAAAGGTTGGGATAACAATAGATTTGACCCTAACCCAATTGCAATTAATATAGAGTTGTGATAAGCGCTGTTATTTAAGCAGTCTCTGGTCACAATGCTGTGGGATTTATTCACAAGGATGTGGTCATGGGTGTGGTACTCAAACCGTTGCATGCTGCATGTAATCCTTACCATCTCAAGGCTGCGGCTCTCGGACTTGCTCCCGTACTTCGCTTTAGTGTATTTTATGATATCAGTCTATGATTCAATAATATCGATGATCATGAGCTTAAGCGGGTACTTGTATGAGGTTTTGCTGTCTAGTACAAAGGGGAATAACCCGGCTCTTATAAGAGTCTTTAAAAAACTTCAATATCCCTGGGATATTCAAACTAGCATTTTGCTACTGGTGTTTTTGGTGCAAATGGTTCCGCTGTTGTTATATATTAAGCACAGGTTTATGAATACCACCCAAGAGTTTGCCCTGAGGCTGGATAAGCATGAAAGTCAGGGCATTTGGCAGAGTATGGGCAAGTACCTAGGCACTTTCTCACCTCCAGTGGTTTGGAACTTCACTCCTGAACAGCTACAAGACCCTGATAAAGTGACAGCATATCTGAAAAAGAACTGCTGTAGGTTTCCTAGAGATGTACACCTTACTGCACTGTGCTGGGCCCTGGCCACTATCTACCAAACACTGCTTGATAGCAGGCAGCACTGTCAGCATTGTCAGCATTGCCAGGGGGAAGGGAAAGGAAACAGACTGGCAGATACCGCAGTTGCTGCGACCCCTATGACCAGCGCAGTGGCTACTGCAACCACTGTGACTGGCACTGCAGCCACTGCAGCCCCAGTGACTGGAAATGTGGCTATTGCAATCATTCCGACTGAGATTGCAGCTACTGCAATCCCCAGAGCAGACATTGCCCATGATCCAAAGAACCAACCCACACCAGTGTCTGTTGCTCCAATCCAAAAGAGAAAACACACCAACAAATCAATTTGCATAATGCCAGATGATGATGATGAAAATCAACCGGGGCCATCTCGAGGATATCAGGATGAGGCAGAACCAGAGGTTGTTACCCGATTCCTGAACCTGAGTGAGCTGCGTGAGGTGCGAAAAGATTTCGGCTGCCACCTAAGTGAGCACACTATTTTCTGGTTGCTCCGATGATGCTGGGATCACGGGGCCAATAGTCTGTAATTAGAAGGCAGGGAGGCTAAGCAGCTGGGATCCCTAGCTAGAGAAGGAGGTATTGATAAGGCAATTGGGAGAAGGCCAGAAATCCTCAGCCTTTGGAAGCGACTGCTGTCAAGTGTGAAGGAAAGATATCCCTTAAAGGAATATATTACCTGGCAGGCACCCAAGAGCAACAACATAGAGACAGTTATCCAGCACCTGAGAGAATTAGCTGTATGGGAGATAATTTATTATGATCTGGACAACTCACAGTTCTCTGCTGGTCCTGATGAAGTCCTATGCATCCCAGACATGTGGCGTAAGGTTGTACGAAGTGCACCATCAGGGCACACCAATTAACTGGCAGCAATATACTGGAATGATGATGATTCATCAACTGTATATGACATGGCCTGCCAACTCTGGAAATATCAAGACAACGTTTCACTCTCTGTCATCGCAGCAGTAGAGAAACTGGTTCAACGACTTGACAACAATATGTTCAACTCCCGACCTGTATGGAGCAATGTTGCAGCTACTGGGAGAAAGCGTCCATCGTCCCAAGAAGGAGAATACAGGAGGTACACACCATGATCCACACTGTGGTCTTACCTGCGTGACCATGGAGAGGACATGAGGAAGTGGGATAAGCAACCCACCTCAGTCCTTTGACACGAGTAAATGAGCTGCGAGATAAAACAATCGCACGAGATTCTGCCAGGAAGAATGCTGCACCAGTTTCCTCCCAGCAGCAATAGAGAGGCCCTGCCTCCAGCCAGGTGGAGGAGCGGGATAACTGTGTTTATTGGACTGTGTGGATCCGGTGGCCTGGAACATCAGACCCACAAGAGTACAAAGCTCTGGTGGATACTGGTGTCCAGTGTACTCTGATGCCATCAGATTATGAAGGGGCAGAACCTGTTTACATTTCTGGAGTCACAGGGGGCTCCCAACAGTTGACTGTGCTAGAGGCTGAGGTGAGCCTAACTGGAAAGGACTGGGAGAAACACCCCATTGCGACTGGTCCAGAAGCTCCATGCATTTTAGGTATAGACTATCTCCGTAGAGGGTATTTTAAACACCCAAAAGGATACCGGTGGGCTTTTGGGATAGCTACTTTGGAGACTGAAGAGACTGAACAATTGTGTGCCTTGCCTGGACTCTCGGAAGATCCAGCTGTTGTGGGGTTGTTAAAGGTCGAAGAACAGCAAGTGCCAATTGCTACGACGACAGTGCACAGATGACAATATCGTACATACTGAGATTCTTTATCCCCATCCATAAATTAATTCGTCAACTGGAGAGTCAAGGAGTGATCAGCTGAACCCACTCACCATTTAACAGTCCCATATGGCCAGTGCAGAAGTCCGATGGAGAGTGGAGGCTGACAGTAGATTATCGTGGCCTAAATGAAGTCACTCCAGGTATGAGTGCCGCTGTGCCGGACATACTAGAGCTCCAGTATGAACTGGAATCGAAGGCAGCCAGGTGGTACACCACAATTGACACTGCTAATGCTTTCTTCTCAATCCCACTGGCACCAGAGTGCAGACCAGAGTTTGCCCCAGGGGTGGAAACACCGCCCCATCATCTGTCATGGACTAATGCAGACTATATTGGAAAAGGATGAAGCTCCAGAGCACCTGCAGTATATTGATGACATCATTGTATGGGGCAATACAGCAAAGGAAGTTTTTGAAAAGGGAAAAAGGATAATTCAAATCCTTTTAGAAGCTGGTTTTGCTATAAAACAAAGTAAAGTCAAGGGGCCTACACGAGAAATCCAGTTCTTAGGAATAAAATGGCAGGATGGGCATCGTCAGATCCCAATGGACATTACTAATAAATTAGCAGCTGTGTCTCCACCGAGCAACAAAAAGAAAACACAGGCTTTCTTAGGTGTTATAGGATTTTGGCGAAGGCATATCCCAAACTACTGTCTCACTGTGAGCCCACTCTACCACGTAACTCAGAGGAAGAACGATTTCCAATGGGGCCCTGAGCAGCAGCAAGCCTTTGAGGAGATCAAACACGAGATAGCCCATGCAGTAGCCCTTGGGCCTGTCCGGCCCTTGGGCCTGTCTCTTAAAAGGGACAGGTAACTTTGTGGGACCCAGCCCTCAGCTGAGGTTAAACTACCACACCTGGAAATATTCAAGACCTGCCTGGATGCCTATCTGTGTAATATGAGCTAGGGAGCCTGCTTTGGCAGGGAGGTTGGACCCGATGATCTCTTGAGGTCCCTTCCAACCACTGCAATTCTGTGATTCTGTGATTCTGTGAATAATGAGACTGTTGATACAAATATCTGATGAAAATTCACTATGATCACACAAACAAGAGTTAAATAAATACACCACTGTAACCTACTGATGCAAGATTAATGTAGAAAAGTAATGCTCAAAATGAGGTATTAAAAAATAGGCAAGACTTGTTGCATTCTTATGCCTGCTTCCAAAATCATCAAGAAAAAAAAGAGAAAGCACAAAATGTGGAGGGAGAGAAGGAGGAGAAGGAGGAGCTTTTTCTCTGTTGTTTGAATTATGATCTTTAATTATATGTTTAATGATCTTTAGGTTTATTATGTTTTATTATGTTTATTTATGTTTTATTATGTTTATGATCTTTAATTATATGTTTACTAAGACTGCCACCTAAGTGGCAGTCTTAGTGTAGATGTAAAGGGTAGAAACATATCCTTAGGTCATGAACTTTACTGGAATGAAATACAGAAAAATGAGCCAGCACTGTATCAAGTCTTTTGATACTTTTTTATAAATTTAAAACAAACAAACAAAAAATCAAAAAAAAAAAAACAAACCCACACCCTTACTGATTTCTAACCCAAAGAAATAAAAAAAAATAAAACTGTGTTTGGATTCCCACAGTTGTTAGGAAGAAAAAGGGTATTTTCTGGTGGTTTGATTTAGAGCATGTTTCAAATATATCTAGCCACACTACTCTTCTGACAATCCTATAGCATAGTCTGTTCTTACCATATCACAGAATCTAGGATGACATTGACGTTGCTAGTGAGAGCTACTTTTACTGTGTTTAAAACCAAAATTAATTAACTAATAAACAAACATGGCTCATAACCACTTTAGTAAATCCTACTCAGGGTTTTAGCCACTTTCATTTGCACATGCACAGCACCTAACACTTTAGAATTGCGTGTGGCATAAAGCATGGCTGTATGCTGGAGTGGGCAATTTTAAAGCTATGCTCCCTGTATTGCTCGCTGCCATTTATAATTCATGTTGCCAAGAGTTTTCAGACAGCAATTTAAGGCTTTTCATAATTCTTATATTATTTATAAAGTATAATGTGATAAAGCAAATACTTTGGGAATGGACAGAACTGCTTGCAGAAAAAAAAACCCAAAACAACAAAACAACAAAAAGCAAAACGTTTTGATCCAAATTTCAAGATTTGCTAATGTGTTTAGAAAACTGACAATTTCAGCCTTAATCCTACCCAATCCTGTGCCTTGTAATTATGCACAACTAAACAGTCATAATTTATGAAGCAGTAGAACATACAGACTGAAGCTTTGCATCTGACGTCAGGCTGTGGGGACAGTAATGGTGGTACTGTCAGCCTCTGAAAGCCATCATGCTACTTGCCAATCTTATTTAAATTTTATTGCTGCCCAAATTGGAAAGATTAGATGGTAATTAGCAGTTTCCCCACCAGTATAGATTATGCCTCTCCAAACAATCTTTGATAATGATCCCGTCCCTCCTCCCCAACAACTTCAGGGAAATTTCAGAGCCAAATATTAAACAGGCAGTTATGAAATTGTGCTCAACCACCTGTTCTCTTGACCCGTGGCCGACCCATTTAACAAAGAACTGTATATCTCAATTAGGCCAGGTGATCCCATAGATTGCCATTTGATAATTAACACACTCTCCCCTTCTCTCAAGCTTATGCAAAGCTTTCATGAAGATACCTTCTCTGATATAGAAGAGGATTTCAAAATTACGTCCTGTCAACAACTTAGCTGAAAATTTGAGCAGTACCTTTGAAAAGTGATAAGAGAGAAATGAAATCATGGATAAGAACAAAAGATCAGCTACTGTGTGCCATACCAAAGGGTCATCTAAAACAATGTCCTGTCTTTGGCCAAAAATTGATACCCAATAATAAGATCAGGGTTAGTGTATACAATATTTTTCTCAATACTTCCTGAGCCTGGAATAATTGCAGATCGGGGGGGGGGGTTGAGTGGGAGATGGGTTCTACAGATGTAATTATCCTCAGTGACCTTGTCCAGTCTCCCCTTGAAACCATGCAGATACTCAGATTTGACAAGATCCTGTGGCATGGAGTTCCATGTCTTAATTAATGCAGAAAAACTGAATAGAAAGTGGTCATTCATTACTTCTCAGAATACAACAGAAATTATGAGGCAAAGGTTAAGAGGAAAAGAACTAGTTTGTTGAGTTTTGGTTGGTTTGGGGGTTTTTGGGTTTGGGTTTTTTCCCCTCCCACATAAGACATGGAATAAGTGTTGCAGCTATACATTTTGGAAATTGTATCAACAGATGAAAAAATGTGTTCACATAATGGATGCATCTAACCATGGCCACTAATTATTGTTGATTTAAATAATATTTTCAGCTCTGGCAGACCAGTCCTTATCAGAAAATGGGAACTTACTCATGCAGATGTAATATGTCTATTAAATGCATTCTTTGTGCATACAAAAACACTTTATAAGTTTGGAGACACAATTCTACACTGTTTGGAGGCACAATTCAAATGGTTTTTGTTGTCTTATGGAGGTGATAGCTGTATAATCTGTGGAAGTGTCAAGGGAATATGGTGATTGTGATGGCAGTAAATACAAAGGAAGAAAGACTTTGAAGGGGATATGCAGACTTATGTTAAAATACTTATTCTTTACTAAATTATATGAGAACTGCTATCATTAAAATACTTGTTGCCTTAAAGATCATTTTTTTAAAAACTATTTGAAGAGTAGATGATTAGGGGCCAAGACTGTCAGAGAAGTAGAATGTAGAAAAAAGAAGTGAAAAGTAGAAAAACATGAGAAAAAAACCTTCAAAGAAGGAAAAAGAGATAGGATAAGACAGGAAATCAAGGAAGACAGGAGAAAGGAAGTATTGTTAAAGGAAAGATGGAGACAGAGGACTATTTGAAAAATAAGCAAATAGAAAAAGAATTAAAAAAATAATAATACAGAGGAAAAATGAGACAAATATGTAAGACACGGATGTCCTGGAACTTCACTCCTGAACAGCTACAAGATCCTAATAAGGTGACTGCATATCTGAAAAAGAACTGCAGTGGGTTCCCCAGAGAAATACGCCCTACTGCACTGTGCTGGGGCTTGGCTACCATCTACCAAACACTGCTTGATAGCAAGCAGCACTGTCAGTACTGTCAAGGAGAACAAGGAAATGGATTGGCAAATACTGCAGCTACTGCAACCCCTACAGTAAACATTGCCCATAATTCAGACTGTCAGTACTGTCAGGGGGAAAGAGGAAATGGATTGGCAAATACTGCAGATATTGCAACCTCTACAATAGACCTTGCCCATAATTCAGAGAATCAACCCACACCAAAGCCTGTTGCTCCCATTCAAGAGAGGTGTCAGCACTGCCAGTACTGTCAGCACTGTCAGGGAGAAAAAGGAAATAGACTAGTACATACTGCAGATACTGCAACCTCTACAATAGACCTTGGCCATGATTCAGAGAATCAACCCATACCAAAGTTTGTGGCTCCCATTCAAAAGAGGAAACACTCCAAGAAGTTAGTTCGCGTTGTACCAGATGATGATGGTCAACAACTGGGGCCATCAGGGGCAGATCAGGGTGTAGTAGAACCAGAGATTGTTACCCGATTCCTGAACCTGAGTGAACTGCATGAGGTGCGAAAAGATTTTGGCCGCCGCCCAGGTGAGCATATTATCACTTGGTTACTCAGATGCTGGGATAGAAGGGCCAATAGTCTGGAATTAGACGACAGGGAGGCCAGGCAGTTGGGATCCCTGGCTAGAGAAGGAGGTATTGATAAGGCACTTGGGGAGGTGTCAGAAGTCCTCAGTCTTTGGAGGCGATTGCTATTAAGTGTGTGGGAAAGATATCCCATAAAGGAATATATTACCTGTCAGAGACCCAAGAGCAACAACATAGATACAATTATCCAGTACCTGAGAGAATTAGCTGTACGAGAGTTGATTTATTATGATCCGGACAACACGAGGTTCCCTGATGATCCTGATGACGTCTGATCCACCCCAGACATGTGGCGTAAGGTCATACGAAGTGCACCATCAGGGCACACAAATTCACTGGCAGTGATGGAATACGAGGAGATGTTTCCACCAACCGTATATGAAGTGACCCGCCGACTCCGGACTTATCAAGACAACGTTGCACGCTCTGTCATTGCAGCAGTGGAGAAACAGGTTAAACGACTTGACGACCACATGGTCGACTCCCAACCTGTATGGAGTGATGTTACAGCTACCCAGAAAAGTCACTTATCGTCCCAAGAGAGAGAACACAGCAGGTACACACTACGAGCCACACCACGAGCCATGCTGTGGTTTTACCTGCGTGACCATGGAGAGGACATGCGAAAGTGGGATAAGAAGCCCACTTCAGCCCTTCGAGCATGAGTAAATGAGTTGCAAGGTAGAGTAAGTGCACGAGGTTCTGCCAGGAGGAATGTTACACCAGTTTCTATCCAGGAGCAATAGAGGAGCCCTGCCTCCCGCCAGGTGGAGGAGAGGGTTAATCGCACTTATTGGACTGTGTGGATCCGATGGCCTGGAACATCAGACCCACAAGAGTACAAAGTTCTGGTGGATACTATTGTCCAGTGTACTCTGATGCCATCAGATTATGAAGGGTCAGAACCTGTTTACATTTCTGGAGTCACAGGGGGCTCCCAACAGTTGACTGTGCTAGAGGCTGAGGTGAGCCTAACTGGAAAGGACTGGGAGAAACACCCCATTGCGACTGGTCCAGAAGCTCCATGCATTTTAGGTATAGACTATCTCCGTAGAGGGTATTTTAAACACCCAAAAGGATACCAGTAGGCTTTTGGAATAGCTGCTTTAGAGACGTAAGAAACTGAACAATTGTGTGCCTTGCCTGGACTTTTGGAAGATCCAGCTGTTGTGGGGTTGTTGAAGATCGAAGAACAGCGAGTGCCAATCTCTACGACAGTGCACAGGTGGCAGTATCGTACAGACCGAGATTCTTTGATCCGCATCCATAAATTAATTCGTCAACTGGAGAGTCAGGGAGTGATCAGCCGAACCCACTCACCATTTAACAGTCCAATAATGGCCAGTGTGGATGTCCGATGTAGAGTGGAGGCTGACAGTAGATTATCGTGGCCTAAATGAAGTCACTTCAAATATGAGTGCTCCTGTGTTGGACATGCTTCAGTATGAACTGGAATCAAAGGCAGCCAGGTGGTATGCCACAACTGACATTGCAAATGCTTTCTTCTCAATTCCACTAGCACCAGAGTGCAGGCCACAGTTTGCTTTCACTTGGAGAGGTGTCCAATACACATGGAATCGTCTGCCCCAGGGGTGGAAACACAGTCCCACCATCTGTCATGGACTAATCCAGAGTACATTAGAAAAGGGTGGAGCCCCAGAGCACTTGCAATATATTGACATCATTGTATGGGGCGACACAGCAAAGGAAGTTTTTGAAAAGGGAAAAAGAATAATTCAAATCCTTTTAGAAGCTGGTTTTGCTATAAAACAAAGTAAAGTCAAGGGGCCTACACGAGAAATCCAGTTTTTAGGAATAAGATGGCAGGATGGGTGTCGTCAGATCCCAATGGACGTTATAAATAAAATTGCAGCTATGTCCCCACCAAGTAACAAAAAGGAAACACAAGCTTTCTTAGGTGTTATAGGATTTTGGCGAAGGCATATCCCAAACTACAGTCTCATTATGAGCCCACTCTATCATGTAACTCGGAAGAAAAATGATTTTGAATGGGGCCCTGAGCAGCAGCAAGCCTTTGAGCAGATCAAACACAAAATGGCCCATGCAATATGCCCTGTTCACTGATGGATCTTGTCGCATTGTGGGTAAGCATCGGAAATGGAAAGGTGCTGTGTGGAGTCCTATGAGGCAAGTAGCAGAAGCCACTGAAGGAAAAGGTGAATCAAGCCAATTTGCTGAGGTAAAGGCTATCCAATTAGCCCTGGATATTGCTGAGAGAGAGGAGTGGCCTATGCTCTATCTTTATACTGACTCAGGGATGGTAGCTAATGCCTTGTGGGGGTGGTTGTAGGAATGGAAAAAGAACAATTGGCAGCGTAGAGGGAAACCCATATGGGCTGCTGACTTATGGCAAGATATTGCTACCCGATTAGAGAAGCTAACTGTAAAGGTACGTCATGTGAACGCCCATGTACCTAAGAGTGAGGCCATGGAGGAACATGAAAACAACCATCAGGCAGATAAGGCTGCTAGGATTGATGTGGCTCAGGTAGATTTGGACTGGCAACATAAGGGTGAGTTGCTCCTAGCCCGATGGGCTCATGATACTTCAGGTCATCAAGGAAGAGATGCAACATATAGATGGGCTCCATGAATGTGAGACATTTGCCACAATCAAGCAAGCTAAGCAGTTAAAGGCCCTCTGGTATAGAGGACGGTGGATGAAATATAAATATGGGGAGGTTGATTACATCACTCTCCCACAAACTCGCCATGGCAAATGGTACGTACGTACAATGGTAGAGGCAACCACTGGCTGGTTGGAGACATATCCTGTACCCCATGCCACTGCCCGGAATACAATTCTGGGCCTGGAGAGGCAAGTCCTATGGCGACACGGCACCCCAGAATGAATTGAGTCAGATAATAGGACTCATTTCCGAAATACTCTAATAGACTTGGGCCAAAGAGCATGGCATTGAGTAGGTGTACCACATTCCTTATCATGCACCAGCCTCTGGGAAAATTGAACGCTACAATGGACTACGCTGAAAGCAATGGGTGGTGGAACACTTAAACATTGGGATACACATTTAGCGGAAGCCACATGGTTAGTTAACTCTAGGGGATCTACCAATTGGGCTGGTCCAGCCCAGTCAGAATTCCCACATACTGTAGAAGGGGACAGAGTCCCACTAGTGCACATGAACAGTATATTAGGAAAGACAGTTTGGGTCATTCCTGCTGCAGGAAAAGGTAAACCCATATCTGGGATTGTTTTTGCTCGAGGACCTGGTTGTACTTGGTGGGTAATGCAGAAGGATGGAGAAACTCGATGTGTACCTCAAGGGGATTTGATTTTGGGTGAGAATAGCCAATATCATGCTAAATAATTCACTACTGTTTTATTGTTGTTATAGATACTGTATGTTATACCAATGACATTACAGACAGGGTCATCTGTGCCATGATGATGGAGTGAAGACCAGCCTCCCAAGAACTCTTTCTTTTCCCTTTTGTAATAAACACCTCTGACCCACGGACTATGAGCAAGGATCATGCCAGGTGCATTGTTCAAGAGCCAGAGATACAGCATTCAATGATCCAATGGCACGTACGACTCTTCATACCCTGAGAGACTGTTGTGACAGAGGGACCAGTGGAGCCTGAGAATCGTGGACTGAATGAAACCGACAGACTAGGGGGGATGGTCCACAGACTGAATCTATATGCACATACATGTGTGTGCATGTGTACATGCATGTGTGTTCATGTGAGAGACTCCCTGGACCCAAAGAAGATTGCGGGACCTGCTCATGACATAAATGGTATGGAATAAGGAGTGGATAATGTCCTGGTTTCAGCCAGCAACAGGCAATGTTAGCCCTGAGAGAATTCCATGCCAATTGCGTCATGATCAGGCGGTCCGGCCCACCCCCTCAGCCCTGCAGGGGCAACTCCGGACCCGAGCACGGGAGGTTCCGGTCTGGGCAGGCGCAGTGCCAGTTCCAGGGCTGACTCCGGACCCATCAGAAACTGCTCCGGACCCGGACACGGGAAGTTCCGGTCCGGGAAGACGCAGTGCCAGTTCCGGCTTCTTTCTCTTTCTCTTTTGGATTGGCGCAGCAGGCGGCGGTGAGGGGGGTTTTGGGACTGCCGGTCGGGGAGTGCCACGTTCGGGGGCTCTGAAGCGGCAGTGGTTCGGGCCCGGCTCAAATTACATAGTGGGGTGAGAGGTTTGCACTGTATATAATAGCACTGTAGCTAGTTGTTTTCATAACTTTTCCTGTTGTTTAGTAAACTATCCTTATCCCAACCCACGGGGCTTTGGTTTGGTTTTTTTTTCCCTTCCTCGAGGCTCCCTCCATTTGCCCATCCCCCACCTCTTAAAGAGGCAGAGGACTTTTTTCTAACTTTTGTGGCCCCCAGCTTTTCAGCTGAGGTCTAAACCACAACAATGGATTAGACCTGGGAGAAAAAAAAGAGAAGTATTTGAAGAATGGAATAGAAAGGTGAAATGAAGAAACAAGGAAATTGATAGAAGACAAAACAAAACCCTGATAAACCTAACACAAATTTGAAGTTTATCCTGCTTTGAATGCGGTTTGGACAAGATGACCTCCAGAAGTTCTATCTAACCCTAATTATTCTATGATTCTATGAATAAAAACCTCTTCATGTTAAGCTTATGGTCATAGTTGTGAATATATTGATGAAAAAAAAATCTATTTTATGCAGTGTACTTACACAGCTATAGTTGAAAGGTTCTGTAAGGATTGTAGGAATTTGCCCTGAACTTCAGTATGACCCACACAAAGCCTTTATCTTCCTTGAAAGAGTGAAGTGTATTCCAAAACAACATGTTGATATGGCAATCCCATCGTTTCTTTAGTTATGTTATAAATTAATTGTCATGATTTAAAGAAAATTGCTGGCCTGTGAGCTTAAAAAAATATTGAAATTCTGAACTGAAATCTTTATTGCCCCCTGCAATCAATGCTACTTATTCTTTGAGTATTTTTACATACACAACTGCAGTACCAGGCCTACAGTCTTGAGTGTGTATTTGGAGACTGCTAATAGAAAAAACCAAACACATACACTGTTTTCCCTTCTGTACCTAGCTCTTGAGATTCATTGTTATGAGACAGACTGGAGTGAGATGCTTTCTTCTTCCATTACCGATCATCACAGAAGCACACAGATAATTTTTGCTTGCTTCATTTTCAGTGGCCAGAAGTTTTTCTAAGTTTCTTCAAACAAAGCAGTTCGCTACGAAAATAGATGAGAAAGATAATTGCACAAAGGAACTAATAGTAACTCCCTGCTAGCTGTGCTGCAACCTTGTCTAAATACAAACACAATGTACCCAAATTTCTATATTTCTTTCAGGTATATCTGTAATAAATGGTTTTAATAATTTTTAGGAAACAAACAAACAAACCAAACAAAAAAATGGGTGGGTGGTGATGTGGAAGGTGGGTAGGGGAGAAACATTTGCTCCAATACAAAAGTTAAATATGCTTGTAGAGTATGCTTGTGGAGATCTCCTCAGTCTCATCCTGTTGTTTCTTCTCAAAGCAGAAACAGACCTCTCTGCAAAACTCTAAAAGGGAAAGGAGAACCAGGACAACCTTCTCTTGCTCTGTAGGAGAGAGGAATACAGTGGAATAGAGACCTGTTATGCACAGAGGGGTCTATTATTATAACTATTTTAGTAAATTAAACATGGTATTATTTAGATTTAAAGAAAGCCCCAATCCTAAATTCCTCTTCAGATTTAAAATAAGATCACACTGGTCAAGGCTGCATCACTGTTACTGTAAAGAGCTTTTTACCTTGTATCTAATTGCCTTACATTTTTTTCTGTGCATGAAAGCTATACATGCTTGGAAATATATCTGACAGCAGGATTGTCTCAGAGTGACATATTCAAGCTATTAAATTGTCTTACCCTTCAGAATAGAGTGTCTGTTTCTGAATTGACTTTTGCAAGTGGTTCTTGGCTGGTGACTGGTCTTGAGCCAGTATGCAGACATCCTGGAAGATGACCACAGCGGTAAATTATCCCAAAGCCAAAGATGGAGAGAATGAGAGAAGCATTGAGGTACCACAGTCTACTTCAGCTGTAGGATAAATTCCTCCAGGAATTTATTTCTCCTGTTATTCTCTCATGAATATTGGTTATTTTTCACAAGTTGGGAGATAACCAAATTGTTTACAATACATATATCATGACATATATGTGACGAACTTGTATGACTGATATCATAAAAGAATAATATTTTAATATTAGCAAGATCCATCTTTACTGAATAGGTATAAGTGTTATTTTACTGTTACTGTATTTTGTGTGTGTATATATATGTATAAAAGTTACTTGAAAATCAAATCATAGAGTTTACTTTCCTTACATACAACTCTCCTGTGTTCCTCAAGAATTCATCCACCTCAAAACAGCTCAAACACATGCTCTCATGTGTCAGAGAGGTTTCCCACTGCTGACTGATCCTCTGTTTCCGAAGTTAAAAGCATCAAACCTGGGAAAAATATTTTTCACGGTGAAAAAAGGATTTTGGGGGGTTATTTTGTTTGTTTTGTTTGTTTGTTTACTCTTTTATTCATTCAGAGTCTGCTGTCACCCTTTGGAGTCCTTCTGGTTTGCTTTCAATTAAAATAAAACCTTGCCATCGTTTCTAATCTCTTTGTTGTGCATTCTCTGAGCTCTGGTGGGTTGTGTGGTCAAAATAGCAGCCTACCAAGCAAAAATGGGCAGTGATACCAATTCCCTGTGGTTAGTGCAAACAATTAGATTGCTATTAAATATCCATACATATTAATATCCTTGGGACTGCAAGGAAGAAAATTATGAAATAAAATCCTCACAGTTCTTTTGCTTAGCAAGCAAAATGGAAGGACTAGATACTCATCTTGTGTAATCAGATATAGCCATAGACTCATAATGGGACTTAACAGGAAGTTGTTAGGTGTCTGGTGTGTTAGTACCTTTCTAAAGTTTACATAGGTAGGCACATAGGTAGGTATTGCTTTTTAAGCTCAGATCCATTTTCTTACAGCAATGATTGATGGTTGCCATCGGAAGAATAGCTGTTGTATATAGAATGGATCACACAATTAGCAGAGAATTGCTGGTCAGTTAAAATTCCCCGATTCACTCATGGTTCTTCAAGGAAAAAAAAAAAAAAAGCCTGAGGAGCAATCCATTAAAAAAGTGCTTGTTACAGGCAATCAGGTCATTGGATGCTTTAATCTCTACGTGGTCAAATACCATAAAGAACAGGACTCCTGAACTAGAGTCAAGGAAGTTCCTGGTGGGTAACTAACTGCTACTGACATTTTCTATGGCATACAAATGTGTGCCCTAAATGTCTCTAAATTGCCTCAAAAATTCTCTTATGACCCTAAAGAAGCACAAGGAGAGCCTGACATTTTGAAGAATGGAGGATCAAAGGTAACCTAGTGACATTCTGAAGACTGGCTTTGTTTTTGATGTCAGTGAAACAAAATCTGTCTTCTCAAATAAATGAGTAAGGATTCGTTCCAACTGAAGGAATCAGCATGTTTTATTCGATTTCACAGCACTGCTAAATAGAACATTTCCAAATTAAAAACTGACACAAAGAAAAAGAAAGAAATAGAACTAAAACCAGGTAACAGAAACTTCTTATTCGTTAAGCATGACTGCAGGTTAAGGAGGTACATTACTGTTGGTTTGATTTCCAAAGTGATTTTTCAGTACACCTTCACTCAAGTTAGATGTTGTTGGTTTAAAATGCATAGCAATTTATTTTTGTGTCATTCAAAGTCTTCTTATCTCTCACAATAAAAGCTGTGCTGCTATGATCATTTAGTTTGACCATCTACAACACAGTTTTTCTTGAAAGGCAAGTATCCGATCATGCTATTTACTGAACAAGTGAAGGAACCAGATTTGTTTCCCAAGAAGATGCTTGAAGTAAAGAACTGTGAGATCTCCAGACGAAAGTTACCTTGGAGAAGCACATATTACATTTATGAAGAAAAATAAATGTAAGACAGGAATAGATAAAGTTAGTCAAGGGTTTTTCTGACTGTATCTGTCCACAAAGCCACTAAAATTACCAGTTAAATGAAGGCTAAGGTATGAGAGTCAAACACATCATATCAGGAAGGTACTAGCTTCCTGATGTATCTTCTGCTTCTATAGCAGTCCAAAGAATATTTATTCTGACTTGTTAATTCATATCATAGCCTGTTTCCATCTGAATGAAAGCATAAACCAACATATTACCTAATCACGAATAAAGCTCCCTAAGAAAGCAGAAAGCTTCAGCAAATCATGAAGCTATCCCACCATTTGTGCCTGATAACTCAATAGCTTTATTCTTTGCTTCACCAAACAATCATAGAGGATGTTAGGCATCCCATTACTTTAAAATCCTGAACATTTGCTCAGTGGAAAATATATGTAGTAAACCCACATTTGAGTGACTTTTTCACCCAAATTCTCTTCCTGTTTCCAATGTAAGACTGTGTTTGTAGATGCCTGGATAGCACAAGGGACTTCTGATGGTGCAGATCTTTTACATGCAGAGATACTTCTTTTTCTGCCATGTTGTAAATAAGTCTGGATTCCAAACTAAAGGTGTGTGTTATGGTTGTAATCAATTTTACAGAACCTAGGTGAATATTAATTTGATGATCTCAGTCCATTCCGCAGGAGTCCAAACTCAGGAGCTTGTGTCACAACCCCCACCTGGCTCTCTGCACAATGTGCCTCTTTCTTGTAGGTCCCAGCTTCTAGACAAAAGATTCATAAGGATGTTTTGGTATAAAAATTAATATGCTTGTTCAATAAAACCTTTATTATTTTATCCTATCTGGTTAAAAAGTATCCTTCTCTCTTTAAACCCCACCTTACACTGGAAAAAAATAATCTCACTTTTCTCCTTGCTGATCTTTTCTTTTCTTTTTTTATTTTTCTGTATAATTTTGCAAGCATAGTGGAGTAAATCTGTCTAAGACCTCAAGTATTTGAAATATACGCTGAATCACTGTTGGTGATTATAGAAATAGAATAACTAGTCTGGAATTTCAAGGTAAGCTACGTACATTTCAATACTTTCTGATCAGAAATGCAGCCAATGCACTTGGAATTAGTCTATTAAAGCTACTTTGCAAATTCTCCTGATATCACTTCACATTATTTTGCCTTAAATCTCTATCTTTCCAAAGAACATTTCAATATTGGGTAAGATTATGAATATTAAAGGCTCTCCAAAACCCACGCTAATTTTAAACTAAAGGCACTGTGAATTGCAAATGACCTGAACTGTTTAAGCCTCATAGTGTATGTGACTCATGTGCTTCTAAAAAATCAGGTCATGAAATTTTCTGTGTTCACAACTCAAGTCCCTGAAATACCAAGTCAGTGTTATGATTCCCCACAGTTTCTTTCCAGATACATTTTTAAAAAAGAATTCATAGCCTGATAAAGACCAGTGTTTAGAGACCACAGTGTCCCAGAGACTAGAGATTTCTCTTCCAGCAGCAGATAGGGTTTCTCATGCACCACAATACTCTGCTTTGAACATAACTGCTGCTGTTCCTCTCTTCTAGATCACTCCAAAGTTTCATATTACAATTTTAACTACAGGGCAATGATTTTCAAGAATCCTTTTCTGAGAGTCAGGATGGACACAGCAGTGGAAACATGTGTTCTGCAGAAAATGTAATTATTCATAAGGATTAAACTGATGAGTCCGAGACTCATTAGTCTTTTCTTATCAGAAGACTAGATAACTTATCTAGTTATATTTACATAAACATATCAACAGAAATGTGTGAACTTTGACAGAAGCTGACCCTAAACCTCACGAAATTAATTTTGCTACCTCACTTCTTCTCATCTTCCTCTTCCTTAATGCAGAAGATGTTGTCATTATTTTTTCATCACAATGCAATAAAAAGTTTTGAAATTCAAAATAAGAAGCAAATACCCTATACCATAACATAGTGATGCTTTCATTACTTTGCACAGAAAACTGTAGGATTTCTGATTTAAAGTATAAACAACAGAAAACAGAATAAATGGACAAAACGAATTACTTTTTTTATTACATTTTATTACATTATTATGTTTACCCAGGAAAATACAGGCTGACATAGAATGGCTGCTGAAACTTGGGAATAAGTAGACGAGCCATGCTTAGAAGCACCACAAACCCTAAGTTTCTTGAAGTGGTTGCTCTAAAAATCTTCCTTTAGGATCAGTGTTCTTGCATTCTGGAGTTACTTATTTCTCTCTACAATTTATAAAGGTGTTTTGGGTTGGCCCAGGCTGGTAGACAAGTACCCAAGGAACTGCTTCCTCAACCACTGCAGTAAGGACATAGTGAGGGAGAAAACCTGTGGCTCAGGGTGAAGGCAGGAAGACCAATTGCCATGGCAGCAAAACAGACTCTACTTGGAGAAATTACCATAGAATATTGAAAATTAATATAAATATTTCATTACTGATTTGGTTAGTGGAAAAAAATCCCTAACACAACATAAAAAACCCAAAAATGCAACGAAAAACAAAAACACAAAACCAAAAAGAAAGAAACCTTAAAACATAGAAAAAAACCCCAAACAACTCTCACCTTTTCCTGAATCAGCTTCACTCTTTTCCACCAGACTCCTTTCCTCACCCCTTGCCATCACTGCAGGTTACATTCTGTCTTTTCAGCGAGGACACAAGGGGTGGAAGGGGGATGGATAGACAGTATGTAGCAGTTTCTACCATTGTCTTTGTCTTGTGAGCTGGGGGTCCACTGTGGAGCTGGCTGAAAAAGGATGCATCTGTCCCACTGCAACTCTTGAATCTCAAAAAGGCCGTCCCTCTAGCCCACCTGCTACCACAACATTGCCCCATATGCCCAATTTTTAAAAAACAAAAACCAAACAACATTTATGTAGTGAAAATGCCAAATACTTTTTGATACTTAAACTAGTGCAAACCTTTTCCATCCCTACCCTTCACCAGCTGCAAGCTTTCTGGATGAAGTGCTTTCTGGTCTCCCTGTGGACCTACTAAATGAGTACCCTGAATGAGTTGTTCTTGTGACTGAACCCTAAATCTTGACAGTAAAAATGAATTCAGGTAGGCATGAAAACTGGTTTACGGTTGGAAGTACCTCATATGTTTTTACCTCTGGAATAGGACTTCTGCTAGTATCCTAACATGTAATGTGCAGACCTTTTCTCCTGGGCTATAAACATTTTGTGTAAGCTTTAATTAACCCTTTCTTTGTTTGACCAGCTCAACAAACAAAAGGTCGTAAGTCTAAAGCAATTAGTTGGCCTTTTGCATGGCAGCACCTTTCCTAAGATCTCTATTAGCATTTAAATGAAGAAAGGTCAACTGCACACATTATAGCTCAATTGTAAGGAGCAAGCCAAATCATCAGGGAAAAAATACAATAGTGCAATAAAAACAAGAGTTAAGAAGCACACATGTTGGCCTAACCTATTCTAAAAATGTGTAGAAGCAAGATGGAAAGTTACTTCCAAACTCAAATATTCTGTTTAGGTTGCTTAATTTGGTTAGTGGAGAATTGTTTTCCGGTTTGCTCCTTTCATAATGCAAAAAAAAAAATCTGACTTTATACAAACTAGAATCTGAAGTTACTCCACATCCATGTTTCTCAACATAGAAGCATAATTTGACCCATTTACTTTAAAAATCAAATCGTATTACTAACTTCTATAAAATTAAAGGTTCAGTTATCCACTTGGCTATTGAACTGGATGTTCATATTCAATCTCTAGAATGTGAGTTTCCCACATTCCTTTTGCTGGATGGACAGTTCTGATGGAAAATAATTTCAAAATTGCGTGGGTTTTTTGCATTTTTTCCATAAATTTTAAGGTATAATTTCTAGCCAAAGTCAGCAGCCAAATGGAGTATAAATCATAGAATCATAGAATTGTAGGGGTTGGAAGGGACCTCGAGAGATCATAGGGTCCAACCCCCCTGCCAAAGCAGGCTCCCTAGGACATATCACTCAGATAGGCGTCCAGACAGGTCTTGAATATCTCCAGAGAAGGAGACTCCACCGCCTCCCTGGGCAGCCTATTCCAGTGCTCTGTCACCCTCACTGTGAAAAAGTTCTTCCACATGTTGCTGCGGAACTTCCTATGCTCCAGCTTGCAGCCATTGCCCCTTGTCCTATCCTCACAGACCACTGAAAAGGGGCAGGTCAATTCCCCCTGCATCCCCTGCTTCAGATAATTTATTAGACATTAATTAGGTCCCCCCTTAGTCTTCTCTTCTCAAGGCTGAAGAATCCCAACTTACTCAGCCTATTCTCATAGGGGAGATGCTCCAGGCCCCTAATCATCTTTGTACAGGCCCCTAATCATCTTTGTAGCCCTTCTTTGGACTCTCTACAGGAGATCCCCGTCCTTTTTAAAGCAAGGAGCCCAGAAGTGGACACAATACTCCAGGTGGGGCCTGACCAGGGCAGAGTAGATGGGGAGGATCACCTCCTTTGACCTGCTGGCAAATGGAATTTCCTTGAAACTCAGTGTGGCATTATTATAGTTGCATTACAAAAACTTTCCCACACTTTCTCTGATCTTTGGAAATTTGCTGCAAAATACCAAGTAAGCAGGTGTCCTTGTTCAGTTCTGTATGTATGCTATTGTACATTTGCTTAGTATCACAGGTGTACAAGCTCCAAATCTACCCAGCTGGTGCACATAGTCCTGATTTCCACCAAGGTGACTTGAGAAAAAATGAAAAGGAATAATTTAAATAAAAAATTAATTAACTGTTATATGCTTCCCATTTTAATCCTGTTAGAGTATCTAATAATCCTGTACTGTGTCAGTGATACATAGGGTATAGAAACCCTCTAATTTCACATGACTTAAATTGCCCCAGTGTTTTGTGATTTTTAAAAAAAAAATATACTTCTACGAATCCTCAAAAGAATCCCAAGTACTTGGTCTACCCAAAGTCTTGCTGTGGAACAAGCAGTGGATCCATATTTTTCAGTTTCTGTCATAAGCATTTCTTCTGTTTTGGTTCCAAGAAGACAGTGTGAGTCCTAAAGTAATTAAAACAAAAGCACCATGGTTTAAGCATGTATCATGGTAAAAAATTAAAAAAAAAACAAACCCCTTAATTTATACAAGAGGTCAATGTGGGGCTCTTTTGAGGTAGACGCCATGCTGTGTGTATCTGTGGTAGCTTATAGGAGTCCATTCATGCTCATCCACTGAAGAAATCCCTTCATGCTTCCTCTCTTACTTACCTGTTTTCCTTCTCCGTTAAGTGGTTGCACCTCTGAGATTGTGACTACTCCTGTGTGGTATTGTCATTCTCTCTGCACGGTACACCTCTACACTTGGCCACACAGCCAGCTCCTGCAATCCGATCCATCACTGCAACTGCCTCAAAGACATAGTTTCCTGCTCACTCACAGACACCCTCTAACTTTACCACTGATCAGTAACCTATGCATTCCTCCTTTCACAGTCCCTTCCTGTTAACTAGAAAGGGAGAACATTCCCAAAGGGTACGTCACATCATGATAAAATAAGAAGTTAAGAAAGTTAGGACGAATTGCATTTTTGGAGGTGTGTGATCTCTCCATAAAGAGAATCCTGATGGTAGCCAAACTACACATCTAATTATCAGATGGATAAATTTAACTCAGGTGATTACATAAAAGGTGATAATTGCTACTGATGTTGAGAAAGCAACTCTATCCTAGGAAGTTTTCAGATATTTGCATGACAAAAGAACGGTATTCAACAGTTCTCTGATTCAAGAATCAGATTCTTAATGGCATGTGAAACATTAATAAACCAAAAGGTACTGGTGCCATTTCTACTTTGAAATGTGCTTTAGACATTCAAGATTTTCTTAGTTGGATTTTATCTTAAGAAATAAAATTATTTTTATTATGCTACTTATCCTTACAATAGAAAGATATAGCTACATGTTGACACAATTGCAGGTAATCCTCTACCAAAGCATCCATTTGACTGCACATTCATTATTTTGCAGAGTCATATTTTATTTATTCCCTTCACTGATAGAATATTACCCTTGCAACAAAGCTGATTGTCCCTCTTTCTTAGAGTATAAACATAGAAATCAACATGGTGATCTGGCAAGCAAATGGAGTTGTTGACAGAGCATTGCATTAGCCAAGCATGGCTTCAATACAACTTTTCTGACATAGGTTTTACAATATACAGCTTCTTCCTAACAGGTACGCTTTACTTAGGTATTTCTCCCTTCCCTCCCCACCCTGCCAAGACATTTTCTATCCTGTGTTGTAATGCTCATTATTTTAAAGAAAAGCATGAATGACTGTGTGAAGGTGTATGTTTATATGCGTATGCTCACCACACTTGCTAGCTAAGCTCTATCCAAATAAAACAAAATGACAACCGGGAGTGCAAAACTCCATTCGTTTGCTTGTCAGCCTGCGTACAAGACAGAGAGGAATTGTCTCTAATGATGCTTCCTTCCTTGTTAGCATTTAAAAGGGCAAAAATATCATGGAGGTCACTTTTGACAAACCTGTTTATTTTCCACAGCATTTGCTAAGCATCCTGCTCAGTTTGTGATTGCATTGATTTATTTATTTATTATTTTATCTACACTGCCCCCACTTCTCTTTAGCCTTTTCCCCCTTTTTCCTCTTTTGAAAACTCTAATGACTAGAATCCACTAAAATGTCAACATTTGCAATTCCAGAGCTTCATTTAAGCAATAAAAATAATAATTAAAAGGGTAAAACCTTAGAGAGATTTCTTAATTTTATATGGTTTGCCAGAGATGATACACATTCAAAAAACCAGTAAAAGAATTAATTAGAAACAGCTAAAGCTCAACAAGCTATGCAAGTTAATGAAGCAGAGAGGGAAATGTCATCTTTGAGACCCAGAGCTACATTGGCTTGGATAATATATACTCCTGCCTTGCTCTCCTAACTAAACCTCTTTTAATCTCTCCTCTCAAAAATCAATGCTAATGACACTGATTTACCAGGAAATGACAGGCGAATAATGCCATAGGAGTTGTTCTTGTTTAATGGTTAACTTAGTTCTTAAGAAGAGTTGAGCATTTTATTTTGAAGTGTAAGTTTGCTTATTGAAACTTACTTTTAACTTTTTTTTTTTCTTAATGTTCTTCTTCTGTTTTTTGTAGCTGATGATGAGCTGGAGCAAATCCTTCCTCTGTTCCCTGTAATAAACAATAAATATCTTAACAGATTCTGACCAGAAAAGATCCATCTAGCCTTCTATCTGCTTTTTCTCTCATTTGTTAGGCTGAAAGGTAAAAAAACAGCTAAAATTGCTGCATATAAGCAGCACTTACCAGCAGATCTTGTTCATCAGGAAATACATATGTGTGTTCACATTTAAAGAGCCGTACAGGATATTGGAAAACAAATTAACTTATTTCAAATCTGGACAATTACTTGACAGATCCAAATATTAAGTAGCAAAGAAATATATATAGTATGAATCTAGACTGGTGTTTTTTTCTAAAGGATATACAAAATTTGCTTTGTCTAAAAATTCTGCCTGCCTTTTAAAAGTTTTAGTTATATCTATGTTTTTACTTATTTACTTACCTATTATTTTTAAAACAGGGTTTTGTTGGATTTTTGTCTTTGGTTTGGTTTGGTTTGGTTGTTTGTTTTTTGGGGTTTTTTTTGGTCTTGTCATGCTTGTATCACAGAATCACAGAATGGTTTGAGTTGGAAGGGACTTTGAAGATCATCTTGTTCTAACCCCCTGTCATGGGCAGGGACACCCTCCACTAGTCCAGGTTGCCCAAAGGCCCATCCATCCTGGCTTTGAACCTTGCCAGGAATCCAGGGGCAACCACAGCTTCACTGGGCAACCTTTGCCAGGGCCTCACCACCCTCACACAGAAGAATGTCTTTCTAATATCTTATCTAAATCTACCATCTTTTGTCATTAGCAGGATTTTATCCTAGCTTCATACGTTATGGACTTTACACTAGTCTGATGGGTGACTGCTTCTAAAGCATATACAACTACAGAACAGGTGTTGGAGGGGGAAAACCCTCCTGTAAATGATCATCCTTTCCAGACCAAGTATGGCAAACTGATTAGAGAAAATAATGTGAAGCCTAATCTCCAAGGATAAATGCCAACACCCAGCACTGCTGTGTTTCACAAGCCTGAAATAGATATCAATTCTGGAACCCTGATTTGAAAAATTCTTGGTCTCAGTTGTGATAAATGTAAAGTGTGTACAATATTACTTACCTCCTATTTTGTACTGCTGTGAGCAGTAGCATATAAATAAATTTTATATTCATTACTATTTTTAAAATTATCTAAGATCCTCAGCTCAAAGGTGCCATATTCATGCAAAGCTTTATTACTGCTATCACACGAAGAGCCATGAGGACTAATTAATTAATGTTTGTAGAGTAGCTTGCAAATGCAAAGTGCAATGTGAATATGGATCATTATTATTTATTATCCTAAAAGATATAAAGATATATGGGAGAGGCTGATCTGCTTTTAAGTTGCACTTCTATTGGATCAAAGTGGGCATAAAACTGCCTTAAGGCACCTGCTGAGGATTCAAAAGCAACAAGGATGATCAAATGTCTAGGAAGCATGATCAGTGAGAGAAGAGCAAAGTTTATGCTAAAGAAAAGCCTGATGTGGAACCTGATAAAAACCTTCAAATACTTTAGATGTGCAAACAGGAAGCAAATAATCTGCTCTATTTATACCCACTAGATATGGCCAAATATTACAGGGGAAAAAAAAAAAACCAACCAACCAAAACTAGACTGGTTTTTGAAAAGAGAAGCTGGTTTACATTTCTTCTGCAGTGTTAGGGCTTCTCTGCTGAAGTTTTATAAATAACAATGGACAAGAATGACAAATATATTGACTAATATATTCTGATTTTGCCTTTTGAAAAGTTACCGGACAATGTTGCTAATTAGTATCTCTCCCAGAACAATTTTCTGTCATTCTGAGTGCCATTAGGACCAGAGATGTCTGAACCATGTTTGGTGGTAACATTTTACAGTGGATGGGTAAAACTTGTTCCTCTTTTAATTGTGTCCAGCATCCTTACCCAATTTCCAGTGCACACTGAATTCTCAAGAGGGCTTCTCTTCTGTTTTTCACATCTGGCTCCATACTTGTTACGAGGACTATGGAAGAGAAAGAATTTCCTTCCCTTATAGATTGATCTACTTCTTTTTCGTCTCCACAGAGAGCCTTTTTATAGATCCAAAATTAAACTTGGACCACAAACATAACTTTGAAGATTTTTTTTTTTTTTATAATGGGCATAAAAAATTTACAAAGCAAAGAAATAAATATTAAAGCTCTAAAAAGTAATAGTTTCAGACTCCTGCAGCTTCCAAAAAAGCTTCCAGCAAATATTTACCTTTTAATTTTTGCCATGGAATTACATTTTGAGTCTTAGCATGAAGAAGGTGAAGGCTTTTTCCCAGATTTGTGAATATCACTGCTCTCTGGGTGATGTCTGTCTGTTTTTCCCCCCTCCACCATTTCACACCGTAATTTTATATATGAAAATGCTTTAACTGTGCCTACACACTGTGAATTCAAAAAGATAGTTAAGTTTATAAACGAAACCAGCAGTGCTGTTTTTCTCATGTTTGCTGCTAAGCCGCTGCTTGGGAAAAGTGATAAACAGTGTTTTAGCAGGGCAAAAAATTACAAAGCTAAGTGAGGAAATGGGAGGAAAAATTAGGCCCAGTAAAATATTTTTTTTCAAAAATATACACATATAATAATTCCCCGTAGAAGTATACATATATACTCATACACATATGTAAGTCTGTAATAATTTATCTTAATTTGATAATAAATTACATTTTATATTATTTGTATACAATGAACATATTGACAAACAAACCCCACAAAATCTGTGCTTTTATCTGAGGTAATGAAGGTGGGTATAAGACAATATGAGCTTGAAGTTAAGAAATCTAACCATATCCTGAGTTGCATCAAAGGAAGTGTGACTGGTAATGGGAGGTGATTCTACACTTCTACTCTCCTCTGTTGAGACTCCACCTGGAGTATTTTGTCCACCTCTGGGGTCCCCATGAGAAGAAACACATGAACTTCCTGCTCTAGAAGAGGCCCATGATGATGTTCAGAGGACTAGAGCACCTATGCTATGAAGATAGGCTGAGAGAGTTGGTCTTGTTCAGACTGGAGAAGGGAAGGCTTCAGGGAGACCATATAACAGCCTTCTGATATGTAAAGGGGCCTACAAGAGAGCTGGAAAAGTACTTTTTACCGGGCCCTATAGTGACAAGACTGAGTAATGTTCTTAAGCTGCAGGAAAGTAGATTTAGATTTTGTGTAAGGAAGAAGATGAGGTGGTGAGGGAAATTCTCACTGATCAGGCTTCCTAGAGAAACTGTGATTATCCTCTCCCTGTAAGGCTTAAAGTCCAGGTTGGATGGGGCTTTGAAGAACCTGATCTATTGAAAGATGTCGCTACCATGGCAGGGTGGTTGGACTAAGTGTTATTTAAAGGTTCTTTCTGACCCAAACCATTCCATGTTTTTACGATTCTTTGATCTGAAAAAGAGAATTGTTATCAACATTTTTGTCCATTTATTTACTTTCCCCAAAGTCTTCAGCATGAACGTCGTAACTGTAATTCTGAGTGGAGTAACCTAGATTAAAAGTTCAAACTGAAGCTATTCTGGAAAAGATACCACCAGAAGAAGAGGCTGAAAGTGTAGTTTCAGTGGTATGGAGAATCAACATTACTCCCAAGTGTCTGTCCTGGGTTCAGCCCAGCAACAGGTTATGTTAGCCCTGAGAGTATTCCATACCAATTGCGTCATGATCAGGCGGTCCAGCCCCCCTCCCCGCCACCCGCAGGGGTGACTCCGGACCCATCAGAAACTGCTCCAGACCCAGGCATGGGAAGTTCCGGTCTGGGCAGGCGCAGTGCCAGTTCCGGCTTCTTTCTCTTTCTCTTTTGGGATTGGCGCAGCAGGCGGTGGTGAGGGGGGGCTGGCAGCTCCAGTCCGGAGTGCCACGTTCGGGGGCTCTGAATCAGCAGCGATTCGGGCACAGCTCAAATTACATAGTGGGGTGAGAGGTTTGCACTGTATATAATAGCACTGTAGTTAGTTGTTTTTCATATCTTTTCCTGTTGTTTAGTAAACTATCCTTATCCCAACCCGCGGGGCTTTGGGTTTTTCTTTTCCTTCCTCGTGGCTCCTTGGCTCCCTCCGTTCGCCCATCCCCCACCTCTTAAAGAGGCAGGGGACTTTTTCTAACTTTTGTGGGACCTAGCTTTTCAGCTGAGTTTTAAACCACAACAACTTTTGGTGCCCAATGTGGGGCGAAGGAAGGTCCAACAGGGGGGCAAAAAGATTGGGGTAACGATAGATTTGACCTTAACTCAATTGCAGTTAAGATAGAGTTGTGATAAGTACGGTTATTTAAGTAATTTCTGTGTACAATGTTGTGGCATTTATTCATAAGGATGTTGCCATGGTTGTCAACTCATGGCATGCTGCATGTAATCCTGCCAGGATTCTTTGCCATCGCAGGGATGCGGCTCTCGGATTTGATCCCGTACGTCTGTTTAGTGTATGTTGTGGTAACAGTCTATGATTGGATAACATTTAGGATCATGAATTTAGGAGAGTACTTGTATCAATTTTTGCTGTTCAGTACAAAGAGGGATAAAACAGGTCTTGTAAGAGTCTTAAAAAATTTCCAATATCCCTGGGATAGTCAAAGTAGCATTTTCCTACTGTTGGTTTTGGTGCAAATGGTTCTGCTTTCGAGATATATATATATATATATATATATATATATATATACATACATATATATATACATATATTAGGCACAGGTTTATGAATACCACCCAAGAGTTTTCCCTGAGGCTGGATAAGCTTGAGTGGCAGGGCAAATGGTGAAATATGAGCAGGTACCTAGGCATTTTCTTACCCCCAGTGATTTGGAACTTCACTCCTGAACAGCTACAAGACCCTGATAAGGTGACTGCATATCTGAAAAAGAACTGCAGTGGGTTCCCCAGAGAAATACGCCCTACTGCACTGTGCTGGGGCTTGGCTACCATCTACCAAACACTGCTTGATAGCAAGACAATAAATGATGGAAGAGGCATTATTCTGTTTCTTCACACACTGATTGAAATGGAAATATGCCTTTTAATCCACATTCATGTACCCAGTCCTCAACTGAAACTGATACTGGTTACTGAAAAAAAAAAAAGAAAAAAGTGAGTGATAAAGGTATAGAAGTTGCTGATAAGTAGATTTGTACTTCATAGTGAAATATAGCTAACAAAGACAAATTTCTACAATGATTATTTTCACTGGTTCTAAAGAGTATTTACACTGACCATGACGTGTGCATCACAGACCTGCAGTTTTGTGCCATTTCTGAAAGAAGAAACTAGGATGATTTCCTGGTCAGGAAGGTAACGTCTCATGAAAACAACTTTCACTGTGTCATTCGCTATCCTGACCAAATGTTTTGGAAAACTTTATTTCCTATTAAAATATCTCCTTGTCTAAGATGAAAGATCTCTTTTTTATCAGGGAAATTCAATTACCATTTCCTTCCTTCCTTCCTTCCTTCCTTCCTTCCTTCCTTCCTTCCTTCCTTCCTTCCTTCCTTCCTTCCTTCCTTCCTTCCTTCCTTCCTTCCTTCCTTCCTTCCTTCCTTCCTTCCTTCCTTCCTTCCTTCCTTCCTTCCTTCCTTCCTTCCTTCCTTCCTTCCTTCCTTCCTTCCTTCCTTCCTTCCTTCCTTCCTTCCTTCCTTCCTTCCTTCCTTCCTTCCTTCCTTCCTTCCTTCCTTCCTTCCTTCCTTCCTTCCTTCCTTCCTTCCTTCCTTCCTTCCTTCCTTCCTTTTTCTCTCTTTCTCTATTCCTTTCCTCCTATCTTCTTTTCTTGTCTAAAGTTCCTTCAAATTAAGTTGTTCCTTGCAGTTAATTTGCTGTGAAAGGTAACCCTCATCTCAAACCACTCTTCTGGCAACATCAGCATTTGATACAGTAAATAAATTTTCAGTTATCTTCATATTCCACCAAACATACCAAGTACTGTCCCACCACAAATTGTGATCAAGTATTAAAGACTCCTGAGAACTAAATGATCCAAGCTCACAAGCTCTGAATCCCATGATAAATTATACAAAAGGGGCACTTGAAGAGATTTGTAACTGATTTTGCCACTCAGAACGCCTCCATTTCAATTAGAGGTAACCAAGAGGCATGACAATGAAGAGCAAAACTAATAATTTTTGCTGATGTCAGAAAAGGTTATGGGAGGTGAGGGGATAGAAGCAATGACTTCCATAAAATGTATGCAATACAAGTGCCTTTTTCCCTGTTTTATGTCCTTGAAGGGGATAACAGCCATTTGTATTTTGTTTCTACGCCATAGCTGCGTCATTGCCCTGAAGAGTGTAGCACATACACCATGGGATCATTTTTGGCCAAGGAAAGCTCAGGTGGAAACAAACGTCAATTTCGCTAGCTGGAGGGGGAAGGGAAAGAAAAAAAAAAAAAAAAAAAATCCTATCTGTTTTCATTGTCGTGATTTACATCCAAACATGTGCATCACAGAAGACCGTACAACCAAGAAAACCAATACCACATGATTTACAATTCCTCAGAGAAACTGCAGCAATTTTGGCAGCAGTTCATTAGTCCATTAGCCCAGCTCTGGCTACTCTGACTCCCAAGCTTTTGGGAACTTCTGCTTCAGTGGCAGCCACACCCTCTTCCACAAGTGCAGCATCTGTTTGCTGTAGAGGGCACAAATCCTGCCTTCTTGCTCTGTTACTTCAACTCAGCACCTTGTAGCTTTCATGGCACAAAAATACATTTTTCTTCTCACTTTTAGTAGACTTACTTGGGTCATCTGTGTTGGGCTGTGGTGAGTATAAAAGTAGACTGGCTGTTCTGGTTGCGTGTGCAGCTACAGCAAACACGTATTTTCTTTATTCCTTCAAGGAAAATGGATAGGCCAGGCAGATGTGATTTGTGTTACCACGTGCAACTGATTAGTCCATGCTACTGTAAACGATTACAGTTACTGTGTAGTCACTAGATCAATGACAAGTCACTTGAATGTAAAGTCTTCCTGTGGAAATCCAGCTAATTTTGTGCCAATAATTTATTGAATCTTGCCTCCAATATACTTAGAAGGCAATATTTTATAAGTACAGTTGAGTTATAGTTCTGTATTGTATAAGTACTACTTATTAGAAAGCCAGACCTCAGTGTGGCTTAAAATTAAAAATTCCCTCTTTGAAGTTTTAAAACTTGTCTTGGTCTTTGGATATGTTGTCCCTTTTTTTTTAACATTTTTGTGTCCTGGAAAGCCAAGTTTACTTCCCTTATAACTAGTAATTTAAACAAATTGCCTTCTTTTCTTATGGCACCTGTATACACAGAAAACCACAAATGTTCTGTAGGAAAAATATCTTACAGCAAGTAAAAGATCAGTCACAATGACATTTTGTAACATAAAGAAAGGTAGAGTATTAGAGAAGAAGGTAAGAATATAGAGAGAATCACTATCTGAAGACAGGTAAGTTAACCCCATAGAAATTCTATTTTAGTGTTACTGTATGCAGCTCTTACTATGACAGCTCCTGAGAAATTATCTCAGTCTTTCAAAGCTAACAGTAAGGCTTTTCAGAGTATTTTGTAGCCACTGGCAAAATCACTTTAAGCTGTGTTTAAATATTAACCAGTTTAAGGAGTGGACCTCTGCTAACCCACAGTGGGTCCTTAAAGAGTGTCCATATGAGGAGCACAGAGGGTCAGAAGGGGAGTTCATTTTCAGCAGTAGGAGAAGGTAAGAAATACCTGTAGCTCAACTCCAACTAGTAGAGGGCATAGCTCAAACTATTTTTTCTATCATTAGTGCTAATATCAGTATATTCTTTCCTAAATAACTGTAAGCAATTATATTTTTTAACTTGACTTTTCTTCTAAAATTACTTTTTCTAGAAATCTGTTGCATGGGTTAAGGCTCATCTTGCTTTCTTGCAGTATAGAAGTCTACAAGCAAACGTACAGGTGTGTGTATGTTAACATGCATGGCATGTGTGTGTTTCTTCTTCTAGTCAGATTCCAGAGCGTTTTGGGTTTTTTTTCTAAAAGATACATTTCAGAGCCTTCACTTTTATAAAAACAAGAGATTTCAGAGAAACTGCAGTAATATTAACAAACATAAATAAATGTGTAAACTCAACCTAGTTCTACTTGCAAAATTTTTTTATTTTTAAAAAAAAGACTTAAAAAATTTGGATACATATTGTGATGCTTTCAATTTTTATATGTAGCTCTCAGAATATTCTGGGTACTCCTGGCTGTCAATAAAGGTACAATGGAATGGTCATAGTGGAAAAAGCTAATGCAGTGATTATTAAATCACTATATTACATTTAAAATACTCTCTGAGAATAAGTACCATCACAGCTGGTACTGTAAAATCATTCATCATGTTACTAGACTCATCAGAAATAATATGTGATCTGTATCTCCCACAGGTAAACAAATCTAGGGTCAGATAGACAGATATGCAGAATCATTTCTCACTTCTCTCTCTAGCTTCCTTTGTCTTTTATTTTTCACTATATCTTTACAGCCAAGTTGGTTATAGCTCTTTATGAAGAATTTTAAAAATGCATTCATAAATATATGGGATGTGTTTAGATCTCTAAGTAATGAGAAGCATGCAAGTACTTAGATTGTTGGAGAATATAATTTTGTCTGCAAGGGAATCAGTCCAGCTGTCCCTACATGGACTAATCTTTTGCTAAAATCATTTGGATATTTCCCATGACCAGACTGTCAAATCATTTATTTTGGGGTAGATGATTAAAACCCTAAATACTTAGGCATGTGGCTAATTCTGAGTACATAAACGGTCCCATTGAAGCCAAGATTTGAGTACATTTTGGAATCAGAAACTTATGGAAAATCTTAAATTAGGGAGAAAAGCTCTTTGAGATTCTCCCTTATCTGCATTTCACAATCTTCCCCAATGAACCAAGTGTTTTGCTTATCTGAGCTCTGTTTGGCTTGTAAAGCAAACTGAAGTCTCAGTTTCAATGCATTTGACCTTGATGACAACTTTGTTGTTAAACTTTGCAAAGCTAAGTAGGCTCCTGTGATGGTGATATTAAACATTACATAAATAGCACAGAGTATATGGAAAGAATAATAATTTACCAATCTAAAAAAAAAAGAGAAAAAAGGAAAAAAAGAAAAAAAACCCAAAAAAACCATAAGTTGATGGCATGTTTTCCTGAATTTGGGCCATATTCAAGCTCAGATCACTGCCACATGCCACTGTGCCATCCAGTCCCCTACTCACACAACTACTGCAAATGGTATCATTTTGCAACTAATTTACTCGCTTAGTTTTGGCCATTAGTCATTCCCAATATCCTCAATCTGCAGGTAATTTTCCACATTATTAGTTACCCACCTGTCTTATTAAACTGGACTTTCTAAAACCCTGTGTGTCTACATTTTCTGCACCTTTAGATCAAGCAAATAATTGCCTGTACCTGGATGGAGGGATTTAATAGGAAGATTATAGTTGATTCCAAAAGTTAATAACTATAACATCTGGTTTCTCCTTTTAACATTTAAATGATAAATACAGTGTTTGAGAAGAAAGGAAGAAAAAAGGGAGAACACAAAAAAATCAAACCCTATCGTTATTTGTAGGACAGGTTAAATGTAGATGGGCAGAAGGTAGGTTTTACTCTTTACCACTTAATGCACCACTACCTTGACCCAAAGGGTCCAATCTTTATCACATTAAGAGAAACAATTTCTCAGTGCCGAGACAAGACTTGGCTTCTTTTTCACTGAGAATGCCAAGTGTACTACATTATGCAAAATCTTAGGTATCTTCCGCTGCCCTTTATGACAGACTATTGCCGTTCTGAGATGTCTCAACTCATTTCTATTCAGACCTCTATAAAACCATCTGCACAGGAAGAGTTTTAAATATTGCTGGATAAAACTGGGAACATTATTTTCCAAATCAGTTCATAAGGGATGAGGGGAAAAAAAGAGAAACAGAAAGAGAGAAAGAAGAAGGAATAAGAACCTAGGGTCTGGCTGTCCAGACCTGAGAAGCTAAGGGCTGTATTGGCAGCTGTCCATGGGCACAAGCGCTAAACCTATTTTGCATATAAATTGACACACTTAAAAAAGATGCACACGTCTTTAGCAGATGCATTTTCCTTGCTAGGCAAATAAAAACATGCTTGTTGCTTAAGTTCACCTGCAATGAAAACAAAATGCCCAAGAGCTATTCAAGAGGAATAACAGACATGAGCTCTAGCCTGAATGACTCATTAGTCTTTATGGATTCAACATCCAAATCTAAGTGTTGAAGGCCTGATGGCCCACCCTGGAGGGAGAGTGCTTTCAAAAAGAGCTGAGTATCATAGGCACATTGTGGGCAATGTAATTAACCTACCCAGGTGAAACTCTCCTTGGGGAAACATTTACTCCTCAAGTTGTCAAGATTTGCTGAATGTGATAGTAGCAGAAATGGAGGAAGCTACCCTAGTCCTGTTGCATCATTGGCAGTTAATCATATCTCCTTCTTGTAATTTGATTTGGAGGATACAGATTCAAACAGTTAAGTTAGAAACATCTTGGACCTTCTCAGCAAACTCTGATGTAAAAGAAAAATGCTGTCTCCTTAACTTGGACCTTTTCTTCCTCTCTGAATGTTGGGATGGAGAGGCCTCCCTTATGGAAAACTGACCAAAGAAATTAATACATGTGATTCTTTCATAAATATATTATGCTGAAGACACCATGCTGGGTGGTGAGGCTAATGTGCCGGAGGGTCTGGACACCATCCAGAGGGACCTAGATAGGCTGGAGAAGTGGGCACAGGTGATCCTCATGAGGTTTGATGAAGCTAAGTGCAGGATCCGGCACCTGGGTCAGGACTATCCCAATTTTTCATAAAGGTTAGGAGACGATATGCTTGAAAACAGCCCTGAGGAAAAGGACTTGGGTGTACTTATGGATGAAAAGCTGGACATGAGCCATCAATGTGCATCTGAAGTCCAGAAGGCCAGCTGTATCCTGGGCTGCATCAAAAGAAGTGTGGCCAGTAGATTGGGACAGCCGATTCTGCCCCTCTGCTCTGGTGAGACCTCATCTGGAATACTGTGTCCAGCTTTGGAGCCCTCAACACAAGAAGAAAATAGACCTGTTGAAGCACCTCTTCTATGAAGACATGATGAGAGAGTTGGGCTTGTTCACCTTGGAGTAGAGAAGGCTCAGAGGAGACTTTATAGAGGTCTTCCTATACCTGAAGGGTGCCTATAAGAAAGCTGGGGAAAAATTGTTCACGAGGGCACGTAGCAATAGGGTGAGGGGTAATGGATTTAAACAAGAAAAGGAAAGATTTAGTTTGGATATCAGGAAAAAAATTCTTCAGTGTGAGGGTGGTAGATCACTGAACAGGTTGCTCAGAGAGGTAGCGGAGGCCGCACCTCTGGAGATATTCAAAGTCAGGCTTGATGGGGCTCTGACTAACTTGATGTCTGTGCTTACTGCAGAGGGGTTGGACTAGATGACCTTTAAAGATCCCTTGCAACCTAACGCATTATATGATTCTATGATTCTGCTGTTTTTTAAATGATACACCTATGGCAAAAAGACTTCTTAAATTTCACGCCAGCTGAAAGTCTTGAAATTAAGTCTATTCTTGTATCTGTCCTCTGTTCAAAGAGTTTTCCTCATGTACTGACACAGAAAATCTAGATATTAATTACTGAAACCAAGAATATTGTAGCATTACATACCATAAGATGCATGAGCTCTTCTGAACCAACTGAAATCTATGCCAGAATGCCTGTCAACTTCATAACCAAGGTTTTACCAACTCACTGTCTTCACCCCATTTCAGACATTTCCCCTTAATTTATGGGTAACTTCAATGTGTTATCAATTGTGAAACAGCTACTTTGGTTTTGAACAACTGCAAACATAACTTTGGGAAACTGTTCTTACATCTCCAGCTGTCATTGGGGTGTTTCTGTGTTGATTTTTACTTCCTTTTTAGTTATCACCTTACTCCACAAAAAGTCTAAAGAAGTCTGTCCTAGAGTGATGTTATAACACTACATGAAACCTTGATGTCATTTCAACTGTCAGTAAAATTCTTAATAAATCAGGCAGTTTCAGCTAAAACTGAGATCTGTAAGAGCATTGTCAAAAAGTGAGAAGTTCAATAATTTTTCTCCTTATACAAATTGAAACTGGCTACGTGTAAAATTGACATCAAGCTAATAACCTGCTTCATGAGTGCTTAGTGACTACCACGTAATTAACATTTCTGCATCTGTTTTCAGTAATAAAAAAAAAACAAATTCCATGTTTTTCTTTTTCCTTTCCTCTGCCACCTCCTGCTCCCAACCCTCCCCCCCATCTTCTTTTCTAGGTAAAGTCCATGTGTAATTTTCTGTAATACAATGAATTATTAAACTAGTATAGCCTCTTTTATTTGTTTGGGGTTTTTTTAATGGTGTGGGTGTTTGTTGGGTATTTTGTTTGGATTTTTTTGGGGTTTTGTTTTTTTTTGTTTTTCCTCTTTGTCTAATGCAGATATGGAAAAGACAGAAAAGGTCCTTCCTCCTATCTCAATCCATTCTCCACCTGGACTGTATTTGTGCTTGGGTCTGCCTCAACCAATGTGCAAGACCTTTCACTTAGCTTTGCTGGACTTCATGCATTTCGACTAGACCTATCTCTCAAGCCTGTCAGGGTCCTTCTGGAAAGCATGTCTTCCCTCCAGTTTTTGGGCTGCACTCAATCCCACTGTCCATGTCTCCAACAAAGCTGTTAAACATTGCCCGTCCCAATTCCAGCCTCTGAGGAACACCACTTGTTACTGTTGTCTCTTTGAACATCAAGCCTTTGGCAATAACTTTTTGTATGTCACCGTCCAACCAATTCTGTATCCTCTAAGTAATCCATCTACCAAATCCATGCCTCTCCAATTTAGGGACAAATGTGTCAAATGTTTTGCAGAAGTCCACGTGAATAATGCCACGTGAACTTCACATGTCTACCAATGCTTTAACTCCACTGTAGAGTGCCATAGGATTTTTCAGGTGCCACATGCTTTTAGTAAAGCGATATTGGTTGTCACATGTCACTTACCTCTTTACTTTTCATGTGTCTGAGCATAGTCTACAAAAAGACCTGCTGTTCCATGAACATGCTAGGCACAGACATGAGACTGATCAGCCTGTAGTTCTCCTGAAGTCTTCCTTTTTTTCTTTTATTTTTTTAATTAATGGGATCAAGTCCCATTGAGATGTGCATCTTCAGGTTCCTTGGATGGTCTCAGATCAACTCTTCTCTTACAGTGGCCAGTTCTTCATTTTCTCACTCTCTGCCTTTGCCTTCTGAGACGTGGGTGGTGTGCCTAGAGTACTTGCTATTGAAGACAAGTAAAAAAGTCATTGAGTACCTCAGCCTTATCTATACCCCAGGTAATTAGGTATATCATTTCATTCTGGAAGATGATCATATTTTCCATAGTCTTCCTTTTATAGCTGATGTACCTATCAAAGCTTTTATTGTTGACCAGGTCTAATCCTATCAGAGCTTTAGCTTTTCTAACATCGTCCCTGGCTCCTTGGACTGTTTCTGCTTTCTTCCCAAGTTACCTGTTCTTGCTTCCACACCCTCTAGGCTTCCTTTCTGTGTTTCAGTTTTCCATGGAGATCCTCCTTCATCCATGCATGCCTCCTGCTTTTTCTAATTTCCTCATTGTGGGATTTATTGTTCCTGAGATTGGTGGAGGTAATCTTTGAATACTGACCTGCTTTTTGGGGGTCTTCTTTCCTTCACGGCTTTGCCACATGGGACTCTATCAAGGCAGGTCCCTGAAGAGGTCAATGACTGCTCTCTTGATGTCCAGGGTAGTGAGCTTGTTGTGTACCCTTCTCACTGCCCTGAGGATCAGAAACTCCACAATTTCATGACACTGTAGACAAGGCTGCCCTTGAGCTTCACACTTCCCATGATCTCTTCCTTGTTGGTGAGAACAATAGACCTATATTCTACCTACTCCTGCCTCTTTGAAATGAATGCTCAGCATGAAAGCTTTAATGTGACTTCATTCAGTTTCTGAAAGCAGCTAAAAACAAAAAACCAAAAAAAACCCAAACCAACAAAACAACACCAAAAAACCTTAAAAAAATATCCATTTGAACAATGCAATCCATTTGGAAATGCAATTAACATTAAATTAGGCTGAGATTATACATCATAGGCAATTAGGGTAGGACTTTGAAAAGTACTTTCCTTCTCTGATGTTTTCAAACCGTTCAGTGTTAATATTCCAATAAAACTGCTATTTTTCCCCACAGGTTCCAAAAAGAAAAAATTTTTGTTTACTCAATATGGTTCACCAGACCAAGTTTATTAATTGGTTTTTTCCCTCTCCAAACTTCAGCCATTTATTTCCCTCTCCTTCCCCTCTAAGAACTTCAACAAACATTGCATTTACTACCCCAGCAAATGGCAAAAGAAAGTTACCTTTTATTTATGAGTGATCATTTTTTCCTGTCTATATTTTGACAAATAACATGGCAGAAAATGATTAAGGGTCTCATTTTACAATGTGACTTGTATGTTATTTATTGTCAAAATAAAAGTCACTTTGTGAATTGAAGTTTTTAATCATTTTTCCCCTCTTTCAGGAAATGGTTTTGTCAAAAAATGATGATATTTTAGAGTGCTGGTTTTTGGTTTTGTCTTTGGTTTGATTTGGTTTCGTTTGAGGTTTTTTGGTTTTGTGTTGGTTTTTTTTAAATGACAGGCATGATCCCTATAAGGTGTTTCTTGCTAATTATTTCAGTGTGTTGTAATTATATGGATAAAGTATTTTTTATTTATTTTCCATTTAGGGATTCTTTATTTGCCCATATTTTTAACAGAAATATTATGGTACCCTAAGTAGATCCCACACAAAATAAAGGTCAAAAAAGTCAAAACCAAAAAAGTCAAACTTCTTTGAAAACACTTCCTCCTTTCAAAATAAATTTCATAACAAACATCATGAAGACTCTAATTTCCTTGTAAATCAAACCATAAAGCATATCTGTTTTCAAACATCATTCTGGGAATTGTTTATTCTTTTATATAATTTCACCTATTCAAGTGCTGTAGTTTACCCCAGCCAGCAACTGAGCACCACACAGCTACTCTCTCCACTGCTCTGGTGAGACGGAGGAAAGGATCAGAAGAGTCAAAGTGGGAAAACATAGGCTGAGACAAAGGAAGTTTAAGAATTCAAGCAAAAGCTGCTCACACAAGCAAAACAAGACAAGGAATCCATTTAGCCCATCCCATCAGCAAGCAGGTATTCAACTATCTCCAGGAAAGCAGGGCTCCATACTCTGTAACAGCAACTCAGGAAGTTAAACACCATCATTCAGAATGCTGCTGCACCCTGTACTTCCTCTTCCTCAAGCCCCTTATATGCTGAGCATGACTTCATATGGTATGAACCAACTCTGGTTAGTTGAGGTTAGACATCCTGGCTGACCTCCTGTGTCCCCTCCCAACTCCTCATGCACCACTGGCCTAATCATCAGTAGGGTGGAGTGAAAAGCTGAAAAGGCCTTGAGTCAGTCTAAACACTGCTCAGCAGTTATTAAACTGTTCCTGTGTTACCAACACTGTTTTTAGTGCGAAACCAAAACACAGCCTCATACTAGCTATTAAATAGAAAATTAACTCTATTCCAGAAAAAAAAATGTTCCTATACAGGTTGCATCCCACTTAACTCTAGACACTTTCTAGGAAGTTGCATTTTAGCCCTATATAAAATAAAAACAGACAAGGAGTTCCAGAAGATGATTCAGAACTGAATCTGGTGAAATCAGATTTGTTTGTTCAATGAATGAACGTGTCTCCACATCACTCGATTTGGAAGAAATATAAATCATCAACTTTCTCATAAAAGTATGCTCAGACACTGAAACACAAGTATATAAATTTGTTCAGATACACCTACACATGTTTTTCAGAGTATTTCTCAAGAACTCTAAATGCAAATGGCCATTATCTCATCATGACTCTATCAGGGGTACTATAACAGGTAACTGTAGCAAATTAGACAAATACGTCAGTACCATAATGAGGAGTAAATAAAAAGTCCAGCCCTATCCAAGTATCTATCAGCCACCTCTGTGGGTAATATTGAGGGAAAAGTGGCAGCTATCAAGCAAAACTGAGTGACGATTATGCTCTGTATTGCTATGCAGTTATTAAAGTATTTAAATGAAGGTTACTGCAGAAGGAAATCATGTTAGAAGTGATGGCATTTTTGTGCTGCTCATGAAGCATTATAGTCAAACATGGACTACAGGGTAAGTGGTTTCAAGCGCTGTGAAAAAATTTCTGGCAGTTGTACACAGCTACTGTCAACTGGTGCTAGTACTACACTGGTGCTTACGCTGTCAAAGCTGTGCTTCTAATTTCTTGTTTAGTTTAAATACTAGGACATAAAAAGATCACTTTTATGATGCCATATCTTTTCATCCATCTTGGTCCTTTCCCAATGGGACATGAGGAAGGACTGATTCCCACTGCTGACAAAGGCCAAGCCCATTAGGGATGGGGTAGTACATCTGGTATAACAGAGTTAAGAAGGGAAAAAGAAAAAGGAGAAACAGCTTTTGCAGTGAGAGAGAGGAGAGGAAAAAATCATAGAACAGTTGAGTTAGAAAATACCTTGAAGATCATCTGGTTCCAAACCCCTGCCATGGGCAGAGACACCTTCCACAAGACCAGGTTGCCCAAAGCCCTATCCAGCCTGGCCTTGAACACTGCTAGGGGTCCAGGGGCACTCACAATTTTTCTGGGCAGTATGTCCCGGTGCCTCTCTATCCTCACAGAAGGGTTACAAATTACTTACAAATATCTAATCTAAATCTAACCTCTTTTAATTTAAATGCATTACCCCTCGTCCTATAATTACCCTCCCTGTCAAAGAGTCCATCTTCATCTTTCCTGTAGCCCCGTTAGGTACTGGAAGGCTGCAAAAAGCTCTTCCTGAAACCTTGTCCTCTGTAGGTTGAACAAGCCCAAGTATCTCAGCCTGTCTTCATAGCAAAGGTGCTCCAGCCCTCAGATCATCTTCATGGTCCTCCTCTGGGCTCACTCCAACAGCTTCATGCTTTTCTGAAACTGGGGACCCTAGTGCTCATTGTAGTAGTCAAGGTGGAGTCTCACCAGAGCAGAGTAGTAGGGCAGAATCCCCTCCCCTGACCTGCTGGCCACACTCTTTTTAATGCAGCCAAGGACACCATTGGCTTTCTGAACTGCAAGTGTACATTGATGGCTCATGCTGCATTTTTCATCAGTCAACACCTCCAAGTCCTTCTCCTCAGAGCTGATCTCAATGCATTCTCTGCACAGTCTGTAGTGATGCTTGGGATTGCGCCTATCCATGTGTAAAACCTTGCACTTGGCTTTGTTGAAATTTATGGCAGTCACATGGACCCATCTCTCAAGCCTTACAAGATCCCTCTGGATGGCATGCTTTCCCTGCAACTTTTGGTTCATCAATTAAATCCTATCTTTCCAATTTAGAAATAAAATTGACATGTGGAACAATGTCAAATGCTTTGTAGAAGACCAGGTAGATGACCATGATCTTGCCAGGCGCAGAGGTGAGCCTGATCAACCTGTAGCAACTTGTCTTCCTTTTTCCTTTTTTTAAAAACAGTTTTTTTCCCACCTTTTCCAGTCAGGAAAGGTGTGAGAAAAAACTCTGCAGACACCAAGGTCAGTGAAAAGACTCCCTTGCATCTTGTGGATAAGGCCATGGTGGAGCAGGCTGTCCTCCCGAAGCCCATGGAGGATAATGGTGGAACAAATATACACCTGCAGCCCACAGAGGACCCTACAGTGCAGCAGGTGAAGACACTTGAAGGTGGCTGTGACCCTGCAGAAGCCTGTGCTGGAGCAACCTTGTAGCAGAATCAATGGACTTAAGGAGAGAGGAGCCCACACCAGAGTAGGTTTGGTGGCATAACTTGTGACCCTGTGGGGAATTCACACTGGAGCTGTCTGGTCCTAAAGGCTCACAATCCATGGAAGGGATCCACGCTGGGACAGTTGGTGAATAACTGCAACCAGTTGGAATGACACACATTGGAGAAGTTTGTGGAGGACTGTTTGCTCTGGAAGGTTCCTCACACTGGAGCAGGGGAAGAGTGTGAGGAACCCTCCCATGAGGAGGAAGGAGCAGCAGAGACGATGTTTCCTGAACTGACTCCAACTCCCATTCCGCTGTGGGAGGGAGAGAAATTGGTAGTAAAGTGAAGCCTAGGAAGAAGAGAGGGGTGGGGGAGGTTGTTTTAAGATTTGTTTTTATTTTTCATGACTATTTTTTGGTGATAAATTAAATGGATTTTATTCCAAGTTGAGTCTGTTTTGCCCATGATGGTAATTAATGAATGATTTCTCCCTGTCCTTATCTCCACACACAAATTTTTAGCTATATTTTCTCTCCCTTGGCCAGCTCAGTATGGGAGTGATAGAACAGCATTGATGGGCATCTGACATCCAGCAACCCACCACATAATATATAATGTAACTAAAGGAGGAGTCCCAAAAACTAAATTTGATTTCCCATCCATGCTGGGGAAGGCAGCAGGCCTGACAGCAATCTGACTCTCCCCACAGAAGGGATAGGCCTTGACAATATCCTCGTGTTCCCATGAGACAGGAATGTTACTCATGCTGAACGGTTTTTGCTAATCACATTCACAAAACATGGAGGCCTTGAAGGCAGGGGTACAGACTGCCCTAAATCAAGGAGGAGTTGGGGGAAGGTATTTGGGTCTAAGTCAACATGTCATGAACCAGCCATAATAAATGGTCAGCACGGCAGCTGTGCAGAGAGTTTCAGATATCAAAGGTAAACTAACAGTGTTTAGCTGTAAGATATGCTTATCAGAACTTGTTATATTTACTAACCAATCAACTTAGTGTGAACAGTGTGTGTAACCAATTAGCAGTTTTCCAGTTGCCACATTTACAGTAACAAATGTATAAAATCCGTGTGCTTTCTCTCAATAAATGCCTTCACCTTAATTCATATTGAATTGAGTGTGATCCATCACCTATCTCTGCACATCCCTATCCCCTATCCTTAAACTCTTATGTTGTTTCCAAAGAAAGGACTTGTATTGGGCAAGAAGAGGGCTTGGAGCGCTTGATTCTCAGATGAGCATTAACTTCATTAATCATAATGCAATCTCTTTCTAATTTGCTGCACACCTTATTTTTCCGAGTCACAGGGATACATGTTTCAATTGAGAAAAAATCTAGATTTATGTGGTCTAAAAATGTTGTCTTGACGGTGTTTCTAATGAGGGAAAATTGTTTTCAACACTCAGAGAGTGAGCTGGTAACAATGGTACGACATTGTATTTCTAACCAGTCAGTAGTCAGGCTTTATTTTTTTCTTGCCTTACCTTGCTTTAACATTCAATCTGCAGTAGCTACAGACATACTTTCTGCCCTTAGTGCAGGGCATTTTTTACTTGCTTCACACAGTGATCATGTCAGCCTCAAGAGGGAAAAGGTACATGTGTAGGTCACAGAGATCAGAGGAGAAAGAATTTAGGCAGCAAAATCGTGATGCAAAACATCTAAGGAGGCACAATTTGAAATTGCCAAGTGGGACTCCAAATGCAAGTGTGTTAACTAGCAGCTCACAAGATTTGCCCATTCCTCTGCTCCTTCTCCATACTGACAGGATTGGCACAGGAAAACTCTCAAGACTGTCAAAGTAGCACATTTGATGACTCCGGGTTCTTTCCAAGCCCTATGGCAACATCTTTTTTTTTCATGCAGTAAAAGCTTGTTGCCCATTCACAAACATAGTCCTGCTTTAAAACTCTCTGATCTGTATCCACTGCTTGATTTCTGTACTTTCCCAGTTATTCAACGTCAAACCAGTAAGTCTTGGACTGCTGGACTCCTGAGGATTTTGTCAGGTTTTGGTGTTTAGATGTGTTTATTTTTTCCCCACAAGTTCCTAAGCTTTACACTTCCCCTCTGTCATCCTCCTATTTGAGAACAAAAGCAAAAGAGGAAGATTGTTCAGGTAGATGCAACACACAGCAATTCAAATAAGAAAACAGTTGAAGATCATTTCCATGGATCTGTGGAACACAAATAGTGTTGATTTAATGAAGTATGTCGGCTGCTTGGCAAGACAGTGCATAATGAAGCACAGCACCAAGTATGATCCTGTACAGAAGCACAGGTTATGAGATCATAACACAGATATCGCAGGCTCTGTAGGACATTTACACACATACCACAGGACATGACAAAATGTACATTTACATGGCAAAACCAGAAACTGTGCTGTGTAGCAGTGTGGACATGGTATCATAACAGATTTCTAAATTACTTTTTTTAAATTTATTATTTATTATGTTTTTCCATCCAACCTGTTTTAATTTGATCTTACCAGATATTGTGCCTGCTTTCAGTCCCTGAGAAACCGATCTATGTCTGGAAAGTTATAGCATTGCTGGGGTAATAATAAAGTATACAAAGGGTACAAAAAAATTTCTTCACTAGAATGGTTGTCAAGTGTTGGAATAGGCTGCCCAGGGAAGTGTTTGAGCCACCATCAAAGCGCGTATTTAAAGATGTGTAGATTTGGTGCATAGTTTAGTTAAGGACTTCACAGTGCTAAATTAAGTTAGACTTGACAGTCTTAAAGGTCTTTTCCAACCTAAATGGTTCTATGATTCTATACTAAAAAGGGTAAACACTATTTCATTAGGGGTTTTTGGTGTTTTGGGAAATGTTTATCAGTATTCAAAATCCATTAATAAGTAAAGTCCTTTTCTGTGTAACCTTCTCAAATCTCAGGCAAAAAAAGCACACATGAAGTACCAAATATTATACGAGCAAAAGGCAGGGGAAGAACCTTCATGTCAAACATGCCAGGTGAGCAAGTATGGAGAAACCAGAAAACGCTAATTGGAAGTGCTGATGGTAAACTGTCATTCTTTTGCTGAACAGAGTGTCATGATTTTTATTTGATGTCAGTTGCAAGAGACGCATTATACATGAATCAAAATCCAGTTTCTGAGTATTCACGCCTATGACATAACTGCTGGAGACACTGTCTAATCTACATGAAGAGCAATGGTAGGTACCAGGTTCTCTGAGGAAAGTAGTGAGGAAACTGTCTTGCATTAGGCCAAGATTTGCAAGAGTTAAGTGCTGATTTTCAGAGCATGACTATAATTCAGCGTCAAATAATGTGATAAGACAGGCAATGGCAGAAAATGCTGCTAAACTCTCTGACAAGGGAACAGAAAACCCTCCACAGTTACAGAGACTCTAAGGAGTTCTTCTCTCATTTGTAATTAACTTCTTCCATATAAACTCAGCCTGACCTTGTCTGTACAGTATTGTCCAGACCTTTCATGTGTCATATGGTATATGGCTTGGTAGCATAGCTTGTGTCTCAATGTCAGTAAGTGTCTGGGGCTTGGGATTTTTTTATTGGATTTTCCCTCCACTTTATGATGTCCATGGCTAAAAGAAAAGCAGCATGTGGATGTCAAAAAATGTTTTCATGTCTTTGCAAGAGTATTGAAGGTTGGGAAAGTACAGTTATAAGATGGAAATAAGAAAAAAGGGGAGAAAATTACAATTTTTCAACTGAGGTACAAAGACCTTTTAGGATCTTTCCCAGTGATCAGATGCAAACTGCCTTCGGTTGAGCTTTTAGTTTAAAGCCAAATTAAGAGAGAATGGTTTGGATGTTGTTTGTTTGTTTGGCATTTTTTCTTGTTTTAATTATAGAGACAGCACTGAGAAGTTTTAGGTGTATTTTATTTCTTCTTTGCTTTTAAAGTCTATAAATGTGGTTAAATACTCAAAGACTGAAGCTGAGTCCAAAACCTAGCAAATCATCTTTACAGAAAACTGCAGTAAACTTAACTAGAGGATGATTACAGAGACAATTTTGTACTGAGGACCAAATTCATCCCCTGCAACACTGACATCTCAATGAGGTATCACAATTTGTCTGTTCTGCTTTTTGGTAGCTACTAAGTTCAACTACTGTACCAACACTCGATTTTAGACCATGTCTCACACATTAACTAAGTCAGCTAAAGGTTTCCAAGTTTGCGGTCAAACACACAAGCTCATTCTAAAGCTTGCTATTTTCCTGGCTCAAGTTCAGAACACAGATTCCACCTAGCTTTACTAAGACAACACCCAACCGACCATAGCTCAAGAAGACACATTTCAATTGCACATTTGTGTACATGTGCATTCACGTGTATTCATGGTGTGCATACATACACGTTTACTGTCTGGAACAATCTGAGCACATAGAATTTCAAAATAAGTAATTTCCTCTCGAACTGATGTTATTATGAGAATCTTCCAAGAACTGCTTGCTGCAGTGAACAGGTTTTTTACCTAAAATATGACATCTACATGAAATAGAGAAGGAGTTCAAGTGTTTTTCAGAATCCATGCTTCCTGGAACCCTGGTGAAATTGCCTATGTACTTGTAACAAAGTTTAGATTCAGTAAACTTGCTTAGTCGCCAGTATTAAATTCATGAAGTGTCTTTCCAGATGTGGAGCTACCCAATAAATAAATAAATAAATAATCTGTGGAAATCCCTACCCATCTCCACAAACTTTCAAAGACAAAACTATGTCAGAAAATTGCCAAAAAAGGCTATGATGCTCACACACAAAAAAAATCCAAACCAAAATCAAATAATGTTCATAATCTCCTACAAATTATATAAAGAAAACTTGAATAACTCTAGGTTGTCAGTTTTCAAAAGTTCTGCTAAACCCCTGACAGAGAAATTCACATATGTGTTAATTTATGCATGTATTTGCCATCTCCCCCAAAAAAATGTATTAAGAGCTGGACATTTCATTGCATATTTGTACTGTGCAAAATGGACAAGTGCAGAAAGGGAAGAAACATGAATAGGAAATTGCATATAAGAAAGGTTTTCACTATGACAGAGTTCTCTATCTATACATACACTGAGATCTGAGTCATGAAATTTATCCTAGGCTTTATATATGTCATAAAAACTTTGCATATAACATGTACATCGACTGCTTCTGAAAAGGGAACAGAAAGTCACAATCAAGTAAAAATTAAAAATAAGCTTGGCACCAGCCAGTAAGCTCAAATTACAGCTAAAGAACTGGAAAGGTGATAAGAATGCTAAAGCAAAATGGTGACAATATGGCTGTGGATGGGGTTATAAACACACTCAGATTTCTTTCCTTTGGCTGTATGAGCAGTCCTGAGGGTATCAGCTGAGAGAAAACTCTGACTGCTCCTCTAAGACTACTGAAATGAATGGGATGTCCTGCAACACTTGAGTCCTATTCCATAAAATGTCCCTGCATCTAGAGTTCGTGATGATCTGTGCTTGCTGTGTTGGTTAGCAAACCGGGGGAGAGTTGTGGGGTGGTACAAGCAATTAATTCATCTCCTTTGCATTGATCAAGGCATGGCTGGTCAAGTGCAGGGAGATCCATGTAAAGAGATGGGAACTTCATTTCCATGATTCTTTTCTGGATCTCCTTCCTGTTTACTTCTGTGACACCCTACAGCTGCACTATGGTACCTTCGTGTTTCATGGTAATGTTCCATATTAGCCATGGAGGCTGAACTAGTGTAATCTAATGCACAAAAGCCCTAAGCAGTCTCATATAATAAAATCTTTAGGTTCTTTCACACACACAAAATAAATCAAACACCAAAAAAAACCGAACCAAAAAACCAAAAATAAAAAAATCCCAAACCCAACCCAAAAAACCACACCAAAATCCCCAAACTTAAAGATTTTAATGTTTTACTTGAGAAGTTACAAAGCAACTTGCACAACATCCAAAGTGCTAACAAACTTACTTGCTTTATCTAGACAATTCACTGTCTAAAAGTCAGATCTTGAATTCCCCAGGAAGCCATTCTTCTCTGTCTCTTTTCTGTACATATACTTGAACTGATCAGCCACATCAGCAGTGTTAGGTATGAAATAAGAAGCTTGACCTTTGGAATTGGCTCTCCCGACTGATCAGCTCAGCACTGATGTGCCTGGCGCATTTTGACAGCACTGGGAGTTGCACATGGGAATTGCACATGTCTAGATGGGAAAATATTTTAGTGAGAGGAAAATTCTACAGAGAGGGGCATGGTTTACAGAGAATTTGGCTGAATAGAGAGCTGCAGTTTGGCTGGTTATTTTCCAGTCATCCCGTGGTGTATAAAATCAGGTTACCTTTCAGTATTGAATTTCTTACGCTTTCACTGAGCTCACAGTAAAGGAAAAAAAGATGTCCTACAAATCTGAAAACAATTAAGATACGATCTATGTGGAGCTTCCAAGCAGCACCAAACAGAAGACAAGGCAAGCATATGGTCAACTCCCACTGTCTCTATTGCTTTGAAGTTAAGACCCAAGGCTGTGAAACATATTCTTCCTAAAAAGATAACTTCTTTTTGATAATGCTTTGAGCATCATAAATTTATTGTAATGATTTAAGTGAATTCTCGGTACCAGTTATGATCCCAGAGATGCTCTGTTTCATGGATCTTTCTGCCTTAGTGCACAGCGGTATCTGAGCATTTTGTCATGGTTGCTTCACATGGACGTATAAAAGAACTCTTCTCTCTGATTGCAGAAGCAAATCTACAGATTTCAAAGACTCCATCATCTTTAGGGAGCACGTCACGAGTGTCTGTGAGCTTTAAAGATGATTCTGGGATTGCTAGAAAACCAATCCAAGAAACGAGGGATCAGAAATCCAGAATCCATGTGTAACTCACAGTTCCCATTAGTTCCCATGGACCTCCTCTACATCCTGTGAGACCGTGCTGAGGACCTGATATATCATATTCTCTCTGAATGACCTCAGAAGACAGTTAGTCTTTCAGCTGTCGTTGAAAACACCCCCACACATTCATCAAAAAGGAGAGGCTGCCTAGAGCTCTTGCAGTGTGTTTATTTTTTAGTTTTATTTATTTATTAACAGTCATGCCTAGTTCATGTTCTTTGAGTTTATCTGGACATCCATGGAAGATCAAGCAAGTAGGTGATTGTCCCTCTCCACTCTTCCCTTGTGAAGCCCCATCTGGAGTACTGTGTCCAGTTCTGGGCCCGCAATACAAGAAAGATGTACAACTGTTGGAGAGGGCTCAGAGGAGGCCACAAAGATGATGAGAGGGCTGGAGCACCTCCGCTATGAAGAGAGGCTGGGGGAGCTAGGCTTGTTCAGCCTAGAGAAGAGTAGGTTGCAGGGAGACCTCATTGCAGCCTTCCAGTACCTGAAGGAAGCATATGAGCAGGAGTGGATTCAACTTTTTAAAAGGATAGACAATGGCAGGACAAGGGGGAATGGATTAAAACTAAAGGAAGGAAGGTTTAGATTAGATATTAGGGGAAGTTCTTTACAGAGAGAGTGGTGAGGGGCTGGAACAGACTGCCTAGAAAGGTGGTGGATGCCCCGTCCCTGGAAGTGTTCACGGCCAGGTTGGATGGCGCCCTGGTCAACCTTGTGTAGATCCAGGCCTGAGGTTGGTGTCCCTGCCTGTGGCAGGGGGGTTGGAGCTCTAGGATCCTTGGGGTCCCTTCCAACCTATGTCATTCTATGTTTCTATGATTCTGTGACTGAGGGATGAAATCACATATCCTCAAGCTTCAAGGGCTCCACATGCCTTTTGTCTATGTTCTCTGGTAGAAGGATAGAGCTACACCCCCTTTCCCTGGATTTGCTATGCTCTCCTTGCTGTCGATACAAAACCCCAGGGTTCATTCACACTCTTTATACAGGGTAAATCATTACCTTTGGGAATACAGAAAATGGCAGAAAGTGGCAGGAACATTTATATCACCTCCCAGGCCAGGAGCGTGCTGTGACATTTCTATCAGCACCCACTGCCTCATGGGAGCAGTGGAGTGGCATGCCTCGTGGTCACAGCACTTAGCACAGTGCTGAGTAACAGCAGTTCCAGCAGAAATGGTAATAAACTGTAAATCGGTGAAGTCTGCACCAAAGTGACATTATCATCCTTCTGATGAGGAGAAGGCTTTTGCCTAAATAATGACATGAGTCTTAAATACATTTGACAATAGTACTTGCCATCAGTGGACATTAAAGACCTTCCCATGGGAACCTGGGGACAGAGGCTTGATGTATAGTGACTTTCCCAGCTAAAGCAGCAGAAGCAGGAGCAGAATTAAAGTCCTCTGAATTACAGCACATCTTTCTTTGGGCAATGCTAGCATGTCACTCCCTAAAGCTTCACAGTCCTTCACCTTGGTCTATGTGTTATCACACCCAAAACCCAAAGAAAATCCATGTGACATATGTTTGTGGGAAGATCCTGTTCAAATGCTACCAGCACAACCTGGCATGGCTGATTACTGTATGCATAAGTTCTTATTAGATGGCAAAGGACGTTGTTGCAGTTAAGGTGTGTGGCACAGATAAAGCCAGATTACAATTGCACCTCTGCTACTGATCTCCTTTCTGATGCTGGGCTCACTGTTAATTTATCAGACCTATTAACCATGCAACAGGGAAAATATCCTACACCTCTGGTGAAAAGAATTACTCAAAACAGGAGATACAAACAAACGGAGATTTATTTTGCTTATACATTAACAATGTGGTAATTTCAGAAGTGCAAATATCAGAGCTTTCTCTTTTGCTTTGCTAGACAGGCAATTTAATAATTTTCCAAAATTTCCAGTCTCAAATCAGACTGCAAAAGCAGACAAAGTTCTTGTTGGACTGTGAGTGAAGAGGGAAATTTTGGGAAGAAAAGTTTCTTCCTAGTCTAGAAAAACAGGACAGGTTTCTTCATTGTTTCCTTTTGCAATCTGCTGAGATGTGGGGGCTCTGAGCATGCTCAGCAGCAAACAGGCACGGACAAACTGAGTTAAAAGCTGCTTCATCCAGGTTCTTTAAAGATATATCAAGTTCATAAAGGATGCCAGTCTGAAATACCCTGTAACTTCATGGCTTATGTTCCTTGAACTACATGCTTAGAGGAGGCTGTGGACATTCTGTTTTTGGGGTTTTTTTTTAGCTTAGTCAAACTGGTTGGTTTTCTGGTAGAGAAGACAAAAGCAGGAACAGAGTTGCAGGGAATTAAAACTAATTTGTGGCACAGTAAGTCTTACTTGTCTGTGCTTCATCATTTGTCTAGGGTAGGATTCAATAAATGAGGAACTCCTTCACATGTCTAAGACCACACAGTGCTTCCTGTGCTTATCCCACAGTGATCATGCATCAGGGAACCACAGCAGACCCTCTCCGTGACCTCGTGGTCAGTCAGTATTGTGACCAAACATCCTAATAGGTGTGGTGTGGTGCTGGACTGCTCTGTGCTACCTTTGAGCACAGAAACTGGTCACATCTATACAACATGGGCTCTAAATATTTATGGATTTGATGACAGTTTGGCATTGATGCCTGTTGCTGATGCGCTGTATGTCCAACTCTGTGGTGCATTGTTTGTAAGCATGTATATCCATGAGCCTGGCACTATACGCACGTGTTTCTCTGCTTGGGTGGATGTTTCTGTACACTTGCATCTAATGGAGGTGTGTTTCTGGACCTCGGTAAAGAGGGGAGAAAAAAAAAAAAAAGGAGCATTTGCACAAAATAAGGACCTGGGGATGTCAGCTCATATTTGTGCAGAAGTGTTTGTTTCCTCTTTCTGTGTGAAAAGGAGGGACTTGTCAACACTTCTGCTTGTGTCTGTATGTCCTTTCTACTGATAATGAAGTGCATTCAGTAAAGTACAATAATCTTCTTTAATCATTCTTAAGTTTTATATTCTCTTGACTTTTCCAGGTGTTCTTTGGAACCTGATAAGGGATTTTGTAATATTTACAGCTATCAGGATACTTCTCTCTTCTCCAAGGTCAGGAAATTGCATCTCAAACATGAAAACACGGTTCTTTTTATTTAAACTTCATTTACGTGGCTTCTGCCACCCTGCAAGTTCTTCACACTATCAAATACACACAGATTTAGGGATTTCTGTAGGTCTCAACTTCAGTAGAATCTTAGAAATAATGTTTAAGAAAGGATACTTTCTGTGAACACATCTCGCTGCAGTTATGTTAGAGCTTGTTAATAGATTTATTTGATACCTAGTTTCACATTGTTTTTAGGTAAGAATCCAAACCACTCTCTTGTTCTTGGATCCCGTCCATTCACAATATAAACCTTGATATGTTCTTCAACCAGGTTGTGATCTGAACAGGTAGAAGAACAGGATACTGTTACATAATACATGATGAGGAATGCATCTGGACAGAGAAAAAGAAATTATACCTAAAATAATAACAGTGCAGCTGATTATAGGCTTTTTCATGCCTAGTCATAAGGCCAATAAAACAGAACAAAAAGCTGCTTCTTGAAGCTGTGGCTTCCAGTAGAAGACTGCAGGGAGGGATGAGATGAGGTGAAGGGAAAAGCAGCTGAGTACCCACCGATACCACCATGCCAAACCTCCAGAAAACAGATGTGCAGCACTTGTGGGAAGGGGTGTTGGTCACCTCCAGCAGCCTCATTTGCTTTTCAGCACCTCTTCTCCTCATGGTAAACAAGAGAAGCTACAGGTCTTCCCTGTACCTCTTTGGCCCATGCTCACTGCCGTGTTGTCCTTCTCTTTTCCCTGCCTCAGGAGTGTTTGGAAACCAGATGCTTCTTCAGGACTTGCTGCAAAAGCCTTGAGCCTGCTTAAAAAATGTCCCTCAGAGTGCTTAACACCTAAATCTTTACCTGGACACCACATTCAGGCTACTACCAGAAGAGGCTGTGGCAGAAAGCAGTGATTAATCATTTTGACAACAAAATATGGAAACCAGGGAAAAACTTTCATCCAGCTGTTATTTCCCTGAGAGTGAAGCTGTAGTCATTCAGGAACTGTGAACTCTGAGTCCTATGGGAAGAATGAAGTTACCTAGACCAAACTAAGAAAAAACTAAGATCAAAACACTACACTACAAAGTGAGAAAACAGGAATACAAATGTGACCTCCAAGTATTGCTGAAGAAATTGTTCAATCAGATGGCATTTCCCCTCCCTTCATCAACTATTCAAAACTGTTTACCAAATATATGTATTTTCTCTGATACAACCATTGCGTGAATTTAGCTTGTGAGCAGATGGTTGTAAGTACATAAAATTTAAAATCTGAAATTCAAGATGGTGTGAGCAGACACATAAATCATATGATATGTTTTTTTGATTGGATGAGCAAACCATAGCTCTTAAAATCAGACTTCCATTGCAAATAGCAACATTTTGTGAAATTCACCTTCTGTTAGTATTTTTTAATAGTTGTCTAAAATTAGCTGTTCCCTGGAACATCCCAGCCAGCAAACTCATTAACTAAAATAACTGCAGAAAACAAACAAGGAGTGGGGGCTAACCTAGTCGCTAAGAACTTGTTTTAAAAATTCAAGTAAATATTAGTAGAAGATTTAAAAGCACAGTTTGCCCAGCTCTATCAAAAATTCGTATGTGTTACAATTGTGCAGGGAAAATAAAATAAACAAAACAAAACAAAAAACCACCATACAAATATTCTCAGTGTGAGAAAACAGAATTGAGCAAAGCATAGCCTCATGAATAACACTGACAAATAAAATAACAAAAGCGTATATTATTTTCACACACAACCACACTCACAAAAGCTTTGTGCAAATAAGGTTGCAAATTCTTATGAGTCTGAAGAGCTGAGTTATCCTGAAATTCAGATACTTGCCTGACACCTTGCACCAATTGTTAACAGACTTGACAAACAATACAAAACCAAATTTCTGCTCTCTTGTGCCCCTTTCTGTTCCCTCCAAGCCCTGCACTTGTTTGTCACTCATACAGAGTGTATAACTTTGTATATAACTATTGTAGATGGCTCAGAAATTTTCATTGAAAACAAGCTAACAAAACAACTTCTTTCCTGGTTAGAGAAAGATAAGAACTCTCTGGATCAAGCTTGAAAAAGGTGCATCAGGTAGACCTAAAATTAGAGCCTCTTGTCCCTAAAAACACCTCTAGAGATGAGGATTTAGGTGCACATCTAATGTAAAAATGGAAAGAGATCAGCAATTTTATATACATTTCCAGCTGCGTTAAGGTCTAAAATAAAATTAATTTTATTTTGCGTAGTTTTATTTTTTTAAAAATTGAACCACTCTGTTTCACTTTCCTGTGGTGTGGCAAGATCAAATGTCCTTGTTATTTTGTGACCCTGAATGAGTCTTTTGATTTCTTTTTTAATGCCTGCTTTGCTGCAGGAGTTCAGCTGGCCATAACCATTGTCCTGCTTCCAGGTGAAGAAAGGGCTTATAAACAAGCCTTGTAGTGATGGAAAGTTGTTATAAAAACATTCTTGTTAATGTGTTTTATCATGGCTCTCTTTCTGTAAAGATCGACATTCTGGTCTTTTGCTAAGAAATAATCCAAGAAGGGAAGTGTGTGAAAGTCCCTGAAAAATAGCAGCAGTAAGTGGGAGACCATCACAGCCAGTCATGCTCCTGGGTTAAAACTACAAACCCAAATTCTTCCCACAGGCCCTTCTCCCACTGAAACTGAGGAGCAGTCAGCACCTGTGGGTCTGTTGCTTATATGGGAAAGTATTTTTGGTTTACAACTCAAATATTCATTGGATGATCAGAGACCTGATGCACCCATGAAAGCAGAAGCACACTGAACAGATTTTAATGTTAGTTTGTTTTGAAACCAAGCATAAACACACTAATTTAGCATAACTATATAAGCATTTCTGTACCTAATGGCCCATAAATATAGTATCACCAGTGCTAGGAACAGAACATAAGCTTTCTGCTAACAGTGCCAGGACCAGTGCTGGCCTCTTGGACTTACCAGCTTGCTACTAGAACTTGTTGTGTGAACCTGAGCATCAGACCAGATTTTCCCTGTTATCTTGTCAGTTTAAATGTGGGATAGCAGCAAAGGTATTGAAGGTATATACATGGGTCGAAAGCAGAGGACCCAGAACTGCAAACAACTCACTGATGGGCAATTATGGATCATTGAAGCAGCACAACCTCAAGAGCTGTGAAAAGACTACTTTCACTGAAGGAAAAGAAGATCAGTGAGAGACAAAAAGAATCCCAAACAATAGGAGAAGCCTAGGAACACAGCACCTCCCTCTCTTCTTTGTGCAACCAGTGGTTGATAGCTGAAGGCCAAGACCCTGGCACTACCTAGAAATCCAAATACTGTATAACTGGACAAGATCTCCAATGTGGTGATGGGGATCCCGTGTAAGACAGCCAGAGCACTATTACAGCCACCACTATTAACTACATGTATTGTACTTAATTTAGGGTTGATTGTTAAGCACCCACTATCTTGAAATATGTAGTCATAATAGTTGCTAACAAGTAGGAACAAACCATTAAAAAATATGTGTTGTTAATGACCATCAATCTAGTAGACTCCTGTTTTAAAGTTTAAAATGGCTCGTTTGATCAGTCTTCTAAATAATCCCATCACAGCAATTTCCATTTCCCTTATATATATATATATATATAAATGCATACATGTACACATATGTATGATACAGACACTGAGACATAGGTATATATACATACATGGACATTCAGTTGCAACATGTAAATGTCAATAACACAAGTGTTAAACACAGTTTACAGAAATATAAATGAGAATGATAATAATTCTAAATTATTGTGGTTCTGAGACTGAACTGGGAATGTGAAAGCATGGCCTTTATTTGAGACAAATTTTTTGAACAGGCGATGGACAGCATAAGAATTTGTTCATCAGAAAATCTTTCCATGACTTAACAAAACAGGCCAGGATACAGGAAAACAGGGTGTACTTACATTTAAACATTCTGGGTTGTGTCAGTGTAGATAAAGTGTTAGCCACGTTATTACTGAGTAATCTTTATTCAACAGCCTCAATATATACTGTGTTTATAGTAAAAACAGCCAATTTGTCTGACTTCTCTTCCATGACAAGCCCAACACTCCAGAATGCACAAGATTTTATTACTCTAGACAATGGTCAGAATGGAAAAAAAGCACAGCAATTTTAGTTTGCCAGATTCATTGAAATGTGTTTAGTTCTTGATCACATGATCTCATTTCTATAGCTTTTCTGGTATATCTATAATGTTCTTTGGAAATCACATATGCTGGAATTAAGTCTTGGTCCCCATGAGAAATTATGTCGTCTTATGTCCACACAATTTGGTCTTAAAAAATGATTATTTTTTTTTTTTTAGGAATACACCAATTTAGTACAATAAGTTGAGCTAACCACTTAGATTTCAGTACAGATTTCCCTTACAAAGGTATATCCTTGGCTTATTTTATGAAGATATGATCTCTTTCTCTGAAGTCCTTAAAGTTCCCTAGAAAGTTGTCCCTTGAAAGTTCTGACTCTGTCCATCGATGGTAGAACACATCCAGGTCATTTCCTTCCAAGTAGATGTGAAGAACATAACCTTTGGTGTGAAGTGCTAGTAAGCAATATCTGTGGCAAATATTCTAACTAATAATTCAACAGCCTTTTAAAATACTTTATAGTACTCTAAGCAAGCTTAAAAACTAATGTGGATGAAAGTATTTATTGGTATTTGTTTTCTTTCTAGTGGCTTTCAGAAATCGGTAGCAGGAAACCTGATTTTTGTCTCAGTTTACCAAACTACTATTCTTAGTATGGGAGTCAAGGCAAGGGATTTTTTGGTTAAGAAACCTCCAACTTTGCAGCTGAGAGCAAACTACAAAGACTTTTACCATTGTTCTGTTCTCTCCTTCCACTATAACCATTTGTTACAATGTTTATGCCACATTGCACGTACTCAGGTGACATCTTCTTTAGCACTCCTTAGCTAGGAGCCCCCCAAAAATTAGTGTTCCATGATGTAGGTACCTTTAGATTCAGGAGAAGAAGGTTAGCATTATGAAATTTCTAGTCCAGTGTAAAACTATAGGCTCTCTAGAGACAGATTCTATCACTGCTGGTGGGTATATTATGGATGAGGTAGTGTTCTGCCCTGAAAAGAATCAATGCAGAGTACGGTCCAGGTTTCCTTTCATATAATAAATGACCTATCCAAAACATTCAGATCTGTGAGCTGATCTCCACCCTTGCTTTAAAAATGATGCCTGAAATCATTAGTAAATATAGAACATAACAGACATCTGTGTTCATGTTTTTCAGGCTTGGTGACCAGCTCTCTAAGATACACTGTAGGTTCAAACTTTAGGCTCACTGGCATAAATGTTTCTGCCTCCAGCAGGGGAAGTCTGATATTGAAAAGCTTGCAGAAAAAAAACCAAACCAAACCAAACCAAAACAGACAACTGTGAACTGAGAAAGTGGAGTTTTTGTCTATGAGTATTTCAGATAAGGACTGCAATAATAAAATTTGTCTGAATGTGTTGCATAGACTGCTGCAGTTTATGCCTAATCATATATTTAGCTACAGTTGCAAACAAGATCACCAATTACACAGCTAAATGAAAGCAGCACATGTGTCTAGCTACACCATGGGGTTATAAGTAAAGAAAACAAATATAGTAAGGAAGAGGATGCAAGAGAGGAGTGTTCTGATCTTTATACAACCAAATAAGTAGAAACCATTCAACCTACTGATTGATAAAATCATTTGCTGAATAAGGTTTATCTTAGCCACACATATATTTTGTTTAAATAACCGTAAACCTCAACAGATGCCCAAAACCCTGATTTTCATGGAAGTTGAAATGGTGAAAAAAAATTGCTGCTGTAGAAAACACTTCTTGTATTTCATAATCCAGAATGTGATCTTTTAGTACAAAAGTCATCAGCTCCCAAAGATAAATATAGCAGACTGAAAAGTGTTGATAATTTGTATGAAAACACTGGAAATTGGGCATGGCAAGGTAGGACAAGACAAAGCAAGGAAAGGATAAACAAGGTGGAGAAAAGAAGGAAAAAAGAAGCATCTTCCAGCTCCAAGTTCCTCTGGGTCATCAATATCGTAGTACTGCCAGCTCTGCTTTGAATATATGCAGATATGCATTCACTAAAAACTTTCATTCAATTGAAAAAGGTGGTCTCTAATGGGAAATGGATTTGGCTTTTAAGATGTAAAACCTGTTTCTAATAAACATTCAGCCTACCTTGTCCCTCCCTGTTGAATCTCTCTTCTAGTGGAATGTTCATTTGTGTTATCAACCAAGAAATAAAATCCTTCAACCAAATTTTTACTTTGGAGCAGTGTTCACCTGTATGAACAGCATTTTTTTTTCTTCCTGCATTGGAGAACAACCAAGGACTTATTGACACCCTCAGCAGAGTGTCAGCCTTTCAGTCCCAGACTCAGTAGACATTCCTCTACTCCTCAGAGACCCTGACCTGGAGGCTCTTGGCTGTCTTGTCTATTTGATTGTGGTCAGATAGGGAAAGTGAGCTTTGATAGACATATGTTCACCTGCTAGATATTAATAGATTTAATCTGATTTGTTCACCTGTGGGGTTTGTTGTTATTATTATTCTTATTATTATTATAATTATTATTATTATTATTATTATTATTATTATTATTATTATTATTATTATTATTTATTTTACTACTTTATCTTTAGTTTAGTATAGTTCAGTTTAATTTAGTATACTAAAAATGATTTTTAAGTGCTTGGGAGATTTTGGTAATCATGAGACTGGAAAGAGAATTCAATATTTCACTGAATTTCAGAAAATGAAGGTGAAAATTCAGAATTCCGTTAAGGGTTACACAACATTTAATTCTGTCAGTAAGCAGAACTTGATTCCAGATATAAAGACACCAGCTGATTTTTAAAATATAAAAACAAACCACTGTGTGATCTGTGCTCCCAATGTTTTGTTGTGGAGGTTTGTGGGGTTTTTTTGTGAAATTACTCTGAGGTCAGTGGCATTGAAGTTTTTTGTCTCCATCTGAAAATGAATTCTGAAATTATCTACTGTTCTCAGCACCTTATTGTGAGGCCAGAAACTTGTGAGATCCTTGGTGTTTTCATGGAAAGACACAGAAAGATGGATGCTTCTCTGTTTTACTCCCATTATAGAAAGAGGTGGCTTATTTGAAGCCACTGGATATTCCAGTAGAGAACTAACGTAGGAAGAGGCATCTTTATTTTCTTTGTATAAAGGATTAACCTTGTATTTTACATAGGAAGGGAATTTTTTCTGTGGTTAGCATGAATTTTTCAATATAGTAATAAAAAGCTAATTCTGCAGATTCAGTAATTTGAGTTTCTTTCCAGCTCCCTGGAACCTTGATTTTCACTGTGAATGCTGCCGTGCCATAACATTTCTACATCAGAGGAAACCCTGGGAGAAACAGGGACTGAGGTTAGGGGTAATGCTCTATTTTTCTTTGTGCTGCTTCATCAGCAGAGATTTCTCAGCTCTGAAAAGCTTTTATTTTTGTTTTTTTAAATAATTTATTAATAATCCGCACCAGCCAGGGAATGTGTTCAGTCTGAAGTGACATTACAATCAAGTACGATTATTTTCAAAATGTAGGTCTAATTCTCCTCTTAGGCTCAAATAAATCAGTTGTAACCCCTCTGCAAAGTTGAGAGCACTACAGGTATGACCATGTAAGAAGGGGTTATGCCAGCCTGACACCTTTTCCTCCACAGCCCTACTCATCATGTCTTTACATGCCAGCTGTTGAACTTGTTAACCAATGCAAAATGTCTTTATTAAATCCTATTTTATTTTTCACTGCCAATACCCAGTTAAACAGAGAAAAAAATATTTTTGTGTTTTCTTGCTGACTATCACAAATATTACAGTGTCTTTCCCTTGGGTTCCCAAACATGTAAGTTGGGTCTGCATGAAAAGATGGCCCTATGAAAGAAATTATACTGTCCCTAAGAAAGAAATTATACCCTCTCAAGTGTAGTTCTATAGATTTGACCTTCCTTTCTTATGTTTGCCACCCTCCTGGTCAAATTATAAAACCTCAGCCATAGTAAATGTATAATAAATTGAAGGGAGGAGTCCAGGTTCCTTCCTCTTTCTCCTCCTTGCAGCTCTTTTACAATCTTCTTCCTGCCCACCTGACTTTTGGGGAGCAGAGTAGCAAAAGCCCATTTATTTCTGCATGGGCAAGGAATATTATTTACACTGTCTCAAGGGAGCTGTTCAAGTCAGTGCATAAGCCATAGTGTGCATAGATGAATTCTGAATTGCCCATCACTCTCAAATACTATGAGGATGATCTATAAAAGTGCCGATAAATCAAAGGATCAAAATTCCCCAAGGCTCCATACTCTGTGGGCCAGTCCTCGTACAACAAAATTCCTGTGTCAAATATATCCATCTCTGAGGTACAGTTGAAACTTTAAAGCATTAACATTCTAGTGGAATATGGATATGAGGATGCAGACATGAGTACAAACAGATAACCCTCCAGAATAATAAGAATTTTTTTTTTCTGAAATTAAATGGTGCAGAGATAATATATGAATGAGGGGAAACTCAGGTCATTTCTTCAGAAAACATTTTTCTTTCTTTGTGTGATGAAATGTGTTTATTTACACAAAAAATATCATCCTTTAATGGGACTGAGAAAAGCCTCTTGGCACACTGAGACCGATATCTTTTTTATTAATTTTACAGAAAAAGGTCAAAACTATATCTATTAAGTATATTTATACAGGAAAGTGCTAGACACACTCGGTTACATAATGAGATTGACATCCGTGTCTTGTAAGATAATGATCCTGAGACACAGTCCCGGTGTAGCTCTGATCAAGTTAATAGAATTGACTTTGGACCCTTTTATTTCCTTCCAGCTCTTAACTCAAAATGAATTGGGTTAATCTTTCAAGAAAATCATCTTAATTTTGGATGCTTTATTTGAGATTATGGGCTGTGGTGCCTGAGTTTCCTTGTGTCTGGCAACGGGAGTTCTTAGATTTGTGCTCTGCTAAATCCCAGCTGCAACATCTGCACATTTTTCTGCAGAGGGCAGTTTTCTGTGACTTGAGAAGATTCCAGAAAATAAAAACATTGCAACTGGAAGAAAGCAGAGGTCTTTCTTCAGGTCTGAAATAAAAGAAACAGATAAAAATCCCCAAGGAAGCCTTGCTCACCTGAATCCATCCTAGTACTGTCTAATCTTACTATTTGGCATGAAAAACGATAATACTTCTATATGCAACTATGTGTAAACTCAGAGATATCTGAACTATTATCTGACAGTCAAGTGAAAACTCCATCTATTATTCTGAAGAGCACCGAAACTGCTCCCTCAAACCCTGGTTTCACAATGTACCAAACCTCATTTAAACTCTTTGTCACAAGTTGGCATTTCGGTTTTTGTGCCTACCTCTCACCAGCAACCAGGTATTTTGCACTGCTGGAGGCAGTCAAATGATTTGTAACTTCACCACCTCTAGTCCACCCTGGGCGGATGTGTGACTTCTTTTTGGAACCATTGAATGCTGTGCGTTTTCACTATTTATCACAATTACAGAAACACCTGTGTTTAACAAACTCTGCTAATCTGCTGGAAATTCAGTCCTTAACTGTTTTAAAAATGTTGGCTTTCTCCTCACAAAAAAGAACTGCAAGTGAAAAATACATCAGTGTTTCAATGATCAAATGTGCAACTTACCTTTTAGGCTGAATCTTTGTGAGTTTCCATATGAAGGTTAGAAAACTAATCTGAGTTTAGGAAGAATGCACTGGAGTGTTCAATTCACCTAATTCTGATCTATAAAAGTTTCGAGTTTATCGAAATTTGTTTTTATAAACTTATTTACTCAGTAATCTAAACTTCCTCTGTAGGCAAAGGAGATATAATATCTTCACAGAGGGATATATCTCATGCTCAAGTTGGACAGTATGAGTTGTCCTGTGGCGGTACTTATTTCTCTGCACTGAACAAATATAGAGGGAGTCTCCGTGGTTGCTTAAGATGTGACAAAAAAGGTTTTAGAAGGCCAAAGTTCAATACCATGAACCCCAATGGAAGATAAAGAGCTTAATATGTAGGAGTAAGATTATTAAACACCCTAAGATTTAAAGGTTACAGCAAAGAAACTTTCGTGATGGTTTTGTGCTTCTAAGTCACATTTCCTTTAAAAATCCATTCAGTTGGACATCCAATTCTATATGTATAGATATTGAAGTTCATTTCTAAGAATTTAAGAATTCACTGGAAGTTATGTACATAACCCATGTATGACCTCCCCAGATTTTGTTTTCTAGGTATTGTGAATGCTTCTAAAAAAGAAGCACACCTTCAAATTCCAGATTTTGGATTCCAGTTCCTAAATTTGGGATGACCTACTCAGTGCCACAGAACCAGGACTGGGACATCGGACTTGGCTTAATGAGGTCTTTGATTAATCTTGTGTTGATGCAAGGGAGCTCTGAAAGTACCCAGAGATGAACATTCCTGGAAGAAGGACAAATATTGTGCTACGAAGCATTCTATGTTGGGTTTAGTTTCCAAGGGACACAAACAGTGCAAGTCATATCAGAGTTCATATCTAAGTCATTGATTCACAAGTAAAAAAGATGCCAAAAGGCTGTTTTCATAAAACAAAGCAAGCAAGGTAAACAGTCTTTTTGCATGTAATTGAAAAAATTGTCTCAGCAATAAAAGATACAGAACAGGGAGCAATGGCATGTAAATAACCAATCAAGTTGAGACCTGGTATATCTTTGTCCAACAATAATACCTGGACTGTTAAATCTCTGTTACAGGTGCTTTATGTTCCTTTACAGGACTGCATTGTAGTTTACTTTCCATATTATGCACTGAAACACAAGTTTTGCTGATTCTTTCTTCTCCTTTCAGTAATATAATGATGTTTACTGGATACTAATAAAAAAATAAGAACTAAACTACCAATAATATCATGCAACTGGGAAGGATTTCACAGTGCATGGGCATTCATTTGGATCTGTAAATACCAGTTATTAATAGTCCAATATGAAATTAAATATATGACCAATATCACAATGTTTTACATATATATGTATAAACCGATAAATAGAGGCCTGAACCCAGTCATTGCTAAGATGCACTGGTCAGATGCTGAGGGTAAACACTGGGATACCTGTGCTTCCATTCATTTCTGTTTTAGCCTGAAAAAGAATTAATATTCACTGAATCACAGAATCACTAGGTTGCAAAAGACCTTTGAGATAATTGATTCCAACTGTACGTGTCCTCTACTAAGCGAAATACCTGAGCGCCTCATCTACCCATCTTTTAAATACATCCAGGGATGGTGACTCTACTGCCTCCCTGGGCAACCTGTTTCGATGCCTGATATTCATAAGGTAGTGATATTACCAACGTGTAGGAATAGTTTCAGCTGGCCGGAGAAACTTCAGATCATGTGGTATAGCTATGGCATGATTTTCAAACATTGCTAACAATTTTCAGTGTGGTTCATCAAGTTATAAATTAATTTTGAAGTTATTAATCTCTTTGATTGTTCATACCCCTTTTGGGTCCCTAAAGATGAAAATGTAGAACCTCTTACCAGAAACGAATTCACTCTTGAGTGCGCAGCATAGTGATCTGGACTTTCAAGAAGAAAATAATCTCCTAGTTAGCTCTTGGGTCAATATTCTAGCTATTAATTCTGTTTATAAGACTTCTGGTCAGATTTCCCAAAGAGATCACTGCTGTGTCATCCCAGTTAACTTCATTCTGACAGCCTACCATAAGGACAGAGTCTGTCTAGGCTTCCACTACTGTTAGTGGATGGAAAAAGATATTAACAGTAATATTACCAGACCATTCCTGAAATAACAATCCATGATTCTCTGGCTCTTTACAATCACTTTCAAGATTAATAGAAATGACAATATTCTAATTTACACGATTTACTCAGGAACCTACAACTAGACAGAAAGATAGAGGACCCTTTCGCTAATTGGAATACTTGAGATGGGTGCTGAAAAGACTCAGTCCAGTGTCTTCAGATTGAAATTAGGTGTCACTCACCACATCCTAGCATAGTTGTTATTAGGGATATATGTTATTTTCTTAAAGGACAAATTTTGGGAACTGTTAGAATTCCTTTTAAACTTTTATTTTTACACTAAATACTTGCAGCTTATTAGGAAACATAGACATTGGTAATTTTCACAGAAAGTTTTGAAAAATTTCATTTGAGGATTCAGAACACTTTTTTTCTTTAAACCAGGTTCTCTTCTGTGAAAACTTTTTTCTAAAATAAAATTTTTGCACAAAGAAAAAAATGTCAGAAAATCCACAAGTAATAGTTCTCTCTCCTTTTTTAAGTTTTGCCTTCTTCTTGCAATCAGTGATCTGACATCAAAAATGACTATTATTTTTTCTTCAGATCATTCTCATTTAACTGTAACAGGTAATGCAGACACTACTATATCCTCTCTTCAGATCCCTGATCTCACTCTGTATCTTCATTTCTTGCTTTCTTTATCTTACCTCATGTCTTTAAAGTTATCTTTAAAGTCCATTCTCTATCATTTGTTCTAAAACCTAACCTCTGTAACTGTTTGCACAGGAGTTTTCCAGATGCTGGTGAAAACAAATTAATCCTCAGTGATTTAAGCCTGAATTTTACCCATTACTGTTTGTCTTATAAAGTATATTTCTTCAACTCAGAAAACTTTTAACTTAGTTTTCCTCCCCTCAGGAAAACTTGAAACAAAATAGTAATTTTGACCGCAAAGCAACCCACAGACCATAGGAACAGTGGAAAAAAACCCCACACAAACAGTTTCTCAATAAAGAAGAAATAAAATAACCCATTGAGCCATTTGGCCATACTACCTAAAAGTTGTGATGCCTAATGAAGACAGATCTTCCCCAAGAGATCAAGCTTACTATAAAAGGAGCACCATACTAATTATACTGAATTTGATACTAAAATGTGATATTCGTACAGTGTTTCATTGTATGGAATGGTGAAATATTTTTATACATCCCACATTTCTAACAATACGGTTTTATTCTCCATATAAGAAAGGTGGTTGGCCAAACTCTAGATTAAGAATCTAATGTATTCTTGCCTGGGAAATTAAATCAGTAAAACGCTATGAACTTATCAGAGCTCACAAGCTTGTCCTGTCTGCAATGAGAATGCAGAAAAGCCTTTTCCAGCTGCTGCTCAGTCTTTAAGATCACAGTCCCCAAAAGCTGATGGTTGTGTTGGAAGGGTATTAATTTGATAAAGCCATTTGTTACAAATACAGCTGGCTCCTCCATTGTTTTCTTTAGTTCTTCAGGGCAGAAATTCTCCCCCAATCCCCCACTATCTTCCTGTCCCCTGATGAATTTGGTGCATAAGCAGATACACCTAGTGTTTACAGTGTAAAGAAAGGAATATGAGGGGGCTCACTGGTTTTCTATTCCAGTCTTACCTCCCTGGCAAAATCCTTTTATTCTGTCATGAGGTAGCTCTATCCTGGAAATTACCTGCATTGAGACAGGGAAGAAGCAGAAGGAGCAGTTCAAAGTGGATGTCTACTTCTGTTTATGTTGTCCTATAATTTCTGCGTTGCTTTTGTATCATCCAAGAGAGGTTTGGCTCACTTTTTTTTATTTTGTTATTGTTGTTGTTGTATTTAGGACTTTTTTTAGGGTTGGTTTGTTTGTTTGCTGTTGGGGGTTTTTTTTGGTTAGGTTTTTTTTTTCCTTTTTCTTTTTTTTCTTTTAAATCAACAGTATCTTATTGACAAAGATAATCAGAAGGCTGAAACAGCTCTGCTATGAAGACAGGCTGAGAGAGTTTGGTTTGTTCAGCCTGGAGAAAAGGAGGCTCTGGGGAGATCTTTTAGCAGCCCTCCAATGTCTGAACAGGCTACAGGAAAGCTGGGGAAGAGACTGGTTACATGGGTATGAAGCAACAGGACAAGAGGTTATGAGTTTAAAATAAAAGAAGGTAGATCTGGATTAAATATGAGAATAAATTCTTCCCTCTGAGGATGTTGAGGCACTGGAAGAGGTTGCCCAAAGAAGTTGTGGCTACCCTTGGATCCCTGGCAGGGTTCAAGGCCGCATTAGATGTAGCTTTGGACAGCCTGGGCTAGTGGAGGCTTTCCCTGCCCATGGCAGGAAGGTTGGAACTAGATGCTCGTTTAAGTCTTGTTCAACCCAAACGAGTCTGTGACTCTATGTTACTATGGCTATTACTACATTAGGTGAGGCAAACTTAGGAGAGAAATAAAGTGAAGTGCACAAATAGTTAATATAACTTCAGGGATCTGTGTGTAAAAAATCAGTTTTAGTTACTCGCAACCTTTTTTCTTCTTTCCTCACTCAATTACCTTATTGACCAGTAAATTAATGCACTTATTTATAAACTAAAAAAGACACATATTCTCCCTGCCTTTTTCATAGACGAAACAAAAAATTGCCTTGTTTAATCCTGATGTTGGTGAAATTCTACTAAGGGAAATTTTGGCTCAATTGTTCCTGCAGAATGTGATTGAATTAAAGTGGATTTTACTTTTGCTTAGTTATTAATTTAACCTCATTTTATTTTTCAAATATGTTTACACATATTCTGGCTATGACTGTTAAAATCAAGTAAATTATTATTTCATATATGCCAGATAATTATTATCAGTAATAATACTTGAAGTGGAGACATGATTTTATCTCCTTATTTCTTATGAGAAGCAGGGATAGAGAAATTATACCTTTAACTGAAGTACTTTAAAATTAAGTAAATGGGTATAGCAAACATTCTGAAAACTTGATTTTAGGAAATGAAAGTTGGTAGGTTTTCATAACTGCTAACCACCATTACCTCCTATTGAATTCTGCTGTGGAGAGTGGATTAACAGCTGTTGTCAGAAATTGTTGGTGTAATGGAATTATTTATAGTGTCATCTGTTTAATCCTTATGGGAAATGTTTACGCAGTCTGTCAATGAAGTGCAGGAATACAGCTAAAGCATGGTTTATTGACTATTCTGGATTATTTCATTTTATGTATGGTAAACCAGACCAATTTTAAAAAGTTAACCTTAATCAGCTTCTCAAAGTTTACCTAGTCAGTGTCTGAGCTGAACTGAAACTTGGTTCTCTCTTGCTCTATCTCAAACCAGACTTCATTGGAGTCACTGTCTGCTTTGCTCACAAGTTCACAGTTAATAAATATACTAACATATTTTACAAAGATTGCTTCCTTGTAAAGATCTATGTAGATTAATTTTGGTCCCTTCATTCTCATCTGGTGTTTCAAAAACCACTTTGGATAAAACTATGTATACGTGTGTTCTTACTTTTCATTTCTCTGCACTTCTGCCTTTGTCTGCCTTGGCTGGGGCTAGAAGCAGAATTGCAGAAATGCCACCAGAAAGTCTGTGCTACTGGGGAATAGATGAGGCATGTTGTTTCAGATTTAATTAGAACAGTTTTGTACAGATTTGCTCTGTAGGCCACACTTCAACTTTAAAGTTGAGGGCAGATGATGCCATCTGCTCCATTTAATGCAAATTCAATGCAGCCCTTCGGCTCTTGGCAACTTACCAATACGGTCCTCAAAGTATTTGGGCGAAGTATGACCACCCCTGCTGTACTGAGTTCCCCTGTTTTCTCTCCCCTCTTTTGTATGTCACCCCTTTCGATAATCAAAAGTATTCCTTTCTGCTTATGCCCCAGTGCCTGAGCAGTGGTGGATGTTTTGTGCTTCTGTGGCTGGTCATGTATGATTTCAAGAAAAAAGCTAGTTTCTATCAATCAAACAACAGCACTCATCATTAGCCTTCTGGGACACATGCTGCAAACCCTTAGGACCAGCTTTTCAAAGAAGGAGAATATTGTTTCTGATGTGAAGTTGATGGATGTTTCATGTACTGTGTGTGACAATGACACAAGAATTTCCAAGAGCAGAGGATCCTCCCAAACCTGTCTTAGCTACTTTATGTGATCCAAGCTTTAAAGAACACCTATGCTTCACTTCTTAATGGGTGCCAAAACTGATGCCCAGGAGAAAAAGTTGTTGTTGGAAAGTAATTATTTGTCATGTTATCTGTCCAATTCAAAAGGGAACTGCCAGAGAGTAGGGGTCTGGTTTTCTTGTGTCTCAGCAAAACTCTACATACAGCTATGGAAGTGTGGAAATTAGCAATGAAGTGAAAAAGGATAATTAATCATTATTATCCTTTTCTGGTTTTAAGCCCTATCTAGTTCTATGAAATATCACAACATAACATTTGATAAGAAGAGTGATTTTGAAAACTCTTTTTTAAAAATCCACTTATCAAATGGAGATCAACCAAATAAAATTGCACTTAAGCAGGCCTATAGTTATCATCGAGTTTAACCTTATATTTGCCATAGTAGGTCAAACATTATTCTTATTTCACAGAGGGAGATGGGAGACAAAGACATTTCAGCAGATTTTCCTAAGGTCACCCGGGAAATGGATTACAGACCAAGAAAGCACATCCATGTCTCACACTGCTGAGATAATGTCAAAACTACTGACTAGTTTGTGTTAGTCACGGGAAAAGTAAATAAAAAAATAAGACATTGATGCACCATAGTTGTAACACTGGTGATGGAGAAATACATGCTTCCTTGAGAGAGGAGGAATCCAATGTAAGAAAAAAAATTAAAATGGGGGGAACAGGGGAAGGAAGGAGGAAGAGAATAGAGTGCAGTAAGTCTTCTCCTTGTGACACTTCTTGGAATGTGCTGTACCACCACAAGATCTATACTTCTGCATATTTTGGTAGTAATGTGCTCAACAGCACCTTGTCAAGGGCAAAACAATAGCAGCTAGAGCTGCTCTGTGTGTCACAGAGGCAACAAAGCCAAACTGTATGTAATGGAGAAAATTAAACAAGGATTAACAATCACAAGAGCCAAATTTATCTATCTTTCTACTTTTTATGCATTTATTAGCTTGCTTGCTTGTTTGTTTGCTGAGGGTTCAGGGTGGGCTGGACATTTAGAAAACTTACTTTATCAGAAAGGTAGAAAACGATACAATCAGGTTATACACAGAGGTACCTTACTCTCCAGCCTTGCAGATTTTCATCATTCAACTAGAAAATGCCATGTATGACCTCATCTAGTGATGGTAACAATCCCACTATGAGCAGAAGTTTCAATAGGTGGCCTCCAGATGTACCTCACAGCTTACATTTCTACGGTTTTAAAATTATTTAATAGCTTCTTACTGGGACCTCAGCCTCCATTGCAAACTCCAGACAGTATATTGGAACATCCAGGGTTGGAAAATTATTAAACTTAGCAACTTCAAAGGGTTGCATGTAACTACAGTAGAAGTCCCAGTTTAGCTACCTCTGAAAAAGTCACTTTCAGCTCTATTTATAATCCATGACAATTAACAGACACTTTTGAGGCATAATTTAGATACTTCTGAGACATAATTTAAATAACCACTTTAAGCTAAAATGAATCATGTGATAGGACAAACCTTTTCTCTTCTTTGACCAGAAAGAGATCATAGGTTTGACAGACCTCTTCACTTGTATAACCTACATTTAGTTGGAGGAAAAGCTGCCTCCACTACAACTGACACCTTTTTTTTAGTTGCGTGGATGTTTTCTTTTGACAGAACAAATATATTAATTTTTATTTTTGAGTAATTTATTTTTAATGTGCACCAAAAATCTATTTCAACGTATGCCACATTTAAATTTTAGTATATGTTTAATATTTTGTAAATACATAACTTCAACATCATCAATATGAAATTATTTCAATTCAAACCATAAATACTATCACTTCTTTTTCTTCACATGGAGAAAAAAACCCAATACTTCAATTGACCTTACATCATGTTTCCCCTCATGTGAAATTCATGGCAGGGCCTAACTATCTCTTTGTTACACCTAAACTGATTTTATTTTTGGACTTGGTCGTTGCTAGAGATTGATAATGTATTTCTGTGTGAGATTCTTCCATAAAATTAGTTGTGCTATGGGAAGTATTCTTAATATCATCCATCTTTAAATACAGAGCTAGTTAATTAGAGGCAGAACTCATTGCTCTCTATAGGTGTCTGAAAGGAAATTGTAGTGAGGCGGATGTTGGACTCTTCTCTCTGGTAACTAGTAACTAGTGACAAGACAAGAAGGAATGGGTTCAAGTGGTACCAGAGTAGGTTCAGATTGGCTGTTAGGAAAATTTTCTTCACTGAAAGAGTGGTGAAGCATTGGAACAGGCTGCCCAGCGAGGTAGTGGAGTCTCTGTCCTTGGAGCTGTTTGAAAAAAGAGGTAGATGTGGGGCTTTGGGAGATAGTTTAGAGGCTACAGTGGCGTAGGGCTGACTGACGGTGTTTTCCAGCCTTGATGATTCTATGATCCTATGATTAGGGTTTGCTTTCTCATTTACTAAAATATAAACAAATCTGTTTATGTTTAGATTTAAACATAAGATATCTTCTAATGTTTTTTAAATTTTGTAGGGTTCCTATAATAATGACTTAGCAAGAATACATCAACTTCATTAATTACCCAGTTAAAATCAATGGAATCAGTAAGAAAACTATATTGCTAAATTTTATATTTAAATCTCCTGGACACTTGCGAATATTATTTGAATATCACACATTTCTCACAAAACACTTGAGAAATAGAGAGGTATTTATTTACCTATTTTACAGGAAGGCAGAAACAAAGAGTAGGTGCAGAAACAGTTTGCTCTCTGTCTCCATTTGGTTGCAGAAGGAGTTAGAGCCATACCTCAGCATCTGTTCTTAAGTGACTTATGACATCATTTCAGACTGATGACATGCTAAAGTATCAACAAATTACATAGTGACTGGATTAAGAAAGCAACTATGAATAGGAAAACACTGGCGAATGCATGTAGGTGGATGCTCCATAGATTCACATTTTCCCAAAGTCTCTAGAGGACATTAGGGAGGTCTCATCAGAGAAAGCATGTACAAAGGTCCAGCTGACCAGCTGTAGCAAAGAGAAGGAAATTCTTAGGTTAAACCAGAGGTGACGGAGCTCTGTCTAAGCTCTCCAAGAATTATATTTCTAAAATCAAGACAGGAACAAAAGGCTCAAGGTGAAGAACTGTTGTTAGACCAACCTTCAAATTGACAGCATTGAAGAAAAAACATTTTGAGATATAGATTTGAGAGAAAATGAGGCACACAAAATTATTTGAATCACACAAAAATTGTATCTAATTAAATAATGAGTGCTTTACATAAGAAGATAAAAGTTTATGAATATGCATTAAAAAAGAAAAAAGAAAAAGAGGTGTTTTCAGGAAAACAGTGGTAGAGGTTAAAAAAAACGTAATATGAGCTCTTTTCACAAGGTTATGAATACATAAATAGGGGAAAGGGTAGGATTAAGAAAGTGATTTCTCCTTATATATATTAGTCTTAGGTTAATATATTGGTTTTAGTATTCTTGATTACACTGAGGTTTGGATGAGGGCCTAATTCAAAATGCTTCTCTTTGGAAAGACTGCTGAAGAAACAAGCATCATTAGGGATGATACACTAGGTAAGGGAGATGGGGAATTTAGTTGATTGTTTCAGCTGTGTGGTTACCTAGAAATATAGTACGTTATGGGGTTGCTCTTTCTGCTTTGATATATTGTGTTTGTCAGTGGTGCCTGCCACACTCAGATAGGCACCTCTTCTTGTTTTGCAAATGTAACTGTCTCAGTAAGGATAATTAAGTAAAGCCCCTGAGGTCCCATGTACCAGTTTCCATTTCTTTCTTTCTGTTCTAGCCCAGTAAGCAAGTGGGGGTTATCGTATCCACTCACCAACTCTGTTTCTATTTGGGAGGACTGTCGCCGTGTCCATGCAACGTGGTATATTCCCAAGCTTCAAATCCAAAACCCTCCAAGGTTGTGGTGATCTTATGGACTCATTAATTTTTCTAAGAGACACAGGGTGAGTTAACAGCCTTTGCTTTGGGGAGACCTCTGTAAGGCATTTGAACTGCCATTACATCAACTTCCAATAATTCAACTAATCTTACTTCTGAAGACTAAATAAACATCCTTAAAACTGCATACCAGCATGCATAGTATGAATGAAACTAAGCAAATCAAAACTTATAATTTAAAAAAAAAATAAATTTTCTGGAAAGGCTTTTCTAAAACAACCTTTCATAATTCCTAACCCCAGAAACACCAAACAAGTCAATCAAATAGGTCCATACATATTACAAGCTTCTATGTTCTAACTGCTTGTTTCACCACAAAAATATTAAATGTCTGAAAATTAAAAAAAAAAATTTTAAAAAAAGAGAAAAGAAAAAGAAAATGATGCCCTGATTGGAAGTAAGTATCCTGGGATGATCAGTATGGTAAATTTTTAATAAGAAGATGAAGCAGTGAGTGATTTACTGCTAATCCCATAGCGTGAGCTGGAGGAGACTAAAGAACAAAGGTTTACGATCCCTTTGGAGATTTGTTTCATCTGCACATCAGCCCACAATTAATGGCCATTTAACTGTTGTTCTCCTGCTGGACATTGGTGGATTGATTCAGTAAATAAAAGTGACAGAGCAGTGTCCCATGGCAGTCTAATAGAAACTGGCTGCACCTGTTATTTGCGAATCATTGCTTGCTAGGGCATTGACCTTTTCTAGTCTAGCTAAAACTAATAGGAGAAATTATGGGACTGATTACTTAAATTTCATTATGAGAACTTGTATGATAGAATCCTAGTTTCTTGAACTTCACTGCAAACAAAAGTACCATGTCAATATTACCAACTCCTCCCCTTTTTCTAACTAGTCATTACCTAGTGGTAATGATCAGTTGGTTAGTTAATGCTCATCAAAGCAAAAAGCAATGATTACCTATTCTAAGAGCTTGTTGGGAGGAAGACTACTCTGTAATGAGCAGCATGAAACATCAAAGCCTTCTTTCTTTTTGTCTTTCCTAGTGAATAAAAAAGGAATGGGGAATTATGCTAAGGGGGGGGGGGGGGAAGTGAACCCAAACTAAACAGAAAAACCTGGTGTAGCTCCTCCAAGCATCTGTGTTCTGCATCCCAATCCAGTTAGAAAACAGCTGCCATCAGATAACTGAGCACTTACAAATATTTAATGACAGATTTGTCCTCTATTTCAGCTGCCAGAGATATGAGGGGAGAAGTGGGAATAGAGAGGGGAGGGGAAGGCAGGCCAGAGTGATTTCATTTCTTTATCCCTGCTGGTGTTACTGAAGTCAGTAGAGAAAGGAGACAGTGCTCCAACTTTTACAGCTGGCCTAATACTCTCGTTTGTTCTGTTTCTCCTTTGGTGCTGCAGCTGCTCTCTTGAAACAAACTGGCTACAGGGATGGATCCAAAGTTGGTCAGGAGTCCAAAGGAGTGACATGCCAACAGGGGATTCAACAGGGTTTGCACAGCATGTGCGAGATGGGGATAAGGACTATAGGAACTGGATAGATCTGTTTTCACAGTTGAATTTGTTACTGGTGCCTAGGGAGGTTTTCAGAGTGTGTCTCCAAGTTTATTCAGTGGTTTCTTGACAAAACCAGTGGGCCATTTTTCCTTATTCAAATTTGAAAAGTTTGAAGGGAAGGAATAGTAATGAGGAAAAGCCTTTTTTTAAGGGGTCTCCTTATGCCTTCAAAAGCTACTTACCCTTGGGAAATGTGTAGAGAAATAGAGGGCAGTAGCTAGATTGAACCTAAACCCTGAAACACAGGTATGGGACAATTTTATAGGTCATTTCTCTCTTTGTGCTCCCTCCACACAGCTAGAATATTGCATCTGTCTTCGGAGCATCTTTTTCACCCCAACGTCCTGGAGAGGAAGAGGAAGGACCCATTCACATGCAGTGTGGCCACAGGAAGTACAGGCACTGTGTGTGCTGCTGCCTTGCAGAGCTTAGCTGCAGGAGCAAGGTTAAGGGAGAAAAGTATGCTTATTAAAGCTTCATTGATTAAGACTAATGATATCGTGACCTCCTCAGTGCCAGCATTTGGCTGACTACACTCCCAGTGTTCTCCAAAACTAGGAAAACGCAGGTGCAGGTAGGCTGATACAAGTGGCCAGCTGAAATGGGCACAGAGTTGGGCTGGGGTGGGAAGCACAGCAGGAATCCTCAGCTCCCCTGAGCCTCCTGGCAGGACAGAGTGAGAAAACTGGATAAAAATGCGGCTGGGCTCATTTTCTGCACAGTTCAAGTCCTCTGCAGAAAGCCAGACATGTAAACGTGTGGCTAACAATCCTAAAACTAACGTGCTGTGTTCAAATGGACTTTGAAAAATTTGATTCCATTCTGTCAGCATTTGCTTCTCTGACAATAGATGGGGGGAAGCAAGGGAGAGAAAATAAGGATGAAAGTAAGGGATTAATAAAAGCCAAACACAGCAGAGTGTGTCAAGCATCTTGAGAGGTCTCTGAGAGTCTGCCAGCCAATTCATGTCAAACAGAGTCTGTGGTACCGCTGGTGCTGGTAACCATCACAGTGAGGACTTGCAGAATCAGAAGTGGCCTGGGTGATGATAAACCATTTCCTGAGTAAACTGGAACTATCAGAAAAAAAGGAGATTCCAGGTCGCTACCCTTGTGTCATTGAAAATGCCGTCAGCTTTTTTGAGGGCTTGGCCACATGAACTTCCTTGCTGACTGATCTAACATTGTTCAGATACAGAGCAGAACATCCAGGTCTCATCTACCTCCTAGCATCGGTTGTGCTTCTATGACCCAAATGCTCCTATGCATATAATCCTGGAGAGAATAAAAGCCTGGAAATGATGAAAAAATAACTCCCTACACTCCTCAAGCAAGAAAAGGTTCCCCTAGTGTGACATCAAAATTTGCATGAGGACATCATAGGGAAGAGTCTGACGTAGAGGAGATAATTGATGAAAAGAGAAAGCACAGAAAGGGAAAAAGACTTTCCCACAGTCATGCAGCAGGACAGCAGAAGCACCAGGAATAAATTGTGGGTCTTCTGATTTACTTTAAGGTGCATTCAGTAGATTAGTATTTCCTAGAATTGCTTCTCCCCTGTGAATTTGAGCAGATCCTCATGTGAACAATTGAATTCTGACCAGTGTCTGAAGGTATGGCAAAAGCTAGGATTTAATATGTTGAAATTATGCTGAAAGTACAGCAATTAGCAATGACATTTTGACTACTGATCCAGACATTTCTTGCTAACTTTTTTAATTTTCCACCTTCTGTGTTGTCCTGTAATTGCACATCTGCTCAAGTACAGGACACTTAGGTTCCACATCAGATTATTCAAAACCATCTCCAAATCACAGAAAAATTACTCTGCATTTTATGTTCATCAGCTATTCCTATTACTTCTTAAAAAAAACCCTTTTATTCCTCATGTTAGACATGGTGCCCCTTGGGTGAGTCAAGGCTGGTGATTTTTAATTAAATTAATCGAAGCCAGGGACAAAATCTGTGGGGAATATCGGCAAAGCCTCTAGGTTAATTAATCAGACACAGACAAGTAGTTTAGGCCCAAAACATTGAACATCGTTGGTTTTCTTTCTTAAAAGACAAACTGTTATGACTACGAATATTTTCAGTTCCTCTTTTTTAAAAGGCAGTGAAAAGAAGTATCATTCAACCCTTCAGATTACATAAAGTCAGAGATGATTTATCCTAGTAAAGCAAAATACTTTAAATTTTAGTCCTAGCCTCTCCCCACATTGTTCCTCCACTCCAATCCAATTTCCTATCCTTGTTCTCTTTTTTTTCCTTTTTTTTTTTGTGTGTGTTGCAATTACAAATTTTCTACTCATTAAAACAAGAAAATAATTACTTTGGGATGAAACAACTCAAAGTGGTAAAAATTGCATCTTCTTTTTCTCCTGTGCAATGACAGAAATTACACATTTCTATGATTGTAAATAATTTGCTATGATCCTCAGGAGCCAAAATTAGTTAAGGGCAAAGCATAACAGGCAGTTCTACAACAGAGACACCAGCAGTCTCTCTCTCTCTCAACCATCCAATGGCAATATGGCCAGTGAAACCATCATTCCTGTAGAGAAAAAAAAAGATCAGATGAGATAGCAACCAGCCTCTTATGAGACCAAGGAAAAGAACTGAGAGAGTTTACAAGTATCTCCTTTTTGAATGTGTCTTTGCATTGTCTCTTAGCAACCTTTTTCATTGGTACCCTTGTATCATTTAGCCTTTTGTCTCATAACTAGCAATAAGGTCTAGGAGACTATTTTTTTCCAAAATACATTTTAGACAAATCTTCACAAGAATCTTGGGTAACAATCTAATTTTATTTTTGTCATGGCCATGGCCAGGTCTTGTAAGTCCCAGAAGAATGAGGTAGGTCTTGCCACGCAGTTTAGCACTAAGACATAGAAAGATGGTCCCCACATTTCACAGGGTTCCATTTTCTTTACATTAATTATTTTACTGTACTCTTTTTGGTCCTGTCTCCTCAATCTGATGTTTGATACTTTGCATATGCCTCTTTCTTGCCCTTGATTGCTTTTTGCTCACTCATATTCATTTAAATTAGCCTTTTTTTACTTCCAGCATATTTATTGCTAGTTGGCATGAGTAACCCTTGGGTATAAATTAATTTATATTTGAATACTTTCAATTTCCACTCTAATTCATATGTTTCAGTTAAGCCCCTGATGTCAAAAAGCCTCTCTAGGGAAGAGTGGATTGCTCAGGGGATAGGTAATAAGCTCCCTTGTATTTTCCCTGTAGAGCACTGGTTCAACTGGGCCTACAGAGAGTTGGTAATAGCTGACAGTCCTTATTCTTCACTGGTTTTATAGACTTGAGTTGCATAGGCTCCAGCATTTTCAAATCCTCATTAAAACTGGGCAAAGAAAGGAAATAGTTTTCCTTCATGTGTATATGGTCAAATAAAATTTTAATAAAGAGTTCATTCAGATTATACTTAAGTACTTCTTCCCTAGTAGTTCCTGGAATGTATCAGATATTTTATATATATATATGTGTGTGTGTGTGTGTGTATGTGTATGTAAGTAACACTTTGGTTCATTTATTCTTACTTCAGAACTAGCAGAAGCTTTTGTTTAGGAATAATGGCATATTGGTGAGAGGCAAGTAAGCACAACTGAAGAAAAACCAGCTTATCTGTTGTTCTTTTTTTCCATTTGTCACTAAAACTGCTAGAAATTTTAGCTGAGGTCAGGATGCTCTTGTGCAAGGTGGGATATCTGTGCATGTAAAGTGAATAAAGGACCCGAAAGACCTCACTGTCTGAATAACGAGTGGAAACAAAATGTCTCCCAACAGCATTTCCTATACGTATGATGGCTTTGTATGAATGTGACAGGTAAGAATTGGATGCAAAGCATACTAAAGAGTTGTCTATCTCTTTCTGTCAGGTGGGGAAGGAACAGAACCCTTTATAGCTCAAGTCGACATATCTAGGCAAATTTACTGATCTTTCTTGTGTAAATAGACATTTTAAAATGTTTTCAAATCCCTACACCAATTTATTTCCTGTTATTTCATCCTTCCTTTCCTCACAGATGCAAAGCCTCTGTGATTTGTTCAGTTTTCCCTACTATTTATTGCACTGGGTTCAACCAATTAGGAAACAAGCAGGGGAAAAAAGGAAGAAGAAAAAAAAAATAAAGTGGCTGAGGTGACCAATCATGTGGCATAAACAGTGAATCAGGATTAGTGGACATTCATAGCCAGCAGCTTGCAAGAAATCCATAGGCTCAAAATTGTTCACACAAACTGCTCAATGAGCAAGTGCAAAGTCACTAATCCATTAAGGTCACATTCTACCCTTGCAGATTCCTCAACCAGAAAACGAAAGGTGTGCGGGGGCTAAATTAGTTGCATAATTATTTGCAATGAATATTCTGAGAAGCTCTAGTTGTGTTTGTTTGTCACTTCCTACCCTAATGTCAATTACTCAGGACCAGATGTTAGCACACATTGATGACAACACTCCCTCCAGGTCCTGTGGCATAAAGTAATGAGTGAAGGTGGCAGATCTATGCTAAAAGAGTCTTTAATAGACTAAGGTTCAGGTTTTTACATGGATTTAGGTATCTAAGTCCCTTTGGAGATCTCAACTGTGCAAATTGTACACAATTCAGGGAATTCATCAAGGGCCTCTGGCAGTCACTTGTATTTCTACAGTTTTGCTTCTAGCAGTCTGTCTGTTCAACAGAGAAAAAGAGAGTCAAAGAGATCCTGAAAATCTGAACTAAAATGAAAGAAAAAATAAACAAAAAAACCCCAAAACCTCACAAACCAACAAAAAAAAACTGGACTGCAAAAGCATGGGGAAAAGAACTGGTTCAATGCCATCAATAATACCTAAAACTACCTATAATTTTTTTAAATACCCTAATTTCTTTGATTTATGATTAAAAAAACTGATTTTACCAATTAGGTTATTCTCCCACCACCAGCACCCTTAAAGGAAATGCTGTAGTAACTTTTCCTATTGAGTTTTGACTACTTCTGTCATTTTTCATGTGTGTGCTTTTTAATTTTTTTTTGTTTTGTTTGCATTTTTGGGGTGTGTGTTTTGTTTTGTTTTGTTTTTTGTTTTTTTCCTTAGAAGTAGCATTTCTTGTAAACAGACTTGTCGTCTGGGCAAACAGAGTCTCTATGGTCTTGGCTTAGGTTTATAGTATATTATGTGAAACATATTACTATCAGACATCATGGAGAAGTTATTCCAACAAGGAAGCACGCCTTATATGGAGGATTGAGGGCATTTGGCACTCAAATTCTTGTTCCCATAAGGCACCACAGTACTGTAACCAGATGCAGTTTACTATTGAACTGATTCCAAATGAAACATTCACATTTAATTTAACACACCAAAATTAAACATTTTGATCTGAGAAGCCGGAATTATTTTGTTTTGACTGAAAATGTCAAAACAAAACATTCTAGCATTTCTGAGCAGGTTTGTGGTTTGATTTTGGTTTGTGTTTTTTTTTAAAAAAACAAAAAAAACCCCAACCCACAAACCTTTTTCATGTAGAGATTTTTTTTTCTTTCTTTGATTTCAAGATAACAACATAGAAAAGGAAGATTGGAAAGGAACTAAAAGGTCATCCAACCTATTGTCATATTTAAGGAATATCAGGTACTCTAATGCCATTGCAGATCAAAGTATACCCATTGTGTTCTTCATATCTTCCACAGAAGTTTCTCAACTGTTCACCAGAACCCTGGTGTTTCACCTTCCTCATAATTAGACATACAAACTCAAACACAATGTCTTTTTGTGGGCTATTGTCTAAGCTCCACGATAACCATAGAGATTCAATTCAGTTTGCTTAAACATAGATTCAGTTCTATGTAGGGTGTTGTAGAGTATCTGCAATCTCCACATGGGACAAGGTGGTATGTCACAGAGCCATTGGGAGACCTCCTCGACATGGACCAGCAGATAGAGGCAAAGCCACATACCCTAGGGCTTTATGAGTGGTAGTAGACATTTTTCATTAGGCAACCGAGCTTGGCTTTGGAAACCAGTAAAGCACAACAACTGTAATAAAAACAAGAAAACAACAAAAAAACCTAAAGTGCAAGTGAGGATACTGGGTGACCATACAGTTAGCTTGCATGAAAATGTCTGTGTGTAGATATCTACTTATGTGTTCATCTGCACATTGAATCTGACATTCAGTATCCACTACCCTCACCATTATTCTGTTTTCTTTAGGCTAAAGCTTCCTTCAATAGTTTCAATAGTCGTATTTTTTTTTCTAGATTTCGGTTACTCTTATTGTATTCCTTTAGGTATTTATAATTAGTGCTATTAGCCCTACGATAAGGGTTTTTTTGGAAGACTTGTTTTCCTGATTCCTTTTCCTTCTTTCAATTCTTTCTTACATGATCTTCTCCACTAAATTTCAGAATTCTCGGAGCCTGTCTTGAACTCATTGTTTCCTTCTCACCTTTTTATCTCTTTCTTCTTTCTCAAGGTTCACAAACTCACACATTGCATGGCTGCTTTATCCTAAATTCACTACCTATTTCATATTCCCAGATAGCTCATTTTCCTTGGTTAGAAGGGTTCTCAAAGAACTTTATTTTATATTTTTCTGCCATTTCTAAATTTTTTTTAAAAAAGCATATTTAAAGTAATTTTAGATAATAAGTTTTCTCCAGCATGTGTTTATAACAGAATATGATGCCAAAACAATTATTTTGCAGAAGAAAATTATTTTTCTCTGATATTCATTATAACATATTTTGTATAAAAACTAAAGATAATAGCAAGGATTGTGTAGACTTCAGTCCTAATTCAGCAATGTACTTAAGTTTACATAATTTTCAGTCCAATTAGTTTCAGCTAGATTATTCATCATCTTGAATCACATGATTGAGAACCTTGTTGATTTAAGTGCTTGGTGAACATTTCAATACACACATATGCCATCACTTAGTAGAGGATCAAGTCATTTACATATACAACTTTGCAAAATAAACTGTAGTTTAATCAGAACTAGTTTTCTCTCTAGGAAAGCACTCTACGTCATTACTGTTGCCATTAGAGTCTGATATGTTGTTACTGTGAGCTTGCACTTGTAGCAGCTTGCAAAAGAACAGTCAACTCAATATATATTGCTAATATTCTTCTGAGCCAGAAATGTCAGGTACTTGGATTCAATTTCTTATTTTGACATTCTGAAATTCCCATTCATTCTTTAAAATGTATGTCACCCCTAGCCATTTTTTTCTCTGCTCTATTCCAGAAAAAAGACACAACTCCTAAATGAAAACATACAAATAAACAACACACACACACACACAAAATGAAACCCAAAACAAAAAACCAAGTACTCGCATCACTGAATGCTGTTTAAAATCAACTATCATTGCATTATTTAGGGCCAGAAATATGGCAACTCATGCAACCAGAGGATATTCTTTCCTCTAATATATTCCAGTTCTAACTCTCAAAATAAGGACACTGACAAGTATTTTTAACACATTTCTACTGATATTGCATAAATCCTGCAGCATTTATATGTTAATCAAATCAAAATAGACGTGATTAGTGAGTGGAGAGTGTCAAGATGGCTGTTCTTTTGCCATCAACCCATGATAACAGCACTGACGCTGCATTAAAGCACTGAATATTGTATAAGCCAAGAAAGGTTATAGGACATGACAGACTTAGATAATAGTAAACCCTGAGAAATCATACCTTGCCTATTACATATTTATTATGCATTACAAATTGTAAATATTTAAAAAAATAAAAAAAACCCAAAGATACAGTGTGAGTAAATTCTTAATGCTTAATGAAATTATTCATGATATACAAAAAGCAGCCTAACTCAACAAATAAGATGAAGGTTAATGCATGCGGATGAATATAAAAGAGAATCCAGCCCTGACGACTAATATGCTGTGTCCTTCCCCTGGTTGATCCCAGAGTGAATTTAATGCAACCTCATTTTCATGGTTAAGAACTATCCCTACAACTGAGGTGCAGAGGACCAGATAGGATGCAAAGAGCAAAATCCAAATTCTTTCTTTCTATTTCTCAGAAGCTTTCACAGTTGAGTAGGTTTGGAGATATATATACATATATTGGGGAAAAAAAAAAAAAGTCCATTCTGTATATATCCCTTTCAATCTAAATATTTAATTCAGTTTTGCAGCAGTTTATCCACTTTCTTCACAGGTTGAAGAGGCTTGTGATGTGTAATGATAGCTGAAAATAATAGGAAATTCAAGAAGAGGTAAACAAAAGAACTAGATATAATAGGACCATAGGGGATTTCTTTCTATTTCAAGGATTTCTGAAGTTCTTTCTTATAATGATCATAGATCACTGGATCATATCTACCATTTCACTTCCCCTTCATTTGTAGGTGCAACAGCTAGTTGGATGTAGAATAAAAATGAGTTGGGAGCCATTTGCAGTTATTAGAGATTCTCCAGCACTTTTGTCAGTCTATAGATGTCAGGCCATGTCCCGGGCAGAGAGTAAATGACATATTTACCTCTTGTCCTTTCCTAAATGATCTCAGCTGTTTGCCTGGGCATTTTATGTGTTCCCATACCCTGAGTTAAGTGCTGGTGTGGCACTGCTAAGCAGCATTAAAGATGGCAACCCTCAAAACTCAAGACAAAAAACACCTGAGTACTGTAGGAGAAGGGAATATTACAACTCCCTCGTCAGTATCACAAACTTGAAAGAAAAGGAACTGTGCTGGGAACTATAGCTCTCCTCTGTTAATCTCTCCCACTTAATGACTACTTGCAGCAACTTTCTTTCTCAGTAATGCTTCACAAAGGCTATTTAGTTCTGCCTCATCACACTGCTGTTTCCCAAATCCCATTATTTGCAACTAGAATCCTGGACTATTAAGAGAGAGGTTTGATCTATGAACTCCTCTACCTCTTGAGCCAGGCTATTTAGAGTCAATGACACTGCTTACTCTCAGCATGGTGAATAAGGAAGCCTTTCTCCCATCTCAGCTGCCACAGGCTGGCTGTGCAGGGCTGCATATCTGAACCTCTATCTATAAGGATAGTATTGGTCCCATCCCACTTCTTGTGCTTGACTGAGGTACATCCAGAAGACTTTCCACCCTGAGGCAAGCTACTCAGCTGCTCAGCAATGAAGGTGTCTCTGGAAGGCAATCATTGCCCAGAATTGTTGCCTTTCTCCCTTCACCAATTTTAATGGAAGGCAAAACACACCGGTTCTTAAACGAGACATCTTAATCCAGTCCCTAAATTTACATAAGGCATAAGATGAGTCAGTGCACTTTGTGCACCAACTTCTGAAGGTGTATTGCAGGCCACCTCTTCATTATATAGCTGTTGTGGAAAGATGAAGCCATGGAAACTGTTTTGTGATCTGCTTTTTTTTTTTTTTTTTCATATGTCTAATAGGGCCACCGATTGACATGTGTGAATGTTCACAGTGTGTAATCCATGGTCCTGGATGTCTGTTCTGCAAGCTTAGCCTCAAAACATAAAATAAATAATTGTCCTTCCTTTGTTTCCTGAAAGCTTCCTCAGTAGCCTTCTAATAAAGTAAGATAAATGTCTGACTTTTCTAGAGTATCTGGAAAGCTAAGAATGCTGTCTTTCAGCATATTATGGTGAGTTGACCTTGTCTGAACACCAGTGCCCACTAAGACACTCTATATTCTCTTCCTCAGCAGGACAGGGAAAGGCAAAACATGAGATGGGGAAAAAAAGCAAACCCTTTTGGGTCAAGATGAAGACAGTTTAATAAAACAAAAGAAAAAAAAAAAAAGGCCACGAACAGGAGCAAAGGAAAAAAAAAAATTAATTCTCTAGTTCCCATCAGCTGGCAATTTCTGGACACTTCCCGAGATGCAGGGCTTCAGTGACATTTAGTTTGCTCCAGAAGACAAACATGGCAAATTACAGGTGTTTCCCCTTCTTCCTCCTTTCTCTCAGTTGTTTATTGCCAAACAAACTTCCAATGGCATGGAATGCCACTTTGGTTGGTTTGGGTCATCTGTCCTGGCTGTGTCCCCTCCCAAGATTTTGCCCACTCCCAGTGTACTGGTGAGCAGGAGAGAAATGCTGGAGAGACAGCCTTTATGCTGCCTTAACCCTATTCAGTAGTAGCCAAAACACTGGTTTATTACCAACACCCTGGTAGCTACCAAACCACATCACAGCAAGGACTGCTGTAGGGAAAATTAACTCCATCTCAGCCAGATGCAATACATAGATCTTTGAGGAACTGAATGTAACAAATGAGGATAACTCACTGGGATTTTTTTTCTCTGTGTAACACTTGTGAATGCTTTAACTCATGGCCATTGCTGATCCCACGTAAACAAACCAAAGGAAGAGGCCTAACTCAGCTAATTGTTTCATAATTACAGGAGACCACAGGGAAAATCAGGACAAGAGCAGCAAAGACAACAAAATTAAAATTATCCTTTTTATTCCTTTCTGGATTTTTTGTAATACCCACTGCCTACAAATCTCTGGTGCAACAGAAGTTCTCCCGCCCCTCCTTGAAGGAGTCTTCGTCTTCTCCAAGCAAGTCATATGGAACGAGGACAGAGGACAATGATGGTACTTCTGTACCTTGAGCAATATACAGGGACTACTTTCAGCCCAAACGTGTAATAAAAGCCCCCACAGAGATCTCTTGATGCTTACCATCCCCTTGGTCCTGTGGGTACTTTCTTGTTAATTTGCATATAGATGAGAAATTGCACAGGGGATTTAGAAGCTGAAAACGCATTGTCATTGATCAGAAGGAAAAAAAAAAAGTCTTGCTTATTATATCTGTTCTCTCCTCTCAAATCAGAAATGTAGTCTTATTTAATCAAGTTGTAAAGGTTTTCCTTGTAAATAATCACTTTATCATAATTTCCTGAAACTACCTAATGGGAGTTGGATGTAAATCAGAGCATTTATCATACTTCCTACTGTAGGTGTCATCATAGCTTGAACCTCTGGATATTTCTAAGTAATTGATACATCCCTATCTTCCCTCACTCCCTGCCTCTCCTTCATTTCTTTTGCCCTCCCTCCCTCCTGCCTGAGCTTGGGGGAAGCAGTGCTGACACTTTAAAGAGCAGTATCAGAAAAAGAATGCCATTAAAATTTAAAAAAAATACTGATGGAAGGAATGAACAGAAACAAACAATGGGTAATTTAGGAACTAAAAACAGTGACATAAGGTACGGAATAATGGAATACAGGAAAAAAATAATGATGATGCCTTGTTGACAGATTGTTGTCATTCAATTCTCGGGGGCTTTATCACAACCTTCCAGTAGGGATTGAGTCTTGAACATCTGTCCAGCCACTGGTGCAGAACCTTCAGGCCATGCTACTGCAGGGAGGGAGCAGGAGGCCTAGGGGGGAGGCAGGGACCCCTGCTCTGCCTCCAGCCTCCACCGTTGCGTGCTTTCTTTCTTTGATTCCTTTGGCAGTTAGGACAGGCTGACTGTCTCAGCAAAAAAAATCAATTATATTCCATTAAACCAGCCTTAAAAATATGCTGCCATTATTTTAGCATTTAGATGTGATTTTGGCTTCTCCTCACCATCGCGCTTGATTTTTCCATGTAAAATTCAAGGGGGAAATGGGGATTTAGATAGATGTGTTTGCAGGATGGTCATACATCGCCACTTTGTTGATTAAATTGCTGTGTCTTAGTTTCAGTGAGGCTAGAGTTAATTTTCTTTCTAGCAGCCGCTGCAGTGGTATAACTTTACTGTAGAGCTGTGTTTGGGAGTTAGAATGAGAGCAGTGCTTAAATGCACCCTGATTTTTTTAGTTGTTGCCTAAACAACCCTCAGGTCCCAGGAAACTGGGAGGGAACACAGACTGGACAGGTGACCCAAACTGGCCAAATAGGGTATTCCATGTCAATTACAACATGGTCTGCATAAAGGCGAATTGGTGGGGGTGAGGAAGTCACAGCTCCAGCATGCATGGTTTTTGGGGATGGTCCAGCTTCATGATAGCTCTGAGCTGTACAGCCTGAGTTTTGCAGTTTGGTGAGAAACTGCATCATGAATCACCAGTTTCATAAATTTTGCTATAAAGTCCTGTTAATGTTATTTCTCTCTGTTGTCCCAGTAAGCTGCCCTTATCTCATCCTGTGAGGTTTGGGTTCTTTTGGTTTTATTTTTCCTCCCTTCCCCTTCCTCACCTTGATCCCTTCCCCACACCTGCTTAGAGAGAGAGGCTCAATGGAGCTCAGCTGAGGCAAAACCATGACAACTTGTCATCATGTAACTTAAAATACAGTTCCTTCCTGGCAATACACAGCCCTTCACAGGGATAGCAAAGTCCATGGAGCAGGGTGGGCTACTAAATCAAACATGACAGAAAAAAAATCCTGTCAGGCTGAGCCTATTTTCATTTGCCAAAAAGAAATTTTGGTGAATCAGTGCAGCTATCTTAAGTAAAAGAAGTGGAATGATCCTTTCAGTTAACCTTTCAAATATGAGTAATTACTGAGCTAGCCAACCCCTACGATTTTGTGGTGCAAATAGTGCAGTGGCTTTTATTTTTTTTGGTTGGTTGGTTGGTTGGTTGATTTTTGTTTTTCTAGGTTTTTTTCCTCACGCAACTTCAAAGTGAATTTTCTCAGATAAAAATGAGGATTTCTGTAACTTTTATGATACAAATCACAGGACAAAAGATCTTATCTTAGAATACCAAAGAGTTTGGGAGTTTGGAAAACATCATTGCAGTTAACCAGGCATCACATAAAGATTAATATGATTATTTGTGCTGAATGTCGAAAGTCATTAAGTTATATAAAGTACTTCATGTATGTCTTGAGGGATTTCTGGTTTCTCACAAATACCCCAAGGACAATTTGTCATGGAATATTTTCACATCTCTCTCTGGCTAGTAATTTAATCCTGCATTCAAAACACCTTCCATGTAAAAATTTAATTAAAAGTTTCATTTGTGATCCTGCAGGTATGTGTATATGACATGTTTAAGTGTGTTCACACAAGTATTGGTTTCCATTAAAAGTTTTCATGAAATTTTGTATTTTAGGATGAATGCTTGCAACAGTCTTGGGGGTTACCCTACTGATATGGATTACAGGCATAAGTCTATATCTCAAGAGTGTTGGTGGTTTGTTGTTTGGTTCTTTTTCCTTTTGGCAAAATAATTCTATTTCTAATCTAATGTAGAAAAGATTTAAACCTGTTATATTTCTAGATCTCAATTCACTTCTCAAGAAAGGTTAACATCTTTGCAGAAAAAGGGCATGAAGTAGAGAAAGTGCAAATCTGTCTGATATACCACACTGTTTCTTGAAACTTTTACCATTATAATAACTTTTATAGCCACAAAATTTACATCTATACTAAATGGGAATGATGATTCAACTGTGATATTATAGCTAAGGGGGAAAAAGTACATGTCTAAGTCACCAGATTTTTCTGAATAGATCTGAGTGTGGCTTTCAGGCCTTCTGTGTGACTTTCTGCTCAGGTTGGTACTTCAGCTCTCATCCCCCAGGAAACAAGTTTGCCCTGTCTTCATAATCTGGGACCTGTAAAATTGCAATGGTTGTTTTCAATCACAAGATATTGATATGCGTGCTGGAATTGCTATCTGAATTTTATGGGCTTTGTTCAAGAGAAGGAGTATAAGATTAGACTATAATTGTTCCTTCCAGCCTTGCAAACCCATAAATATTTCTATTGAATTAATAATGGTGATGGGCTGATTTCTGCTGGTCTTACCTCTGCTGGTTTTACGTTCTTAACTGAATAATGCGGGCAGATCTGGGCTCAATAGCTTAACATTATGACAGTAATCACTAAATTATATAAATGTCTGCCATGGGTTTTAAAATTGTTGCATCAGGTAATTATTAGTTGCCTTGATCTTAACAGCTATGGGAAAATGTTTAATTGCATTACATTACATTTTATTTATTTAAACAGTGTCTTTGTTTGATCCAAAGCACCAGGGAAGAATGAGAGAACATCATAAATTAATACTATCTGACAGGCCAGAAGTGTGGTCTGATCTATTCTGTAGCACATCCATCTAATGGGAACCACAAAAAGTAGTTAGAAATATGACACAATACAGTATTACAGGTAGAAAATATTACGAGACTTATTATTAAATCTATTAGATGATAGATTGCTTTGGAAGCAACCATATGAAACAATAGATGGGTGTATTAATTTATCTACTCATCTACCAGTCTTTGACAGTTGACAGGCTTTAAGTCCTAGATTCATAGTTTGTATGAGGTGATAGTTTTCTGAGAGTGCAATCATTGTTATCTAGGTCTTTTTCTTGGAAGCTAGATTTTCAGTTACAAGCAAAGTACCTAAATCCCAACTTCAGATAGGTTCAAACAGTCAGGTCCCTTTGGAAATCTGAGTCAAAGTACCTAGCCTGACAATATGCTGAACAACAAAAGTTTCTGGTTTTTTTGGGTTCTTTTGTTGGTTTTTGTTGGGTATTTTTTCCCTTAGACTCTACCAAATATTAGCTTTTTGCTTTAAAGAAAATCAGAAGTAATAATGCCAGCAGGGACTCAACTAGCAGTCAAAAGACTTGATCTTCCCTGATCCAACCTTTTGTGTGAAACTAATCAAGAAATTTTACTAGTATACACTAACATTTCTTCTCTTACCTTTTATGTTTCCTGCTGAGTTTAGGATAATTGAGTTTTTATACACAGCTCTTTATCAGCATGAGATTCTGGCTGTGATCAGAAGACTTGTTTATGATTAATTTAGCCACAAAATAAACTTCAAGATAAGTAGGTTCAAGATATTGTGCACATAAAGACCTAAAAGTAATTTACACTTAGGTATATATTCAGTGCTTCCAAAGACTGAAATCCACGGCCAGATGGACTTCTGTGATGGATGAACTTGACCCCTTAACCAAACTAGTGATGGTTTAGTACAGGATCCAAAAGAGGCCTGAGATATAGATGGACTCTCCTTTACTTTCAATCTCTTCTCTGAAAACCTACAAAGGAGCAGAGTAACTGCAGTGGGTTGACCCAGGCTGGAGGCCAGATGGCCTCCAAAGCTGCTCTATCACTCCTCTTTTCAGCTGGTCAGGGGAGAAAAAACTTATAAGTAAAGGCTTAAAACTCAGGGTAAGGTCAGGGAGAGATCATTCAGCAAGACCCACTCAACAAGGAATCAAATGCATCTAATTTATCATGCAATCAAACCAGAGTGGGATAATGAGAAATAAAACCAAATCTTGAAACACCTCACACTACCCCTCCCTTCTTCCTTGGCTCAACTTCATTCCCAAATTTTCTTTCTCCCACCTCCAAGTGGCACAGGAGGATGGGAAGTGGCTGTTGTGATCAGTTCATCATGTGTTGTCTCTGCTGCTCCTTCCTCCTCAGGGGAGGACTCCTCATACTCTGCCTGTGCTCCAGTGTGGGGTCCCACCCATGGCAGACAGTCCTCCATGCACTTTTCCAATGTGATTCCCTTCCAGTGGGGCTTCAGTTCTTCATGAACTGTCCTAGTGTAGCTTCCATCAGATGTAGACCTTCAGAACCAGACTGCTCCAGCACAGAACCCCTGCGGGGTCATAAGAAGGCCCAACAAACCTGCTCCAGTGTGGGCCCCTCTCTCCATGGCTGCAGATCCTGCCAGGAGCTTGTTCCAATGTTGGCTTCCCATGAGGTCATAGCCTCCTTCAGGTGTCTCCATATGTTCCCCTATGGGGTCCTCCACCGCCTGCAGATGGAATCTCTGCTTCTCATCATCTTCCATGGTCTGCAGGGACACAGCCTGCTTCACAGCCTATTCGAAATGGGCTGAGGGGGAAATCTCTTCTCCAGCAACTGCAACACCTCCTTCCCCTCCTTTTTCAATGACTTTAGTGTCTGCAGATTCTTGCATCTCCTTGTTCCTTTCTCTGGTGGCATAAAGCAGTTGCTCGGTTTGTGGTCCGTTTATTTATTTATTTTTTCCTTCTGAAATAATTTTTTTCCTTCTTTGTTTCTGTCTTTTTTCCTCCTCAGAGGCTATGAGTTAACTAATTTATTCCATAAATATAACAGCTTAAGTAAGCCTTCTTTGAGCTTTTCCTGCTGAGCGGCATGGCTTCATGGTAATGATCTCCCCATGAGCTAGGGCTCTTCTCAAGGTTGCTCTGCAAGGCAGAGAGATCCCTTTACCAATGGTAGATCTTTGGATAAGCCCCAGTTGAGCTCTATCTGATCTGCAGCTGGACTCCAGGTGACTTACCTTGAGCAGGGATGCCTTTCATTATTTGAGATACCTTGGAGAAGACAAGAGATCCATCCTTGCCAAAGGCAGAGATATCCCTTACTTGCAACAATTCCTCAGTAAAGGATTGATAATAGTATGAATTAATACTAATTAAACAATATTAATCCATGCAGTTACTCAATATTAATAATTTTAAACTTTTTATATATAATTCCATTATTCAGAAACCATTGTCGAAGTCTGATACTGACAAGTGACCTGGATGTACCTAAGCTCCACCAGGAGTTTAGAAAGCATTTTGAACCTCATGACTCAATGAGAGGGTTTTCTTTTACTCTCTGTATTTTTTCCATTAGACAGAAACAGTTGTTCAAGTCTGAGAGTAAGAGTGGACCTGGCTGCATTTAAGCTCCAACTGGAGATTAAAAAAAACACAGGGTCCTTTTTGAACCTCGTGTCTCAATGTGATCATCTTCCTTACCCTTTCTGTCTCTGTTCTCTGTGTGAATCATTCCAATTTGATTCTAATTCAATTCTCCTTTGTATGTTTTTTGGTTCATGCATTAATTAATAAGGTGAACCTTGCCATCAAATTTATTGAACTATGGTAAACCACTGTTAAACTTTGATAACTTCCATTGAATTTGTTGAACTCTGACAAATTATTATTTTACTTCAATAAAACATAGTGCTGCTTCTCCCTTTTGAGGGCATTCCACTCTTCTGCAACAAATTGGAGTAGTCAGCAGGATCCTAAATCAGGATTCACAAGACCTTTAATAGCTAAATACTAAATAGTAGCTATCATTCTTATTTTAGAAAAAAATTTGCTTGACTAGGTAGATCGTACAAGGAAATAAAATTGAAAATACTTTTTGTCTTTTAATTTTGCTTTTGTAAATATCGCTTTGTTCCTTATTTAGGTGTCAAAGTTGTTCTTTTTTTAATTAGAAGGAATAAATCCAGGTGTTAAAGTCTACTTTGCCAATGCAGAGGAAGGGTAGGAGAAAGAATAGGTACTATACCCAAGTTCTCAGACAGTACCCAATTCTCAGTTTGTCTTATGATCCATTTCAGAAACAGAAATCTTATTTTCACTTTCCTCCAATACAACTCACTCAATTCCGCATTGATTTATTATGCTTCTGTGCTGTAAATCTTATTAGCTGTGTGTGCATGTTTCTTTTACAAATACAACAGTGCCAGAAGTTTGTCCTCATCATAGTCAGACGCTGTGTGAGCTTAATGGAAAAAGATAGCATGAAAATGAGACAGGTTGAACAGAAAGAAGTGGAACACAAAAATACTAAATTTTGTAAGGACAGAAGGCTAAACTGAAATGTAGTTGTACCTACCTTAAAGGTGTTTCCATCCATTTTAATTTTTTTCAAATCCTTTAGGAGCATTGGTAAAGAGGTGACATGGACTGATTCCTTCATTTATTTATGATCCAGATTAATATAGAATATATGTGGATCAGCTAAATTTCTACCTTCTCCCTGGTCTACAAAATATTTGAGGTTTGCTTGTTTGATGGGACTGTCTGAAGTCACAAAGCAGTAGTAGAATGACAGGGGAACTAAAATGAACTATAGAAAACCTAGGTATTTAAACATCTTTCACGTGTTTATGAATTCCTTTCTGGCTTTATTTCAGGGCAGATGCAGTTGTAAATGTTAAGCAAATAAACACAATCTTTACTGAGATACTTCTAGGAGTAAAACTTTTGTAAACAAAACTGTATTATCTCTCTTGCCTGTTCCAGGATTATTTGCACACCATGAACTAAAGGACAGCACCTAAAAGCTAAGAAGTTATTATCTTATTGCTTGCATACAGGAAACTGGAATATTCTGGGTTGTTAGAAGACAATTGTCTGCCTTAGACAAATTCTACCTGAGGACCAGAATCTGACAGTTTTTTTCTCCCAGCCTAATGTTTGTCATTTCCCTTTGCACTTTCAGAACAGAAGACCCAAAGCTCTGTCTTGCACATTTACTCTGAGAGACATGGTCTGTTCCTTGATTATTGAGATGATTTGATTCAGGTGTCTTAGAGATAGATCAGTTCAAGCACAGCTTCCATTCTGTGGCTGTTCCTGAAAAGCAGCAGGTCTGTGCTACTTGAAAAGTTACTAAGTTTACCAAATCCCTGGCTGTGGAAAGAAGTTTTCTGGTTTCACTTGTTAAGGTTGACCTCACCAGGGAACATTTCCAGGCCCTACCTACAAGGACTGCTAGGACCCTTTTGCATTTGTCATCCTCTCCTTAAATCTTGTATGGATCATCCCTGAAGCAGCCTTTGCCCTCCATTCTCCAGTGTCCAATATATGTGCTTTATAGTCCTTGACCATATGACAGTTCTGCCAGGCAGTTTGTAAGGAAGATTCATCGCCCTAAATGAGACTTCAAACTATTCAGGTTAGCTTTCCAATCCTGTTTCAGAAACCTTCTCTCACCTTGAACCAACCATGCAGTTTCCTGTTTACCACTTCTGAAAAATGGTTTATAACACCTCTCAACCTCAAAAGGGTTTTGTCCACATAAACATTAGAAATTGTACAATTCTAGGTCAAGGCAACCATAGAAACACCAAACCCAAATTTAATTTAGAGGTACTTGAAAAGAAAGCATCTGAAAATTGCAAGGTCTTGCTAATATAACTCTCCTTTCTTCCTCTGATCCATTCAGTATTGGCCTCTGTCACAAACAATTGGTACAACACAGGAGTGGATGGACCATTGGTCAGTATTGTTATGCCAGTTAATTGTTTAATGTTCTGGTACAGATTTTTGCAACAGCATTGATGCTTAATCTAATTTTTGGAAGGAGAAGATGTCAGGCTGCCTTTCCATTAGCTCACACAGTCTATTTAGTTTTCCTATGTTGTTTGGAAGCTTGATGGGGTTTAATTGAAAATGTCAGAAGGGAACGTTTTAATTTGACTGCATTTGATATTGTGGTTAATGCATTTGGCAATTCATTGTAATTCAAAGCACTCTTCACATTCCACAACTGGCATTGCTATTATTTTAAAAGGTGAGATCTTTCATTGTTAATCAACATGGGGTACTTAGAGTATTTTATACTGTATGTTAATATTTTTTATATTTATGGGCTACACCTTTACAAGGACAACAACAAATGTGTGTTTTATGGTCTAATAAAGTTTCCCCCTCAATCTTCAAGTTCCAAAAGATCACAAAATATCTCAGTTCTCTGGAGTGGATTATTTTTTTAATTGTTGGGACAGAAAGAGAGCAAAAAGAGTACATATTACTTTTTATTAGAGTCTTCACATAGGATATGAGAAAGTAGGGGTCAAGACCGTGTTCTTACTTAACCAATTGTATAAAAATACATCATGAAAGACTGAAAGGACTGCAACACAGACCCCATAATTCCTGTATGTTTAGACAGCCATCCTGAAATACAAGTTCATGTCTTAAGTATGGTTTGCAAAAACGTTTCCTATATTCTGATTAATATTTGGGTATAACAGAGCACAATGACCATGCCTAAAAGCTTATACTTTTCTGTCTTAGAGGTCGTGATCCAGGAGACATAACCTTAAAATAATTTTGGACAAGACTTTGTTTCACTTTGATTTTTTCAAATTTGATTTTTTCCATACTTCAAATTTTAATTAATCAGTTCCAGACTAAGGGCCTGGAGCAGTCAAAAATCTATTCCTTATAGTGACATCTGGGAAAGATACCACACAGAATCAAGTCAGGGTGAGTTTCCTTCCCTTAGGTGTTCTTCTGCCTTAGACAATTTTGCCTGCTTATATGATATTTGAGGAAAATGTCCTTTTTAAGAACCTTAAAGAGGATTGCATATAAATTCCCACAATTAGTAGCTTGAGATTTCCAGATATAGATGCTTATTTTTGTCTACCTATTTGTGGGCATCTTGAACCATGAAATATTTTTTACTAGAAAAAAATACATAATGATAAAGATACTGAGCAAACATGAGGTTAACTGAAAGCTGAGATAGAAAGACCCCAAGTTCTTTCTTTATTCAATTCTGAGTGTTATAACAGTGAGCTGAAGTGTACAGTAATGTAAAGTCAATGTCATTTAGCAATATTTGAAATGCATTGACATTTGCTAGCAAGTCTGTGATAAAAAAAGAAAAAAAAATGCACAGTGATTCATCTTTTGAAAAATTTGACCTATTTTCTTATCTCATAGCTATGTTTAGCTAGGTGTTGAAATCCAAAGTATGTATGAACAAGTTGTGACTACTCCGTAATTTAGCTTCCTGGAACAACTCACGATCTACATGAAATATTAAACTTAATGAAAAAAAGAGTGATGCCAAAGAGTCATGTTCGGTAGCTGAGATCATGGTGAAGCTTCCTCTGTCCTCCATGGAGAATGAAGCCTATTTCTCTGGTATTTCAGTACTGCATCTGTTGTATTTCCTAATTCTCTACAGTAATATACTTCTGGGTACCATTACATCCTTTGTAACATGTTTTTGATCAGTGCTAAATTGTTCTGACGTCAAAACAAGAATTACAAAACATTGCCAATAATTATAGTTGCAAAAGAATGAGAATTTCCTTCTCAGTCCCTATAAAAGTCACTCACATCATTTACAGATATAATCAAAACCCCGTTTATTTCCCTATGACCAAGATCTGTATTTTTCAGTGCAGCTATACCAGTGAAGAACAAAGAACAAAGGTTCAAAACCATCAGTTATATGACATTCATCTTCATAAGGATAAGTGTATAAGAACTGTGTCAGTGTCCAGAGTGGACATCAAAGGGCAGGGGGGAGGATTATTTAAATTTATTAAGCCAGTTGAGATCGTAGAATGATGGAATCATCGAGGAAGGAAAAGATCTTCAAGATCATCAAGTCCAACCAACCCTACATTACTGTAACCTTCAAACAATCTCCTGATGTTCCATATCTACCTTTTTTTTAACAGCTCCAGGGATGGCAAGTCTACTAACCTCCCCGAGCAGCCTGTTACAATGCTTCATCACTTGGTGAAGAAATTTTTCCTAATATCCAAACTGAACCTCCCTGACACAACTTGAATCCATTCTCTCTGGTTCTGTCACTAGTTATAAGGGAGAAGAGGAAAATAGCTGCCTCACTACAACCTCTTTTCAGGTAGCTGTAGAGCATGATAAGGTCTGCCTTCATCCTTCTCTCCAGGCTGAACGGCCTTAGCTCCCTCAGCCTCTCTTCATAAACCTGTTCCCCAGACCACTGATCAGCCTGGTTGCCCTTCTCTGCACCCTCTCCAGTACCTCAATGTCCTTTCTATACTGTGAGACCCAAAACCTCACCATACTTGAGGTGTGGCCTCACCAGGGCTGAGTACAGGGGAAGGATCACCTCTCTGGTCCTGCAGGTCACATTGTCCTGATACAGGTAAGGATGTTGTTGGCCTTCTTGGCCACCCAGGCACACTGCTGGCTCATTTTCAGTTGGGTGTCAATGAACATCCACAGGTCACTCTCTGTTAGGCAGCTCTCCGGCCACTCTGTCCCAAGCCTGTAGCACTGCTGGGGTTTGTGTGGCTGAAATGCAAGACATCGAACTTGACATTGTTGAAACTCATGCAAATTGAGATATTTCAAAATAAGTACCTATTCTTCCCCATAAGCTTTTAGGCAAATTTAAAGGAAAATCCAGATTTAAGGAAAATTTTTTTTTTCAATCCAGAACAGAATATAAAAGTTTATTTTAGTCTTCCTTTTACTTAGGGATATGATAGTATTAATGAAATGACACAGGAGTTTTAAAAGCATTTTGATACTAAACAGGTCTAAAAATTTTATTTTTCTTATCTTTTTAAAAACCAAGAAGCTTGTAAAATCTACAGAAACACATAAAATGTTTCTGTTGTCTCAAGTCTATTAATCAGCAAACTTAAAAATAATTCTGTAGCCAAATAAAATCTATACAATTCTTGCTGTAAATTACTTTTCTTTATTAAATTTAACAATATAAACTCATTTTCATTGATGAATATGTGTTATGAAGTGAAAATATCAAGCTAATTTGTATACAGTGTACACTGTGTCACAACCCTTCTAGCAGAGTTTAATGTAGATGTACTCTAGCATTTCTAATAATAAAATATAGATAGTAAAATGATCACAAAAATATTGAGAATGAATAAAAATAGATAAATAGATATGCCCTTTCAAAAGCTGTTCCTTTTGTTTGGTTAGTTGGGTTTTGGTTTTTTAGCATACAAATCAGTTAATATACTTCTTTAAGCACCTTCTCAAAGAGACACAGGTTCAATTAGGGTAAGTTACATAGACAATCTCATTGTTGAGATTTATTTTTTTTTCTCCATTAACGTTTTTGGGGGATAAGTTAAAATACTCACTTATTCCTCTCTGCTCACTATCACAAACACACCTGGATCAGCAAGCCCAAGTGAATTTCAGCATGTCAGAGATCTTAGATATTTCATTGTACCTTTGTTTGAGATCATCCTGTGTCTTTTCAGACTGTTTGGTCTTATGGGAATTACAGGTTGAGTTCGTCACTATCCTTTTTCTCTTCTAAAGTAGCATGATTCAACTAAGTCGTCTTCAACAACTAAATCACAACTTTCCCTAGTCAGTACACAACTCAGGCTACAGATTACTGTTGATCTGACCCAAAACCTCATGTTTCATTTAGATCAGTGCTCTCCACTTCCTTGAGCATCAATAGAAATTACACTGCGGCAGTTTGCTTAGGAGTACGGTAGCAGATCAATCAGCTTTATAATGGTATGTTGAGGCGGAAAAATAATGCAAAGGACAGAGGGTAACTCAGTTGTTTGTAGGCTGCTACTTGAACAACACTTATTTACATTTTCCATTTAAAAAATGGAAGAAAAAAAGAAAAATATAAGAATAATAATGAAATTTTCCCAATAAAGTGAAAATCTCTCAGTGCTCAACTCACAAAAATCGAATTTTTCTGTACCTCTGAGGAACAGTCACTTTCATTCACAGTGTAAAGGATCTGAAGACCAGCTTGTCCACTTGATATCATGACTATGACAATCATCATCACACCAGCTTTCACATTCACTTGCAGTATGCTTAGTGCCAGGCAGGGAACGTGAGTAGACCTCAGGAAGAGTCTATGTCACCAGTTGTGGCACCAGCCAATCTCAGACCAGAAACCTGGCTCTAAGTGCACACCAGAAAAGTATCATTAATTGGGTATTATGACATATTTCTCATCATGGTCAGAATTAATTTCCTGCTATGAAAGAATTCAAGGTCCTCGGAATGATTGTGTCTGACACCCTTTCGTGTATTGTGTGTGTATGTTGGGGAGCAAGGGAGATGCTGGCAGAGAGCATAATCAGAGAAACATAGGTACTTATTGAAGTTTGAAGTGATTAAACAAACACTGGGTTTAACATTTTCATCCTCTCCTATCTATCTTTCAGAGACTGGTTCCAGTATCAGACAGAGCAGCAATGCATTTATCTCAATCCCTAGTGCTATATGCCATTGCCAACATTATCTCTACATCCTTTGATAATTTGTCACCTACTATCCCTGGGAAATCTGATCCCTGATTTTAAGCAAACCTCTATTCCCTTCACTCGTAAATACAAACCACAGCCTAAGAAGAAATCTCCTGCTTTGCAGTTCATGTGTCTCTAATTCATGGCTAGCATTATGAAGATTATAATGATTTTTTCTTTTATCTCTGCTCAGCTAATACGCTAGTGATTGGGGTGAAAACAGAATATTTTAGTTGAGATCCTCTATGTTGTTCAACACTCTGTGGTTGCTTCTATTTTTCACTCAGCTTCAGATTCTTGGGGAGAACTAAACCCAGTGCAGCCTTTGATCTTTTTGACTGGTTTTCTCAGTGGATGAAGCAGCCTTATAAAAAGGGCACAAGCCCTTTTTAGATGATAACATGCTGTACATTTTCTATCTCATTCAGCACCAGGGTGTTTGCAAAAGCTCACCATCAGTATTCCAGCCTGTTTTTATGTGGGTCTCTATTATCTACAAAAAACACTTCCTGATCTGCTTTCTCAGAAGGTCTATATTAATTTGCTATGATCATTTCATTTTCTACGCTTTCTTTCACCTCGTATTAGTTTCTGCTGAGGCAGGCAAACTGCATATGCTATTTTTCTCTGCAAGCAAAAGAGGTATTTTTTGTCCCTTACTGTGACACATGTTCTTTCCAGGTTTTTTTGGTTTGTGGGTTTGGGTTTGTTTTTTCCTTTTCTTTTCTCCCCACTCCCTCACCATGCCTTAAAATGTATGCCTTAGACTTTTAATATTCTTATCTGATTCTTTAAGGTAAGAAAATCCTGTTCATCCTATGCAGATTGCATGGCATAAAAAGTCTTTCTACTCTGAGTATTTCAATTTTTCTTTCTCCATTACTTTCCTGTGGTTTAAACAATACAGTTGCAAGGTACTCCCATGAATTTATGAGAAAAGTATTTTTTAGAAGAGGTATTTCTGCTCTCCCAGATGCATTCTTCATCTTAAGAGACCATGGTTTTTCACCTACTACTTCTGCTTATTACACCTTTCTTGGTACCGTCCTTCCAGGAAATGTATTTGAAAAGTTAATTGACAAATCCAGGCTTCAGGAGATCAATGAAAGAGAAAAAAAAACAACAACAAAAAAACAGGTGATTGTTTTACTTTCCCTGTATGACAAATATATTGTGATGAACTAACATTTTTATCTGACCATTTCATTGGATGACCAGCATACTCAGATATGACTTTTCCTCTATATTAAAGTTCACATATTGTTTATAGATCATATTTATGTCAATGATGTTGTGTTTTTGTTTTGATTTGTTTTTCAGGATAATCAGAAATAACCTAAACCAATGTTTATACTCTAAAAGATGGATTCGCTGCTAATTGATTTTACTAATTATTGATAGAAGAAAATTTAAATCCTCTTGAATACTATGTTATAATTTTTATAGATGTATGGGAACTTGTTTCACCATTCTATCAAAAATATCCTGGTCTAACCTGAAATAGACAAAGACCGTAAAAAAAAGGTACAAACTGAAAATATGAGGGGTAAAAATGGCCTTTATTTCAAATGCAAACAAAATATTTTTATTTTATTACTAAATTATCCATAGTAGATTAATCTAACAGTAATATTTCCTCAAATACTTTTTTTTTTTAAATGGAAAATTCTATTTGCTTCAAACACCTCAAAGAAACACATTGCAGTAAGTCCACAACTTTTGCCACCACAAAAATCAATGAATGCAGCCCTTTTCTGTGAAAGGTTTCAGTTTCGAAGAATCACCTTTTTCTGATGAAAAAGTGTTTTGTTGGAAAATTTCTCACCCTGCTCTGTTTACTGTAGTGGCTTAGTTCTGGATGAATGCTTCTAGCAATCAGGATGGCAGAGGAGAATATAATCTTCAGGGCTATTGACTACTTGTTGAAGGCCAAAGAGAAGTTAACAATAAAACCTGCTGCAATGTACATTTAAGCTAGTTCGAACAGAGAGAGGCTTATGACGGCTCTCATGTGGATGGAGGCTTCTATTTAGCTCACTTGGTAAATCTGCTGCATACTATTTTTTTGAAAGTGCTGCATGCATCTAGTGCTTAAAAAGATCCATCCTATTTCATGCAAGTTGCTTAGTTTGGTCATCCATATAAACCCATGGGAACTGAGGGTGCTGCAGCTGCGGCTCCAAATGTTCATATGTGTATGCCTAGACAGTCCAGCTCATCTTACATTGGATTCAGTTGAATAACTACTTTGTTTTAAGATTCTACTTTGTTTTAAGATTATATATTAGATGCAGAACCAAAATAGAGCTGTATAGTACAGGCTTGGAAAAGTTCTGTGTGCTTTGATTTTGTTTCATCATCGGTACCTGGCAATATAAGCTTTAATAAACAAAGAAACAAACTAACAGGTATGTTTAAAAGCCAACAAATTAAAAACCAAACAGAAATATTCTGACAGAGGTAAAACCAATAGAAATTGTTCAAGCATTTATACTGAACCTTTAGCATGAGTGATGAGGATATGTTATTTATCATTAAATAAACCCAGGGAAACAAAAGAAACCACAAAGTGCTACAAGTATATTTCCCAGTCTATAGCCAGTTACTGTAGTATTAGACTCTGTGAAACTTACATGTAGAGCTTACTAATCACTCTCACTCCCAAACATTAAGTCCATTTTAGGAGACTGAACGTACATCATCATAATAAGAAATTAGAAAAAAAAGGAAAGGAGAAAGTCAGCTGTAGCTATTATTTATCACTACTGTTGCCTAGTTCACTAAGAATCTCTTCTACCAAGCTCATTTCATGATATTTTTTTTCCTGGAAACACCTCAAAGAAACAAATAAATGAGAAGAAAAGTGGTAAAGTAGAGCAATTACATAATTCATCCAAAATTATTTGAACATCGAAGATTAGAAATGAGGACTTCTGAGCATGACATTTTAACTAGCGAGGCAGGCAATTGTAGTAATGTAAGTCACTGTGAATGTCCTTTGTAAAGAAATTACATCTGATGGGTAAAAATACTTGCTTGTTTTGTTTCAGCATTCCTGTCCGAGGGAAGTTTTGCTGAGGTCATCTACCCATGATTCATAATTTTAGTTGACCATCATTTACCTCTGAAAGAAACTAGAAATAAAGTCTGGCTCCTGTAGAGAACATCAGCAGCAGCTGAGGTAGCAACTGGGCTTGCTGGTTTAGGAAGTGAACACAAAGTCACTTTCAGACATGGAAATTAAAAAATTTAGAACAGAAATGAAGTGAAATATTGGTGGTGGATTGCTTGCTGTGGCCACAATTAGCTCCAGAGGCAAGGAGGTTCTGTAGGTATCAGACCTACAATAACACTGGTCACTAAAACTTAGATGGAGTATTAACACTTTAAGTTCTTATACAGGTTTTATTGGTATAATCATTCTCTCTTTTCTTTCATTTTTCCCTGTGATATGAGCTGCCTTTCCTTTAAAAGCTTCTGTTGGACCTGCTATCACTGATAGTCCTGTATCAGAATTTCCCTTAATTTCTGTTGTGTAGATCTTTCTCACCTGTAAATAAATATTGTCTCAAATTCAAAAGTTCATCAGGTGCATGTTTAAATAAATAAATAAATAACAATTGTATGCTCCTAAGGAGTCTATCTGTCTAAGGAGTAAATCTTCTAGAAGCCACCTAACACAGAGATCATTTTAAACTCCCATAGTGACATTCTTGAAGGAACACAGAGGTGAAAGAGGTATCACATGCAGCAGGTTCAACAATCAAACACTTGAGGCCATTTTGCCAAGGTTTTTCTTTTACAGTTTTTTCTTCCCTCTTTGATATTAAATACATAAAAAAGGATGGAGTTTTCAAATCACTAGAGTTGTTTACCAGGTAGCAAATACCTATCAGGACGAGTAAGTTAGAGGTTTTGGTTAAATAACTGCACTTTAATTCCTTTGAGACTTGACAGAATTAAAAATCGGGTAACCAAAATAGTCATTTAAGAAATTACCAAAAGTTTAATGTTAGAATCAAATGTACAAAAGGCACTTACTTTTTAGCCTCGCTATTAAAGTATGCAGTTATGGGTACTGATATTGGCAACCTGAAAATTTAAGAAAATCCTGGAAAAAAAATCTTTAAAATCTGAAAATAATTGAATCCTCAGAAACCATCTTGTTTGAGAGACGATCAATTAATTTTCCTTCTAATCATTGCTGCGTTTTTTTACTCGCTAGATGGATACCTGAGATGTATACTCTGACCTCAAGTTGTATAAATTCTTCATTGAATGATAGAAACTGGAAACCTAAATACCTTTGAGAAACTGATGTTTAATCCCTTTTTAAAAAAGCCTAAGGAAGAGACATTTTCATGTACCCACATAAACACTGCAATCTGGGACAATTAATGCCCCTATGATTTATTTTGTAATATTACTTTCTTTCTCACAGAATTCTCAGAGTGAGTTTCTCAATCCTTTTTGGATCTGCTAAGTACCACTATAATGTCAATAATAGTAAATAGATTTATTTTTCTTGTCTTGTCAAGCCAATCTAATTTGGACTTTTCTATCACACTTATCACAGGAACACCTGACAAGTTGTCTAGTTGCTTTTGAAATTCTTGACAAACATTCCTAATTTCACCTAGGAGAAAACTATCCTGACTCCCGTTAATGTCAATTAATGGTGGGGCTGCTTACACCAAAACTGAATTAGGTCTAATATGCCCAGAAGTCATATACTTTACTTCAAAAGCGGGATTTTTTGCACTTGATAAAAGGTAGAAACTGCTAGAAATGCATTCCCCTTCTATTTAACAGCTTGAAGATCCTTTGTAAGCATGTAAAAAGAGTGGACATGGATTTTCTTGAGTAGAAGAAATTCAGATTTGTATTTTAATGTCCTTTAAGTTCCATTTTAATTACGGGAAAATAATTTGAAGGAGATTGGTAATAGGCAAAACTTTGAGACCTTTTGTTCTTTAGTGCAGTGAAGGAAACCTCATTAGAGAGGATTTTCTTAGTTAGCAGGGCTTCGAGGTTAATGAGCTGTGAGTGATAATATATAGTAGTAATCCCTCATGGCTGTAACAAGTTGTATTTTATAAACTCCTTAATCTCAGTAGTGAAAGAAATGTGGGGTATGGGAAAGAGAAGAAACTAATTTGCACGGGTCAGGGAAATTCCAGAGATTTTGCTTCCTCTCTGAAAGTTATTTGGGAAAAAAACCCAAAAAAACCCCGAGACACCGCATGGGCAAAGAAGAGGGATTTCTTTTTTTTTTTTTTATAGGCACCTAAATGGTGTCCTAGAACGATGAATCTGAGCATTTCCAGAACTCTCTTTCAAGGTAAGGAAGAGGTATTTACATGGGGAAAAGATAAATTCAGGAGAATATCTCTGGCGAAGAGTCAGTGGAAATCATTCACCTAAAAGGTAATTTTGAGGATCAGGGTCAGAGACATGAAAAACAAAATTTGCCCTTATTAATAAAAAAGGTATAAGGAGAAGAAAATAGGCATGTGTTTGTTACTGCAAATTCACCTGGTGCTTGGAGATGGAGCACAGCACTCTATTATCACATAGTGACAGCAAGGAACATCAAATTAGCGTTTAGAAAGGTTGTTATCCTGCTAAACCACCTCAAAACAGCACACAAGAGGTACCTTCAACCAACCTGGGCGTTCCATAGCTACCTTAAAGTCACTTCCTTCTGCTGATGTTGTCAATGAATTTTCCTGTACCGGGTTAGCTTCCTTTTCTTAGAACACTCTTCTGTTTGAAAGTTTTTCAGATATTTTCCAGAAGAAATTAAGAAAAAAAATTAAAATCAGGTCTATTTTTACAGGTATTATATTGTATGAACCAAGCTATTAGTTTTCTTTGGTTAAGGAATCAGAATCCATGCTAAATTAAAGAAATAAGGATTACACTCAAGAGCTGGTCACCATTAAAAAGCGTGGGAAAATTGTAGAAGCTTTCTGCTGTCCAAGAGCGGGGGGGGGGGGGAGAGAATCAGTTGGAAGGATAAGTAATTTAATGAAAAATATAGAAAGCTTTTTTTTTTTTTAACCAGAGATTATTTAGATTTTAAACTAAAGTAATCTTATGCACAAATGTTTACATTTTTCTACAGCTGCTTATTAGCAACACCCCTCTGGAAGACTTTATAATTATCAACAGTGATATTTGAGAGCCTTCAGAAATTTTCTCAACTTATGATAATATGTAACACATGATTTATCTCAGGTGCCACTATTTAAAATTTGTGAGAGATAACTCTGTGATCATTTTAGCTTTCCAGGGAAACATTGCAAACATTAATCCTTGCAATGCCCATGTGAGTGTGATGATAAGTATTAATCTTCAACTGATGTAAGTTGCTATAATGCCACTAACTAGGACTGGTTGCTATTATTTTCCCCCTTCAAAATTGTTTTTCAACAGAAAATTAGGTGTGTTTTTCTATTTACATGTTAAAGGGATCTGCTTTATGGGGGAGGGGGGGAACCCAAACAAACCTTTTGAAGGACACTTAATTCCAGGAATATATCAAGTGGACTTAAAAATTAGTACTTTACTTCTGATAATTCACTGTGATTTCTAGGATAGTTGCTCATCATGTGCTGTATCTTCCCTCAAGAAGCAAGTTCTTAAGCTTTATTTAATCTTTCAGGATGTGTTCCTGAAAAAGTAATGCATATTTCAGTTTTCAGTCAAGGTATTTTGATTAAAAAAAAAACCCAAGCAACTAACCCCAGGATGTTTCTAATGAAGTACTTGGTCAAAATTATCTTGACAGTTTGTGATTATCTGTCTGGTTGACCACTGATTTGCAACAGGCCTATTTTCCTTTCAACCCTGTTTGAGGACTTTACCAAAGCTATAAAGATGAGAGTTCACAGAAACATCTTAAGAATTTTATTTGTATGGAAACAAGGAATCGGATGACTTTTGATTTATGTTGATGTTTAATTTGAAAATATTTCATTCTGCCTCAAAGTGGATGGAGTCAACTGTTTTGCTTGGTGTAGTTTTGAGGAAAACAGAACATTTTCCCTAAAGTGCTAATAACAATGCAGCAACATTGAATAGAATGTCAGGTATATAGGCATATAAATATGTATTAGTGTGTGTGTGTGTGTGTCTGTGTGTGTATATAAATGTAATTTTCTTGTACTTTGAAATGAAAGCCTAGAAGGTGAAATAGGTTTCTATGATTGGAAATGGTTTAAGAGTTTAAGACTTTAATTTGTATATCACAACTCATTTTAGAAAAGGAAGTAATGCCATTGCCATATTAACAATAAATTAACCAACTTCCCTAAATTCTCTTAGTCTAATAAATGAGGAAAAATCTCTTGCTGGCTTTAGCAGACTCTGGATTAGGTCTGTAGCAAGAAAGATTACTCTCATGGTGTTCTATTCAAGCAAACAATGTCAGCAAGAGGTTCTGTATAGATTGGAACATATGCTTTAAGTTAAAGACATACTGAAATGTTGTCCTGAAGAAATGTTTCCCTAAAGTAAGGCTGTGTGCTAGCTGCCCAACTTAGATATCATACAAAGAGTCATAGTGAAGTCATGTAGAGGAAAGGTATAAAGAACAATCTGTGGAATGCAAAACCTACAGGGTCAAGGGGTACTGCTGTTTGGAACTAAAGGTTGAAACAAAATTCTTTAAATAATTTGGAAATCAAGTATAATGTTAAAAATAGTTGTCAGTAGCAAGAATGTTGGAGGGGGGGAAATAACCAACTGGTAATATTTTAAAGGGTAACCAATGCTCACTAGCAGCTGCAGTAAGACATTAAGTAATAGAGCACAGTAATGTTAACAGCTCTCTTGGTAAGAGTGGTAAATGAAATAAACCTCAGCATTCGGTGTATCATTAATCTATAGTGAATAATGGCACTGGTAGTGTAAGGAGATTAAAAAGGGCATTGTAAACATTTGTGGCTGTATAATATACAAATTAAAAATGTGTGAACGCTTGCAGCTGTATAATCTACAAATTAAAAAGTGTAATAGCATAGCATTAATTACTGGCTGATCAATTCGCCTATAATTGCTGGCATGTAGATGAACAATTACAGGTCCGAAATGTTATTTGAGAAAGAGACATTGACCTTGGAACCATAAGAAATGATAATATTTTATAAGGTAATACAGGCTTGTGTCAAAATTCTTTATCAGTATTTTCTGTTGCAGGCTAGTTTGCTTGGCAACCTAGCCTGTGTTACACTTTTTCCTGTGTTATCGTTTCTGAAGTAGACTATTTTATGTTTGAATTACAGATATATCGGGCTGCAGAATATTTCCTGTAATCTTTGTATATAGGTGCTTATAGGCAGGTACCTTCATATGTGTGTGAACAGGACCATAGTTTATTACAGGAGGTGGGCTAGTGTCACAACCAATTAAGTCATCTGCTGAACATTTCCCCATTAACCAGACCACTTCTATTTGCTAAAATGCATGCCAAAAGTCAATGGCTTAGCCTGTTTGGTTCAGATTTCTTGGTTGTTATTTCTCTTTGAAAATGTCAACCAGAACCCAGGAAGTATTTCTGAGAATGAAGCTAGAAAAACTGTAAGAAGGGAGAAACCTTGAGTCTAAAGGTAAAAGAGAGCTTTGCCAAAGAGAGACTTGGGTGGGAGACTAGAGGTATAGTTAACTTAAGACCAAGCATCAAATAATGGAAGCAGTGAAAGAAGACTTGTCTTGAAAAGGAAGAGGAGAAGATAATTAAATCTTTTCATGTGTAAGCACTAGTTATATCATACTTAATTACATACCACTTTTCTCCTAGAGACAGTGGTTTTGTAGATAGATATGATTGCATAATTAAGAGCAGATAAATCTGACATTTCCTTGCTTGTGCCACAACAGTAATAACTTTTCTAACATAATGCATACATTTTACACATAACATTTAGGCCATGATTCTTCACATTATGTCCACTTGCTAACTGCTTAAATAATACCACTCATTTTAATGTAACTTCTATGCATATAAAATCAACCCGGTGTACACACAGGAGGTGGTACCTCTCTATCCAGAGACATCTTTAGTTCTATTCAGTTGCTCTTACTTCCTTTACCTTGCTGTATACAGCCTTGATTACATGATTCATCCCCTATCTACATACTCTCAGATTGGTTTTTCTGTCATGTCATCATGCAATATTTCAGAGACTGTGCATCAAAAGAACACCAACTAGTTATTGGCAATAGCAGAGGACATTTAGAAAGCTATTTCTCTCAAAAGAAAATTTAGTATCAGTAAAATCCCCTAAGAAAAAGTCCTCTAGCAACCAAAAGGATATGACCCTCAATGCTCTGCTTTCTGGACTGGCTCTCCAAAGAATACAAAATCAAATTCAAGGTCTTAGTCCTAATAGTCACAGCTCTCCATGGAATCTGCACAGGTTATCTAAGAAATTACTTCCTCTGTGCAGAGCTGACTGCCCATAACAGAAAATGGTAACTCTGACCCTAGCAGTGAGACTTGAAAGTGCTGAGGGTATCTGTGCAGAGTCCCAAAACACATCAGTAAGGCCAAGAAATGCAACTTCTCCAACAAAAGCATGAAAGAAGAAAAGAAAAAAAAAATATCCAAACCCCACAACCCTCAGACTCACTTACTTGATTTAGTTTTGTTCTCTTCTTTTTAGCGGGGATAATCTTAAAAGTGTCTGAGATACTGGAGCAAGGCAGTAGCTTCTAGAGTTTCGCATTTTGTGTATGTTTTTCACTGATGTTTTGCACTCCTTCAAATAAAGTTACTCCTTGTTAAGGGATCAACTCTACAACACCCGTTCTAGAAAGAAATTAAAACTTGAAATTCACAAAGGAGGTGTGCGCTCACTGGAAAAATCTACAACTCATCTTCATCAGGAAGCAGGAAATGTTTTAGTTTTCATTGCTGCAAGCCATGACATGGTGGTCAACTGGCTCGCCTCATTTGCTTGCAAATACCTGTGTGTTGTTGATGAGCTGGGTGGCAATGGCATGAACCTCAGGGAAACATGTGGAATTTCTGCTTATGGGTCATGTGGTATGATCTGTTTTCACAAGCATGACATGATCATCAGGGTTATCTCCCACTTGTGGTATTTTTGGAAGGCTTAGGGGTGAATAAGCACACTGGGACATGTGTGCAGATGCTTGCAGATGGGTGGCCTTATTTAAAGTGAACTCCACTGGAGTATTTAAAATTCAGTTGACTCTAGTTTGTCAACTTTATCCCTATACAGTTCCAATTATAATATGTAACTTTCCTAATTTCTGTTCCTTGGGTGTTATGCACTCTCTCAACTGTCTTCAGCATTCCTTAGGCTGATAGATTTGTCTGGTGTTGATAACAGCAAGTTACCAGCACCCAATTCCTTCCTACAGAACAACAGGCTGTTGTTGATGGTTTCACCATCCTCAATCTTGGATCTCATTAGGACCATTTTATATATTCTCTACATATGTTTACATCTTGTACTGGCCTGCAATTCAATCTTCATCTAAATTCATTATATAATGTGCATTTTATGTCTATGAGATACTGTTTCTTCTCTTTGTCCTTTTTCGGATCTGATTTTTCATACAGCATCATGTCCCAGGTAAGAAAAATTATCTTCTGCAGGGAAAAGAAAAATATTCTGTGGGAGGTGGGGTTCGGAGCAGGTCAGAAGAACCCATGAATTGAATCAGTGGTTGAAAGGCTGGTGCCTACACAAGAAATTTGGGTTTTTTGACCAAGGGATGGTGTACTCTGCTCCGGACATGAGTACTGCTAATGGGGCTTACCTGTCCCATAGAGGAAAGCGGATCCTTGCTCAGGAGATGGCAGGGCTCATTGATAGGGCTTTAAACCAGTTAGGAAGGGGGAAGGGGATATTACAAAGGCTGCTGGGGTAAGGCAGATGCTTTGGGAGACACAGCACGAGTTGCTGGGGGAAATAGATAAATGCCAACAGCACAATTGCAGACTTGGGGATGTTGCTCCACACGAGAGTAGGGGTAACTCTGTGGACTACCCCATGAACTCCTCGGTGGAGCAGTTTTTGCCCACCCCCTATCGAAAATCTCGCAGTGAGCTGTTGGGGATATCTGGATCTGCTGCCCCACTAAAATGCCTATACACAAACACACGTAGCATGGGGAACAAACAAGAAGAATTAGAGATCTTTGTGCGGTCACAGGGCCACGATCTCATTGCGATCACTGAGACGTGGTGGGACAGCCTGGATGACTGGCACGCTACCATGGATGGCTACGTGCTTTTTAGGAAAGATAGACTAGGGAGACGAGGTGGAGGAGTTGCTCTTTATGTTAGAGAGCACCTAGAATGTATTGAGCTCCACCTGGGTAGGGATGAACCGTTTGTCGAGAGCTTGTGGGTAAGAATTAAAAGGCAGGCCAGTTTGGGTGACATAGTCGTGGGCGTGTACTACAGGCCCCCTGATCAAGAGGAGCGGGTTGATAATGCATTTTATAAGCAATTGGAAGTAGCCTCAAGATCGCAGGCGCTGGTCCTTATGGGGGACTTCAACTACCCAGATATTTGCTGGGCAAGCAATACGGCCAGTCGTATGCAGTCCAGACAATTTCTGCAGTATATGGAAGACAACTTCCTGATACAGATGGTGCAGGAACCTACTAGGGGAGGGCGGATGCTTGACCTTGTTTTTACTAACAAGGACGGGCTCGTCAGTGAAGTGAAGGTCGGGGGCAGCTTAGGACAAAGCGACCATGAAATGGTCGAGTTCAAGATCCTGAGTGGAAGAGGCAAGCCAAAAAGTAGGATAGCTACCCTGAATTTTGGAAGAGCTAACTTTGATCTCCTCCGAAATCAAATAGGGGCTATCCCATGGGCTGCTCTGTTTGAAGGAATGGGAGCCTGCGAGTGCTGGCTAACATTCAAACAGCACTTCTTCCAAGCGCAGAATAGGTGCATCCCTTTGAGTAAGAAATCGGGAAAGAGAGGTAGAAGACCTGCGTGGATAAGCAGGGAACTTATGAGTAAACTCAAAGGGAAGCAGAAAACCTATAAACTGTGGAAACAGGGTCTGAGATCATGGGATGAATATAAGGATGTGGCCAGGGCCTGTAGGGATGCAACTAGGAGGGCTAAGGCCTGCTTAGAAATTAAGCTGGCAAGGGACATAAAGGACAACAAAAAGAGCTTTTTCAGGTATGTAAATAGTAAAAGGATGACCAGGGATAATGTAGGTCCCTTGTTGAATGAGGCGGGTGTCTTGGTGACGGGAGATGATGAGAAGGTGGAGATACTTAATGCCTTCTTTGCCTCGGTCTTTACTCCGAAGGCTTCTCAGGACTCACATATCCCAGATGTAAGTAGGAGTGGTTGGGGAACGAGTGGTTGGGGAACGAATGGCTCCCCTCTAGTAGAGGTAGGGGTGGTCCAGGAGCGACTCAAAGGAATGGATGCACACAAATCCATGGGCCCGGATGGGATACACCCACGTGTGCTGAGAGAGCTGGCGGAGGTGATTGCGGAGCCGCTCTCTATCATCTTTGACAGATCCTGGACTACAGGAGAAGTGCCTGAAGATTGGAGGATAGCCAATGTCACTCCAGTCTTTAAAAAAGGCAAGAAGGAGGATCCCAGTAACTATAGGCCAGTCAGCCTCACCTCTGTCCCTGGAAAGGTGATGGAACAGCTTGTTTTGGATGCCATCTCCAAACAACTGGAAGAGAAGAAGGTCATGAGGAATAGTCAGCATGGATTCACCAAGGGGAGATCGTGCTCGACCAATCTCATAGCCTTCTATGATGTTATTACCAACTGGGTGGATGGAGGGAGAGCAGTGGATGTCATCTACCTCGACTTTAGCAAGGCTTTCGATACTGTCTCCCACAACATCCTGATAGAGAAGCTGAGGAAACAAGGGATAGACGAGTGGACAGTGAGGTGGGTTGAGAACTGGCTGTCAGACTGGGCTCAGAGGGTCGTGATCAGTGGAGTAGAATCTGAACGGAGGCCTGTGACTAGTGGTGTTCCCCAGGGCTCAGTGTTGGGTCCAGTCCTGTTTAATATCGTCATTGACGACCTTGATGAGGGAATAGCATCCACCCTCAGCAAGTATGCCGATGATACAAAACTGGGAGGAGTGGCTGACACGCAGGAACACTGCGCTGCCATCCAGCGAGACCTGGACAGACTGGAGAGCTGGGCAGGGAGAAATCTAATGAAATTCAACAAAAGCAAGTGTAAAGTCTTGCACCTGGGGAGGAATAACCGACTGTATCAGTACAGGCTGGGGGATGACCTGTTGGAGAAGAGCTCTATGGAGAAGGACCTAGGGGTCCTGGTTGATGACAGGTTGGCTATGAGCCAGCAGTGTGCCCTGGTGGCCAAGAGAGCCAATGGGATCCTGGGATGCATCAGGAAGAGTGTGTCCAGCAGGTCGAAGGAGGTGATCCTCCCCCTCTACTCTGCATTGGTCAGGCCCCACCTGGAATACTGTGTCCAGTTCTGGGATCCCTGGTATAGAAAAGACAGGGACCTTCTGGAGAGAGTCCAGAGAAGGGCGACAAAGATGATTAGGGGTCTGGAACATCTCCCCTATGAGGAAAGGTTGAGTGAGCTGGGTCTGTTCAGCCTGGAAAAAAGAAGACTTAGGGGGGACCTAATTAGTGTTTACAAGTATCTTAGACATGGGCGGCAGGGGGAATTGGCCAGCCCCTTTTCAGTGGTCAGTGGGGACAGGACTAGGGGCAATGGCTGTAAGCTGGAGCACAGGAAGTTCCGCACCAACATGCGGAAGAACTTTTTCACAGTGAGGGTGACAGAGCAGTGGAATAGGCTGCCCAGGGAGGTGGTGGAGTCTCCTTCTCTGGAGATATTCAAGTCTCGTCTGGACGCCTATCTATGTAATATGAGATAGGGAGCCTGCTTTGGCAGGGGGGTTGGACCCGAAGATCTCTTGAGGTCCCTTCCAACCCCTAAGATTCTGTGATTCTGTGATTCTGTGATTCTGTAAATGGAATAATTAAATTTTTATTTGTTTCTAATAAAGATATTTTGTCAAATGAAATTTAGAAGTTTTGTTACTGAACAACTAAAAAAACCCTTAAATTCCCTAAAGCATTTTAATAAAAATAGATATTTTGCAAAATCAGTTTATTGAGGGAATTTCTGTTGTTGTTTCTTTCAGAAGTTTTTGTTGTTTTTTTTTTCCCCCTAACTATTTTTATTCCCTTGTTCTGTACTGCCTTTATGGAAATAATTTTACAGTGGCAGTTTCAGTAATCCAAACTGGACCAAACCTGAATTTGCAGGTTGAAATACAGAGTAATAACTTATCTTGGGGTACTTATGAATGACACAGAACCCAAAAGTCAAAGAAGAGAAAACATGAAATACAAATCAAACCTTTTAACCACGGGTGGTGGCCTTTATTAGATGACTCAAGTTTTAGACATTCAGTTTGATCTACATTGTACAATGACATATATGTGAAATACAAAAGGTACAACTTTGTATTGTGAAATAGAAAAGGTCCAACTACTGGAATGCTGTCCTTTCCAACCCTGTATTTTAGAATTGTTTTGGCTGGGATACAGTTGTGTTGTGCAGATGGTTATCTTTTAAGACGTAAAAGTTCAAGTCAGATTGATATGTATCTTCATATGCTATATAAAAGGAGCTGAAATGCAACAAACTGGCTTCATCACAGAATCATAGAACATTAGGAGTTGGAAGGGACCTCAAAAGACCATGTAGTCCAACCCCCTGCCAGACCAGGATCACCTAGACTAAATCACAGAGGAATGCATCCAGGAGAGTTTTTAATGTCACTAGAGAAGGAGACTCCACAATCTCTCTGGGCGGTCTGTTCCAGTGCTCCATCACCCTCACATCATGTCTTCTATAGAATTAGACTGGTTTAGGCTAAAAAAGGGACCTCAAAGGTTATCTAGTTCCAACTCCCTGCTACGGGCAGGGACACCCTGTACTAGCCCAGGCTGCCCAAAGCCCAAGCCAGCCTGGCCTTGAACACTGCTGGGATCCAGGGGCAGCCACTGCTATTCTGGGTAACCTATGCCATTGTCTGACCACCCTTCACAGAGACTTTTTTCCCTATGACTAATCTCAATCTACCCTCTTTTCATTTAAACCCATTACCCCTCATCCTATCACTCCATGACCTTTTAATCAGGCCCTCTCCATCTCTCCTGTAACCCTTTATGATACTGGAAGGCTGCTAAAAGGTTCCAGCACTGGCCCCTGAGGAACACCACTCATCATTGATCTCCACCTGGACATCAAACCATTGACTGCAACTCTTTTGGCTGCGACCATCCAGTCAATTCCAGGAACTACAACTATGATATCAATGATTAGGCTTAAATGATAACTTTTTTAGATGTTACATGGATAGACAGGTAAGATTCCAGAAAACATCATAGAAAGGAAACATTGAGCTCTACCATCAAAGATAATGCCTTACTGCTACTAAAGCCCTCGCTATGATGTCCTGAGCTATGCAAGACACCCTGAATAGATAGAACAATTGAGTGGGAGGAATATCTAAAGAAGTCCGATGTGGTTCTAACTTTGATTCACTTCAAAGCACATAAAACCAGACCCTGAATCTCCTTTTCTGGAGCAGGACATTTTTGGAAGTTCTTACTAGAAAAAGCAGTGTAGCCCTTGTTATTTTTCATCTTTGGGGATATTTTTGTCATCAAGAAGCAGAACTGAATTTCGAGAGCAACAATGATGTCACAAGGTTCTTTTGTGGGGTTTTTTCCCACTTTTACAAAAGAAAGATACTGTCATCTGAAAGACTGTGAAACATGAGATATCCCTACAAAACCTTGATATAAATAAAGTGAAAAGGATTATGGAATGAAGATGAAAAGATGTTTTTGTTTACTCTTAATTTTTTTTTCATGCTTTCAGTGTTCTTCATAAAATGTTGCACACATTTTTTTCAGATTAACCATTTCATGGACAGAAGTACAAAGATACATGTTGTATTTAAAACCTGAAATCAGAATTCAAGTTTTGTTATGACAAATGCCTTCATTAACAGTTTGGAATCATTTATTCTTTACAATTAGTGCAAGTTTTCCCAAATCCTTATATAATCAAGAAGTCATCAGTTGTAAATTTAAATCACCAATGCCTTACCTCAAGATTTTTGACTTGACATTGTATGATGTAGTCCTTGGCACAGAGGTGTGACAGAACTAAGGTACCCCTCAAAATCAAAAATTAGTCTGCACTATAAGCACAAGGCCTTTGCCCATTAGTTTTGTTTTTTGAGACAAGAAACACTATTTTAGGTGATTGATCTTGTGGTGTCTGATGGGGAAAAAGAAATTTGAACAGAGTCTATTGGTCAAAATCATTAAGAAAGTCCTTAGAGTGCAGGCCAGCTAGAAGATGAGGCTTCTTATCTAGTAATGAGCTGATTTTATGGCTCCTTTTACACTTAGGAAAATTGAGCCTCTGCTTAAAAAAAAGATGAAGAATGGTGTAAAAAGAAAAGCCATTTGACCTCCCTGTTACGCAAGGCTTCTCTTTCACAGCACTTGTACGTCCTGCTATGAGAATGAAGAGAAAATAAAACAACTAAGACCAAATGCAGCTCTTGGCTTATCCTATGCAATCATTGTGACAGGCAGTTTATACAGTTGTAAGGAATGTTTCTTTCTGAAATTTAACAATTGTTTCCATGACACTGATGTCTATTGAACTGTGTTTATATTTATTACATTGTGGAATGGTTATCCTATTTTATACATTGGTAGCTTTTAGATGGATTGAAATTTTATATAAAGTCTCTTCTTTCACAGCCTGGGAATGAAGGTAAGAAGGAAGAGGGTATGAACAGCGTTATTGAGGTCTTTTATAACCTTCAGGGAAAAGTATAAAAATGATTTAGGCTCCAATATCAGTCAAAAAATATATGTGGAAACTTTAAAATAAAAACACAAACAAACAGAGAGTCTAAAATAGAAAACATCAGCTTTTTTTTTACTGGTCTTTCTTTTTTAAATCCTTTGAAATAAGTGATAGCAGATGCGGTCCTTAAAACTGTGTGAAAACTGTTCACTTGGTTACTCAGGCTTATCAGGGTTGTGACATTGTCCTCCACCTGTGACACCTTAGATAGGGACATGTCAGGGGAAGTTGTGAAGTCAAGTGGACTTCAGAAATGCAGAGAGAAGGTGGCATTATACCATGCTTATGGGCTCTTTAGCCAGAAGGATACAACGGCAGGATGTATCCAAGGAAGAAGTCACCAGAAGGGATATTTCAATTACACCTCGCTGACTGGTGGAATGACTGAACAGGACAAATATCTAGTAAATCAAACCATGAAAGGATTATTTCGACAGAAGAGTTCTTTGAATGTAAAACAACAATCTGGCCATGATACATACTTCTATGAAGTTACTAGTGTTGACTCCAGGAGAACCTAGATGGCATAGAGCTTGCACTGAGACCTAGCAGGTTAATCTTTGGCTGTTCTGCAATCAGAAAATATCTAAATGTAGATCAAGCATCCAGGCTTGTAAGTAGGATGCTGGTGTAAGGCACCATTTTACAAAGGATCTGTGCCTTGCATCTTGTTCCTAATCTTATACAACACATATTGTGTTCATTTTTCCTTTTCTTTGGATCTGAATTGAACCATAGGGATAATATCAGTCTTTATGTTATTGGCATCCAGAGACAGAGCTGATTTTTCAAAATATTAGTAACACCTGACTCCCACAGCTAAACCAAAGTTGTTTTAAAAATATGACCCTCAGACTCTCCAAGCTTATATCAACTTTTTTCCCTCCTCTTCCCTGTGAAGCATGGTTTAGAAGTCACAACTGGCACATTAGAAAAAAGAAATACAGTAAAATGAATAAAATATACTCTCATTCACAATTTCCTAGAGGCTCCTTGGTTGTTAATTGAAACTTTTGTCTACTTTATTGAACAATAAAAGTGACAGAAACTACTCTCAGGTGTCCTTCAGTATTAAAAAGAGGATAAAGGGTTCCTAGCAAAGGTGACAGAAATTAATGTGGTGAGCCCAGCTATCAAACATTTTGATATGTGAATTGCCTGATATTTCTATAATGCCTTCTTATGATTGGGAATGTTATCACTTCTATTGAATCAATAGAAAATGTTAAAGCTCCATGGAACCCCAATTACAAAATAAAGCTAGAAGGTTAACATCTGGGACCAACAGAGATAGAAACAATTTCTATTGTCATACCTTTCTGACAAGTAAATGTCAGAAACATAACACCTTCCGCCAGGCTCAGTAGAGAGCACATGTAAAAGAGTGATTGCAAGGCAGTCTCAAGTCAAATCACCTGTCATCTCAGCTTTGACATGGAATTACTTTTGTTTTATGCATCTATTAACCTTGAACTATCAGCATTTGTTTTAATGTTCTGGTCTGAAGTGACCTAAATGTACTTCTTTAATGCACTTACTGCTGTAGCTAAAAGGGGGAAAGAACAGGGGCAAAATAAACCCCAAACAACAAAAAAAGCACAGATCTGTTAGGAAGGGGTGGGTGAGGCTGGTTATGTTTTCTTTGGCATGCCAATGAGTGCAAACAGCACATTTTCCAGGTCCCATGTGGGGGTAGAAATCACAGGGATTCACCTAGAACAAAAGGTAGGAGAACCAAGGGATTTCAGCAGTATTTAAAGCAATACATCTACCTACATGTGATCCTGATCATCCTACTTTTTCTCACACTAGAGCTTGAGGGGAGAAAAAAATGAAGACTGGAGGATGTAAAACCCTAATGTGTTGCAAGGCAACAGGAAGACCCACCTGGAGTACTGTGTCCAGATCTGGGGCCCCCAATATAAGAAGGATGTAGAACTGTTGGAGAGGGTTCAGAGGAGGGCCACAAGGATGATTAGAGGGCTGGAGCACCTGCCTTAAAAGGAGAGGCTGAGGGAGCTGGGCTTGTTCAGCCTGGAGAAGAGAAGGCTGCGGGGGGACCTCATTGCAGCCTTCCAGTACCTGAAGGGAGCATACAAACAGGAGGGGAATCAACTTTTTAAAAGGGCAGATAATGGAAGGACAAGGGGGAATGGTTTTAAAGCTGAAGGAGGGAAGATTTAGATTGAATATTAGGGGGAAGTTTTTTATGGAAAGAGTGGTGAGGTCCTGGAATAGGCTGCCCAGAGAGGTGGTGGATGCCCCATCCCTGGAAGTGTTCAAGGCCAGGTTGGATGGGGCCCTGGGCAACCTTGTGTAGATCCAGGCCTGAGGTTGGTGGCCCTGCCTGTGGCAGGGGGGTTGGAGCTTTATGATCCTTGGGGTCCCTTCCAACCCTTGCCATTCTATGATTCTATGATTCTATGAAGACTCAGTGCTCCTGGGAGTGACAGTGGCTGCAACATCACATTGCCATAAAAACACTGGAAAACAGTATGTGCGACCTAAGTTCTAGAGCCAGATAATAATGTAGAGATGTTAGCGGTCTCCAGCCAATAGAAACCACAGCAATGCAATGCTAGCTGAATATAAGGGTTTTAAAGGTTACACTAGTTCATTAGAGTCATTATCCTAATTTCCACCACCATAAATCAAAAGATAATATAAATTTTAAAGAATCAAAATTAATGATGTTAAATGTTCCTGAGCAAACATGTGAAAACCTTTTCATCGGCAAGTTTTCTGCTGTTTCTCCTCTTAATTTCTCTGCAGTTCAGAGAAAGATGGGTGTGCTTACACCACCAACTGAATAAATTAAGACCAGGTTTTTCATATGATTTGAACCATTTATTTCTTAAGGAAACACGCAGTCTTGATTCAAACATTTCAAACTGCCAAAAAAAATCCTTTTCCATGGAAAGATGCTTTTGATACTAAACATCTGCACATATTGCACATTTTGGGCATGTTTATGTTATCTTTAGAGCCTCTGTTGCCATTGTGTTTGGGCATATTATACACCTTAATATGATAATCCTTAAATACTTCTGAAGGGCCATTATTCTTAAAGGAATCTAAATTCCAGAGGTCTGGTTCTTCATAGTAGTGAGATGTTATTACTGGACACTGAGCATACCTAGATATCATTTGAAAAATTCAGGTATCATTTGAAATTTCAGGTTTAATTTGAAAATTCAGCATTGTTGGAAAAGGACAAATATTTGTGCAGGTTAAATATAGGGGGAAGAGTGTAAGGGATCTTTCTGAAGCATCAAAGCAGTATCCAGTGCTCATTTCAAACTGCCATCCCTGGTGCCCATTCAGAGAACTGGATATTAAAATATCTTGTTATTATTTTTCTTTAAACTTCCACTTTCATTGCCATTTGGAAGAATTTTACTGTGATCCAGCACCACAGAATAAGATAATTTCCCATGGCAAATCACTACACATCATTCTGGGAGACGCTCAGCATCTCCCATATATGCGACTTTCTGGGATTAAAACTGTACTTAGCATAACATTTTGTCCTTTTTGTCTCCTCTACTGGTAAAAAAGATGCTTTGGATGCCATTTCCCTTAGCAGTAGGGGATAAAAACGAACACAAATGTGATCCTGAGACATAATTCATAGTCCCAATTATCTAATAACATATTAGGCAAAGAATATTGTTGGCTTATTTTTGTTATTTCACGTTTATTGTATGAATTAAATAAATTTGTGCAAATATTTAAGGATTCATAGACAATATTTGGTCAACAAAAAGCATGGAAATACATAAACTTTCTACAGCTTGACACTCCCCTGTATTTGTAATTAGTTGCTGTTAAGACTTTAGAGTTCAGTCCTTCTCCAGTGGATAATTTTTATGCAGATTGATTTGTCTTCTGAAGAGATAATCAAGGAACATATACATTCCTGTATTTAAGGTACATGTCTTGGGGTAACCCATCACTGTGGTGTACCTGGAGTGGAAAACTCACTTACTCTGATATAATACATTCTTTAACATTCACCATACTTACAAATCCAGCATATTGATGCATTGGTCTCACTTCACTCCCATTGAGATAGTCTGGCATATACATAGTGTAAAAGAATGAAGAATCAGGCCATTAATATAGTCGCAGTTGTAATTGCATTTTTTATTCATTCAGTGCTCCAAAATGTGAAGTTAACAGCTTGTTATGTGGGTGTACATTAATAAGCACAATGGGGGTTCATAATAGAGCTTCGAGGTGTTAATGCAGTATGAATTCATGAATTAATAATTGTCATTAATTAAAAATACAGCAGAATACTACCCAACAATGACTGACAAAGAAAAGCCTCAGCAGTCTCTCTGTCACACCTCACTTGTGGCTATTTCTAGGGGGATTTGTGTAATCTGAGGAATTTTGGTTTGGGGAGAATGAAGAAGCGTGGACAAGCAGTCCCCGCAGAAGAGAATGAGTGTTCAAAATTGAACAGAAGTAGGAACAAACATAGGAAGACAAAGTCACTGTGAAAACTCCAACAGGGAAAAAGCCCAGATGGCCTATGGAAATGATAAAATTAAGTCTTAAATTGATGACGATACTAAACTTGGGACTTGATTATCCTGACAGATGTGCATGTGACTCCCATTGACTTCAATAGGAGGTGTGCATGTGTAGCTGATGAGGAAACCAGACCTTGGAACCACTGAACTGTGTTCAGAGAAGGAGAGTGAATGTGGAGAATGAAAATCTCTAGGTAAAAACAGACATCCACACTTTTCAATATCCCATGTCTGAAAAAAGTCAGAGTGAGATGTCTACGCTAAGAAATAGAAATATTTTCTATTTCCTCCTCCACCTTCCCACTCCTCTCCTCCTCCAAAATTCCACCCACAGTGCTGCAAACACCTAGATAAGTTTGATTCAGTTATGCTGGTTGAAGTGTGGAGTAACTCTATAAACAATAGTGGTTTCACACCAGTTTGCACCAGCTTGATTGAGATGCAGATCCAGCTTGAGGGGTGTAAAGAAATATGAGATAATAACCTAAAATGACTAAAAAGGGTCTTGTCTGAAAACATGAACAATAATTCTATGATTGAAAGGATGTGAATATTATAGCAACTTTAAGGGCTATTAAGCCAGTTCCTATGTGAATCTGTAGTGTGAATTGTATAAGCATTTGGAATGTGTTGATGATAAAGAGATTCATAAAAGTTGTTATGCTGATTTTATGTTGATGGATGTTAGAATATAAGGTGAATTATTAACCACAGGAAAGTGAGACTAATGTTTAAGTGCTGTGATATATGTGTAATTGAAAGCAATTTCTTCTATAGAACAAGGAGATTGTGGGCATAAGTGAAACAAACTTTGAATAAAATACAGGTGAATTCGAATCTGTTGGGTGTTCAAAGCCAGGAAACAAAGGGAAAATAAACTTGCCTGAAAAACAAATATTACTACTAGAAATAAATAATTTGCATTTATATAGAAACTTCAATTCAGAAAAAGCCCAAAGCAAGTTACCCACTTGCTAAAGCATTTATAAAATAATGCTGTATATACTGAAATGCATATGCAATACGGTCATATGTCTTCCTTACAGAAATGTTTTTAGTCATGTAGCACACCAAGAAGACCACTGCGAATATTATTTACATCGAGGCCTGTGACGAGCGGTGTTCCCCAAGGCTCGGTGTTGGGTCCAGTCCTGCTTAATATCTTCATTGACGACCTTGATGAGGGAATAGCATCGACCCTCACCAAGTACGCCAATGATACAAAGCTGGGAGGAGTGGCTGACAAGCAAGAACGCTGCACTGCCATCCAGCGAGACCTGGACAGGCTGGAAAGCTGGGCAGGGAAAAACCAGATGAAATTCAACAAAAGCAAGTGTAAAGTCTTGCACCTGGGAAGGAATAACCGTATGTATCAGTACAGGCTGGGGGATGACCTGCTGGAGAAGAGCTCTTTGGAGAAGGACCTGGGGGTCCTGGTTGACGACAGGTTGGCTATGAGTCAGCACTGTGCATTGTTGGCTAAGAGAGCCAATGGGATCCTTGGGGTGCATCAGGAGGAGTGTGGCCAGCAGGTCGAAGGAGGTGATCCTCCCCCTCAACTGTGCCCTGATCAGGCCCCACCTGGAGTGTTGTGTCCAGTTCTGGGCTCCCTGGTATAAAAAGGACAGGAATCTCCTTGAGAGAGTCCAAAGAAGGGCTAGGAAGATGATTAAGGGCCTGGAACATCTCTCCTATGAGGAAAGACTGAGAAAGCTGGGGCTGTTCAGCCTGGAAAAAAGAAGACTGAGGGAGGACCTAATCAATGTTTATAAATATCTGAAGTATGGGGTTCAGTGGGAATTGTCCTGCCCCTTTTCTTTGGTCAATGGAAACAGGACAAGGGGCAATGGCTGCAAAATAGAACACAGGAAGTTCCTCACCAACATGCGGAAAAGCTTTTTCACAGTGAGGGTGACAGAGCACTGGAATAGGCTGCCCAGGGAGGTGGTGGAGTCTCCTTCTCTGGAGATATTCAAGACTCGTCTGGATGCCTATCTGTGCAGTATGTGCTGGGGAGCTGCTTTGGCAGGGGGTTGGACCCGATGATCTCTCGAGGTCCCTTCCAACCCCTACAATTCTGTGATCCTGTGATACTGCAAGAGGGGAATACTGAAGATGTCAGAGATTAATCAGCTTTGACTTGATTCTGCTGAAGTCAAGAAATAACTTTGCTAAAAGTAAGTAGAGTCTGATAGGGCCTGTTTCTTTAAAAACAGTGGGAATACTGGCATTCACTCCAGTGACTCAGAGTTTGGTACTAAATGGCATGGCTGAAGTAGCACAGTGAATCAAAAGCAATCACCAAAAGGCACAAGAGTTCTGCTTTTCAGCCTTCTGTGTGTCTCTGAAAGATCACGAGCCTGATTTTCTGTTCACTCATTTTGGTGGTTTGACCCTAGCTGGAGGCCAAATGGCCACCAAGTTCACCCAGGTAGGTCCCTGAGCAAAAGCAATCCCACAAATAGGTTTGCCCTTGCCTGAAGAAGGACTTGTACCTTAAGAAAGGCCAGATTATTGCCATGCAGTCCTTTGAGGATATAGTAGTGGGAATGCTACTGATATCAGGTCTGCATCTTGTATAGGTTGCTGGCTGACTGACAACCAACTAAGGCTGGTTTAGCTATGGACAGAAGGAGTATTTCCATCAGCTGATGAGCAGCAATAGATTTTTAGTCCTGCTGAATAAATGATGGTGTTGCAGCAATATTTTAATCAGTAAGAATTTGAAATGACTGGCATAATCATGTCTCATGAGCACTGTAACCATCGTGATTTAATATGGGTAAATACTTTGCATAGCATCATGCGCTGTGGACTGAAAGCCATGAGGCTTGTTTAAATTCTGAATCCCTGTGAAATCTAAACAAGAAATGAATGAACTTACAGTGATGGAGCTAAGGCCCTCACCTAACACCTGCACATATAATGTTAATATTACTGTATTTTTACTGAAGATGAAATATCTTTGAATTATTATCCTCACTGTATGCCGCTATTTTAGCATGGGTGATTTTACTGAAATTTAAGATCTAAATAATGTGCTTATTCTTAATCCTCACATAGAAAACTGGTTTCTTCTAGAATACATATCAAGAAAATGTGGTGAAAAGTAACCCAAATAAACCATTAATTTCATGTTAGAGAACAAAAGAAAAAACCTTGAAAGGTAAGTCATTAAAAAAAAAAAAAAAATCATATTTAAGTGATTCAGTAATAAAATGAGTGACCTCTTCATTCTACCTTGAAACGACTCTTTATGCTGGTGCATGGTTTTAACAATTATTAGAAATATAATTATCCAAGAAGCATGAAAACATTTATAATAGACTAAATTGGTGGCTTGTGGGAAGAACCAATCAGAGAATAAGAATTTCACTTCTGCTCTAGGTTCCTTTTGAAATTAGTATAGGCCGCAAATCTAGGCACTGGAATTTTTCTAGAAGCTAAATGTTAATTTTAATCTTTTGCCCAAACTAAGAATTTTGTGGGTTTTTTTCAACTACTGTGATTTAAAAGTTAGTTCTTCAATATGAGGATGGTAGATCACTGGAACAGGTTGCCCAGAGAGGTGATGGAGGCTCCATCCCTGGAGATATTCAAGGTCAAGCTTGATGGGGCTCTGAACTACCTGATCTAAGAAAGATGTTCCTACCTACTGCAGAGGGGTTGGACTAGATGACCTTCAAAGGTCCCTTCCAACCTAAGATTTTCTATGATTCTATGATTTTTATTTCTTTCCCTGATTTCTTCCCCTTCTCCTTCTCCACATGAAACCAAGGGAGAGAAAAAAAGGAAAAGAAAAAAAAAAAAAAAAGCAAAAGATGCCCTAGAGCCATTGATGTTTGGATTAGAGCCTCTGGGATTTTCTGTACTTCACTGAACTATGCAAACAGTTTCTGCCTTTCTTACACACACACCTAATTTTTTTCCCATTAATTATTTTGACAACAAAATAAAGGCTACTGCACTGTGGATTGCTGTGTACTGTTTAGAAACTGGTGAGTGGAATAAACATTCTACACAGAGACACTAGTCTATGTTCAAACTCCTGTCTCTCCCATAGCACTCAGCTTTTGCTGGAATATATGTCAGTTAAACTGTAGAGATTAATCTTCCATCTAGAGCTACCAGTGAGTTCAGAGGGTAGGGGGTGGGGCATGGAGACACCCCAGATCACACCACCAAAGTCTCCATAGAAAGCCAGGCTGTTAAGTCATTTTGAAATCTGAAAAACTGATGAATCCTGGTCTCCCATAAATGTTCCTTTGTGGTATGCTGACTGTAACACAGAGGAATATTCAAACTCCAGTGAAAACATCATTCCATAATTTCCAATTCCTTTGTGGATTCTCTAGTAGGTAGTAAGGTTAATGTATCACAGGTTTACCTTGACTAAGGCATTTTTCACAGGACTGCCTCTTCAAGCTGCCTGCTTTTGTGAAAGCTATAGGGAATTTGATACCTTCTGACCAACCCTTTACTGCATTTGGCTTAATTTTCTCAGAGAACCAAAAACCAACAGGGAAGAGACATATCCACATGCATTTAAAAAATAAAAACGTCAAATAAAATCATGACAGCAATTGAATTGTTAATTATATGAATTTCCACTATTATTTGAAATTGTTACACATAATTTGAAGCTGGTTTTGTCCAGTTCTGGATAATGATCACATTTCAGAGATGAGGAACCAAAGTATAAAATGATACGATGTTGCACAGGGTCACCCAAGAAGGACATATGGAGCAGACCCTTCCTGTGCCTTCAGCACAAGAATGCTATTGATGAATACTACAGAGAAGATTACCATGCTAGAGGAATGATCTCTCTTCCAACCCTGATACTTTTCATTCCTTCTAAGAGGCCACACCTTTGCCTGAGCACTAGTATTGTTCAATGGACATTCCTCCTATGGTAAACTAATCTAATTTTCCAAAATAATTACTCCTGCTTATGCGAGTTGCATTTTGCCATCTGAAAGGAAATAAATAATTCTCTGAAAGTTGAGCATTGTGCTCCTGAAAGTCGCATGTTTCGTTGCTCTTCAGTCATCCAGGCATTCTTTTAAATGTTTCCTGTTTTGTTCAACAGGAACAAACATTAATAAGTATTGTGGAATTTTGATTTTCTTTCTTTCCCAAAAAGAAATTGACATTTTTGCTTTCTTTTAGTGCTTGCATGAGCAGTTGTCATGCTGGTCTTAAATGACCAGAGCACTTAAGTCTGAGGGTTATTGAATATAATGGGAGAACCAAGGTCCCATACAGATTATAATGTTGATTATAAGGCTGAGAGCCTGAGATGGAACTCACGTCCACAAAAACAACCAAACGCCATAGATTATAATCTGTGAAGGGTCACTGTAATGAGTACAGAAATAGATGTTTTAATCCCAATTGCCATTCTACAAATAGCTCCCCCTTCAGAAAAATACCCCACTCAATCCTAAAAATAAAGCAACAACAAAAAACTATTTGTAGGCTTTGAGTGAAATGAGTGATATCTCAAGAAATGGTGTGGAGAATAAAGATGTTCTCTATTTATAGTCAGCTCAAGGCAAGTTACTTTCAGGAGACATCTTTGACATGAGTCTTTTTTCTTCTCTGATACATAAAATGTGAAAGTGTGGATTTCTCTTTCTCCTCTCCACTTTTCTTATTCCCTTTTCTGTTTTGTTTTCTTTTTAATGAATGCTAATTAATGTTTCTTTACATATAGCTTAATGTAGGGTTTCAGTGCATGTCTTGAGAGTAAATGTATGTGAGACATGGGTCCATAAAGAAGTCTTATGACAATTAGATATCCAAGTCCTATTTTCCTACCTGGTACAAATATGGATTGACTGTGTGAATGTTGCAATGGAACACAGAGAATTTCTGGGATACTTTTAAAGGAATTCTCAAGCCTCCTGCTACTTTACACTGAGAGAAATTGGCGGGGAAGACAGCAGACCTGTGTGCGACCTAGGCTCTGTTCTCACAAGATTTAGGCCTGACAATATTCTTCTATTCCCATGAGAGAGGAAAAGTTACTCATGCTGACAGGATCCTAATAATCACATTCTCAAAACATAGCGGCCTTGCTGATAGGGGTACAGGTTACCCTAAACCAAGAAGCAGTTATGGGAAAGTATTTGGGAGTAACGGAACATGTTAGGAACCAACCATAACAAGAGGTTCAAAACATCAGGTGTGCAGATACTTTTAGACAGTAAAGGTAAACTAATGATATTTAGTTATAAGATAGGTTTATCAGAACTCATTATAATTACTAACGAATCAATACGGTGTGAACAGTGTGTGTAACCAATTAGCAGGTTTTTAGCTTGCGATGTTTGCAGTAATGAAGGTATATAGTCTGTATGATTTCACCTAATAAAATGGCTTCACCTAAAATTCAGATCGAATTGTGTGTTACTCTCTGCCGGACGCCACAAGAAATAACTTTAGGAGGAAGTGACCTACTGTTCTGAAGTATTCTGGGATCTGGTATGTTTATTTACACGAAGGTCCTGTCAAGTCAGGTGATTGCACTCCTACTTGCATTGCTTCTTTGGTATTCTTTCTTACATTAGCCTTTAATCTACACTGTGAATATTTTTGGTTATCAATGCTAAAAACCAAAAACCAAAAAAAACAAAACAAAAGCAAAGATAAAAGCTTTTTTTTTTAGCTTGAAAATTGGTTACTTCTTAAACTTATTATTTTTCAAAATGTAAATTGTATTATTGCTTTTTCTTGTTTTATAAAATATAGACAGGATTGACATACCCAAAACAAAGATATTCTTGTCATCAGGGAATTTACTTCCTTCACAACATCTACAAGTTATTTCAGTTTCACTAAATGAGAATTTTATTCATATAATTTCATTTTACTCTATTTTCTGAGTAGCAATACTGTTTTTTTCACTCTTGATATGCTATTAATTACAAGCAGAGACAGAAGGTTTGGAGATAAAAAAATCTTTCTAGATACTGGCATTTCAAATGATGTATGGAGCTATCTAGACAACAGGGAGATCAGATGCCCCAGGAGTCACAGCCAAGAGTGAAAGGTGGAGGCAAACATTGGAGATGAGACAAAGACGGGTTAAATTTAATTCCTTATCTCTCAATCTGTGCCAGCTAAAGTTTCGCCACTGTGTGTTACAGGTATGCTCTGAAAAAGACTCAGATAAATTAATTTTAAAATATTGACATTTGGCCTTGAAATATCCCTCTTAACTTTAAGGTACTTCATCAGTGTGGAGAGCTTTAAAATCAGTGGAGAATGGTAGTGTTTCAAAGTGAACTTGATGAGCATGGTCTTGAGATTGTGTTCATCTGAAATCAAAAGCAGTAATAATCTCACCATAGAAAACATTGTAATAACAGTAGTAATTACACAGAATTAAAACTGAACATATGCTGAAGACCAGTCCTTGTTAATTCGACATGCAAATCTCACTCTTCAATGTATTTACATTTGTAATAAGAAAACAGTTTTGAACTAAAAAGTAGCACTCCCACAGTGGGTATCAAGTTTCTTACTGAAATGCCTAAAAATTGAAAAATCCATTGAGGTTTTCACTGTCCTAGTAAAGATACTGCCTTAGATGGATCCATATTCAAAGAATAAAAAATCCTTTGGAAATTCCTACCCTTCTTTATGTCCAGAATCCAAGAGGGAACTGGCCTATGGCAGGGTGGTCTGCTCTGACACTCTTTTTCTATTGTCTGGTTTCTGTGGTTTGAGCCGCATGCATGAGAGAGCAAATGAGACACTTCTCGGGGGGGGGAGGGGGCTTAGTAAATGAGGGTGGGTTCAATGTGCTCTGTAGCACTGCAGATACAACAATAGCTGGAAAATGTACCAAGAATTTAAGAAAAAGCCTACTGTCTGCTAACATAGAGACTACCTCTACATTTCTCGTGAGATTCATTAGCAAGAGCTCTAATATTAAAAACAAACTCCTCAGGACTAGAATAGACCCTTCATGAGATTTCCAGTTAATGAAAAGAAAACAAAATGACCAATATAAAAAATATATACAGCTTGTATCAGAAATTGTGTAGCCATTAGGTCTAGGGAGGTATTTGTGACCCTGTACTCAGTATTGGTGAGACCACACCTTGAGTACTGTGTCCAGTTCTGGGCTTCTCACTACAAGAAGAACATCGAGGTCCTCGAGTATGTCCAGAGAAGGGCAACCAGGCTGGTGAAGGGGCTGGAGGACAAATCGTATGAGGAGCGGGTTAGTGAGCTGGGGATGTTGAGCCTGGAGGAGTCTGAGGGAAGACCTTATCACCGCCTACAACTACCTGACAGGAGGTTGTAGAGAGGTGGGAGATTGTCTCTTCAGCTGGGTGATAGGTGATAGGTGATAGGTGATAGGACAAGGGGAAATGACATGAAGCTATGCCAGGGCAGGTTCAGATTAAAAAAAATTCCTCTGAAAGAGTTGTCAGGATGTGGAGCAGGCTGCCTACGGAGGGGTATGTGTTTAAAAAAAGGTAGATGAAGTACTTAGAGACATGGTTTAGCATAGGACAGGAACGCTTAGACTTGATGATCTTAAAAGTCTTTACAACCTAGTGATTCTATGATTCTGTGATATATCATTATCCTGGTCCATCTTGGAGACCGATCTTAGAAAGGAATGAAAAATCTCCCTTTATAAAAGTAGATGGGATGTATGAGAGTTTATTCAGATAAATCCCAAAGGTGATTAATTTCTGTCTTTACATTTCATGAACTTTATTGACTTCTTGTTTACTGATTATAGTGGGAGCTATGACTCCCTTCAGCCTAACCATAGACAGGTCCTTATGAAAATCTACGTTTGAGTGTCTTAACCTGCGAGCCGAATCCTAGAAATCATTTATAGATACAAAAATTCAGTAGGAAAACATATTAGGTCCTCCCAAAGTTAACAGTGCACTAAGTAAAGCTTTTTCTACTATGTTGCTGTTCTGCTGTCTCTAAATGGGAGGGGGGGAAAGTCTTTTGTCTTAATGTAGTTTCACCAGATGAGACTTCCCAAAGCTCCTTTTGAACTTATATTCAGTGGCAATATAGTCTCAGGAGAAAAACTGTCAGGAGAAAAGCCAAGAACTGAATAGGCCATGGCTATGACTTAAGGGCTGACTCAGAGGTCATGGTTGAGGCCCTCTGGGACACAACAATTTGCCATTAATCTGCTTCTTTTCTCTGCATAGCATACATAGAATTGTTTTCAAAGCTGACAAGAGCATGTTTTTCATAAGCACTAAACTTACTTATAAACACACAGAAGGAACCTAAGGAAACATTACAGTCACCAAGAATATCATCATAAGAGACTAAGGTTGATCTTTTGTGACCTCCAAGATGTACATTTGCTTACATTCCATGATCAGGTTTCATCTTGATTTACATCACCACAACTCAAGTTGTATTTGGATTTTACTTCACCTCTACGGTCACATTAGTGCATTTTGCAGGGTACTCTACACCATAAGTCTATGTTTTGCTTATGGGGTAGAAAGCACAATCCATTATATCTCACAAGAATCATATTTCTTTATATTAATATTTTCATCTCTGAAACACCATGCAGACAGCACACTCACCTGGCCTCATGAGAAAACTGCAAGGCATTGAATATGTGTGTAAGGAGGCGAAACTATAAACTCTACTTTTTTGTGCCCATGTGTAAAGGAAGCCTCACTTAAGATATGTATGATAAGATATGTATAATGCTGCTGCTGAACCTGACTGAAGTGGGAAAAGTCCTGGAAGAAAGAATTAAAGACATGTACTGTGGCTGGCCCTGTGTAAGTGTTTAAGGAAGAGGAGGGAACTGACTAGTTCAGTGATTGCAGAGGAGTCTGTTTCAGGTGTCACTAACCAGCATGGCATATCATGGGCTTCTCCATAGCCTCTTGCCCTCTGCTCTTAGAAAGCTTCTCAAGGGGCATCTTTGGGCTTTCGTTTGAAAGCCAGGTATGTGTCTGAGGAAAGCTAAAACTGGAGGTCTAATCTCATTTCTACTAATGCTGGAGAAGAGGTATCTACATTGTCTGTTCCATACAGGAAAAAGTACTGGTACTAGAGTCTATTCCCCATCCTCTCAGCAGCCTCAGCTATGTAAACCTGCTCTGGAATGACCAGAAGAGCTTTGGATGAAAGCATTTGCTAGCATAAAATCTCAGAGGCACATGGCATACTGTTCAACAATGCTTCTTTCATTTTCAGCCAAAGAAACTTAAGAAGAAAAAAAGCCTCATAATACCTTGAAAATAAGTGATGTCCATCCACTTGATGTGATAAGCATCACAACATTCACTGCAACACAGACAAAACCATCTCACAGCAGGATATCTTATTCTGCTTTGCATAGATTTCCCAATTGCTTTTGAAATGTAAGAAGTTGTTTCTGTTCTCAGATGCCCATAGATATCTCACGCGGACAGCATGGGTGCTGCACAGACATCTCTGATGGCAAAAGTGTCTGACGTTTTAGAAAAAGGTCTTTGATTAATGGTGGTTATAGCTATTTCAGATTAGCAAATCTGGCATCAAGGAGTGATTTCTTGCTTCCAGATTATGATACAGAGGTCTAGCTATAGAGCATTATCTACTATAAATAGACATCCTTCTATACCACAGATAACAGTGATCTGTGGGGCGGCATACCAGAGCTGAAATTTCTTTGCATACCAACCAGAAGCAACATTTATCATTCACACATCATATTTGTGCTGTAAGAGTTATGTGTATTTACCTTGTTGCAACGGACAGGCAAATGGATTGAATCTTCTCATTGGAGCACACATGTGAATTGTCAGAAATACCTCTACATATGAAAGCAGGTAAAGACAAAAACAATCTAGAAAGAAAACTACTCCTCTCTGTGCAAGCAGCTTGGGAAATGGTTTAGCCAGTTTTCCCTTCAGGAGCAGAAAATACTGATGTAGTTATTTGTCCTGTGGAGCAAGCACAGCCATAAGAGGAGATTTTGCCATAGCTAATACCTCACAATTTCTCATTACATCCTCTGAGTGATGTTCCTCCCTCCACCAACACAACCCTATACTTGCTTTCCCTGGGCAGCAGCAGCAACCAGTGATGTTGCTGGAACTCACTGACCTCATTCAGGTAGAGTATTTTTTTGGGGTAGGGTTACTCCTGCATTCAACCTTAGTATATAGCCAGGAGAGGCATGAACTCTTCTTACTCCTGCTCAGGTCTGTTCTGTGTACCATTGCACACTGCCCCAGGCAGCTCCTGTATGCGATGATTTGTTTGGCTTCCCATGCACCACTTTTATTTATTTATTTTGTGGTAATAGTGTATCTATATTCAGGCATCAGGCCACCCAGTGCTCCGTAGGCTGTCGCAGCAGTGTCCGGCTGATGTCAGCTGGCCTTGTCCGAGGTGCTGTGGTGATTGTTGCATTGGTGGGAAAGAAAAGATGTCTAGCTAGCTAATAAGTCTCACTTTTTACAGCATCCGATATTTTCTATCAGTGTCGTTTGAAAGGATATCGCTTTGTGAGATTGATCCAAGGCTGGCATGAAGAATATGCACTCAAATCTCTTTTAGAAAGATTTATAATATTAACCTCAGGCTATTTTTAAGTCACCGTCGATCTTTATAGAAGCAGTGCTGAGAATCATTTGTTTTCCAACTGGCAGAAAGTCTCTCTTACCTTTTGTAAGCCGGTATTGAACAATTTGGCTTTGGGTCAAACTGGTTTAATGAACTGTCTAGGGTTCAAACTTCATTCTTCCATTTACAGATGTTCAATAGTCAGGCTGTTTTAGGAAAAGAAGTTCATTAATATTTGTGGCTAAAAAGCCTTCATAACATTGATGCACAAGTGTCTGCTGAAAATCTTTTAAGTACCTGAAAATCTTCTTTACGTAGAGGCGTAAGATCTGATTCACTTCTTGCTTACACTACTAGTTTAATGGGAAATTACTCCAGGCTTTTTTTTTCCTGGTGAGGCAGTGGACAGAATCAGGACCTAGAGATTAAAATTCCTTTTTCTAAAGAACTTTATGGACTGTGATACACAGAAACCCATCTTAATTTTCTATAGATGTAAATGATTCAGCTGCAAGTCCCAGTAAATTTAATAGAGACTTCTGTCTTCAAAAAAACATTGCAGAGATTATTTTAACTCTTCTGAAGAAAAGTTATCACACTGGAAAATTTCATAGGAGTTTCTTTTTCATGACTGATTATTACATTTCTTTGTGACATCCTTTGGTTTTCTTCAGACTGGACCACCTGCAGAGACTTAGGAATAACTTTTCTGTCATGGTCACCTTAGGCCATCCAAATATGTTGAAAGTCATTTTAACAAGGAAAAGAAAACATTGCTCTCCTTGGTTAAAGCAGATGATAAAAAAAAACCATAAAACAAACCAAACCAAACCAAACAAAAAACCAAACCATACAAAAGACCAAACCAAACAAAACCCCAAACAAATAACAACCAAAAAAACCACAACACAAAAGTGTTACAGCTGTAGCAAGAGAAAGTGCAGGGTGAAAAGAAGGGGGGTATGGAGGTATGGTAGTATTTAAACAGCAAGGGCAAATAAGCAGTTGGATGGATTGACCAGGGAAGTCACGGACACTCAAACACTAGAGCTTTTTTCTGAACAATTGAGTCAAAAAACTGTCAGGAATGGTTTAGATATAGCTGATCCAGCCTTGGGACAGGAAAATGTTGTAGTGACCTCTTCTGATCTTTTTTGTGCCAGGCATATATGAATGTATAGCTTGGGTGAACTTCTTGTGGAAAAGTCAATAGAATTTAATAAAGAGGGAACAAATCAAGTTGTATTGACAATTTGGCCCTGATTCTCTTTTTAAGGGTGAGAAAAACAAACAAACAAAACCCTCATACACACACATTTCTACTTTAGGACATTTTCCAGTGTAAGAATTTAGTGTATCAGCCTCTATAATTTAAAAGAGCATGATGTTTCTCTATGTCTGCCATATCTATTTCTACTAGATGTACTTTTTAACTGACTTTTTTCTGAGAATGGGAAAAAAAACTTTCAGAGAAATTATAGTCTCTTCCAAAGCTTTTTTTTTTTTGAGTTTACTCTAGACTTATACAGCTAGTTAGTACGTAAAAAAGTTCCAACAGACTGACTAGGATGGCGATGTTATTTTATGACATGAACTATGAAAAGACATCCTTTCTAAAGAATGTAAATTTCTAACAATGTTTTCTTGATCTAAAAAGTGCTTCACCCTGTTTCTTTGAGAAAATGACTTTTTTTCTCCATAGTGTCTCTTGGAAATGTGATGTGTTTAGGTAGTGATTTCTATGACCTTAAAATAGCCTTTACTGTCTTGGAACTGCAGGCTACTCAGCACATCTTGACTACTGACTTGTTCTTTAGACGCTCCAATGATACCACATATGCCCATTCAGCTAGTTCTTGCTGAGTTTCTCTTCTTTCTTTTCTTCTTTCCTCTTTTTTTTCTTTTTTCTTTTTTTTTTTTTTTTTTTTTTGGATGACTGCAAACACTATATAGTTTAGCTTCCCTACCAAGACTTTGAAATGACTAATTCCTGCAACATATTTCAACACATCCTTAACTGCTAATTGAAGTCTGTGCACAAGGCAGTGAATGGTACGCACCGATGGGAACCTCTCTTGCAATAATGTGCCGAATCTGCTCTTTATCTCATTCATTGCCGACGTCTCGTCTGTTGCAAGTCCAATCAATTTTTGTAGCTTTAAAAGATATGTCCTCTGTTAACTTTCTATATGCGAAAAAAACGACGATGGAAAATTAAGCATTACCTTTGCAGCAGTGAAACTTGATTGCTTCCAGAAGACTCAGGGAAAAAACGTTGTTGACATTTTTTTACTTCCAGTCTCTGCATGGCAATAAGGTATGATGGCTGATTTATCAAAGAGAGTGTTCTCATCAAGCAGGAGAGCGAGAGAGAAAGTTCACGTCGCACAAAATGAGCTGCTAATTTCTTTTCCATTTCACTGACAATATGGTATTGGAGCAGCTGTGATTAGAACAATGGATGTTCCCAAACTGTGCTCCATTTAACTCCTGCAACTCTGCAAGGTCACACAGTGGGAGAGGGAATTAAAGCCCTTTTTTTATTACCTTTTACCTTTCTTTATTTTTTTCTTTTTTTTCCTTTTCCTTTTTCTTGAAGGGAAAGAAGGGTTAATGGGGATTGGGAACTGGTGGAGTTGCCTCTAAGAAACTTCTGGAGGACTCTGTTTTCAAGTCACTCAGAATAACTTGAAGCTGCCCATGAGCAAAGCATTATTAGCTGAAGTGGAGAGTTTTGAAATCCCACTGAAGCTTGCTGAAAGCAATGAATGTGGTGTTGTGTCTGTATGTATGCTTATCTAATGATTTTACCAAAATTTATATCTGACCCACAGTCTAACATTTGGTAGTTAAAGAAGAATGACTTAATTCTCAGACTACACTTCTAGAATTTGGGAGATTTCAGTTCAGTTTATCTTCTGGCATATTCGGAAATGTCTTTCCCTTTGCCTCAGTTTCTCAGCTCTCAGTAGATAATAGCATTTCCCATCTCCAGATTTTGTGGGATTTAAAATATTAAGGATTCCATGGTAGTTAGGGAATTAATAAGGTTATGTAGGTCTTTGTGGTAAAGCCCTTTATAGAGCCGTTCTCTGCTACAGCTAACCCAGCAGACCAGTGACAAATATTTTCCTCCCTTCACTGCAGCTTGCTATCATTTCACTTTTAGGACTTGATTCTTTCACTTCAATTCTGGCTTTACACCTCTTCTTCTCTGGTAGAGTAAAAGAAGGAATGACTTTCCTATCCAGTCTGTGCTGAGTTCTGTGGAGTTTGTTTTGCTCTTACAGTTGCATTAATCCATGCAAAATGAACAATGTATTCCAAATGATTTATCATGTGCTGTCTATATCTGTACATAAACTGCATTCCAAAAACCTCCTTCTTAGCAATTAACAATGGACAGAGGAGCTTCTATGGTCATTATGCAGTGCTACAATCTAGACAGCAGGAATGTCAGACTCCTTCGGGATATGTATTTCATTTTCATCAGTTTTGATGGATTCCTAAACTACTTTCTGATCTGCATCATGTAAGCCTGGATCTCCATTAGCATTGGTTTGGGGCAGTTTGGTTCTAGGGCTGCAAAGATATTGATCTATCATTCTCCATGACCCTCTCCATATGAGCATTGTTTGCAATTCTGAAAAGAAGCTGCCAAGACAACACTACAGAAGATTTTTAAAGCCAGGCACAAACCTCAGTGCCATTTAAAAATAAGCAGAGAAAGGGTTGTTTCATAGAAAGCGATTAAAGGCACTGCTGGTGTGTTTGCCTACATATCAATCCTTAAGGTGACTGTCATTTTGTGCAGATGTACGTCTGACAGTTATTAATGGACAGGAAAGGTTTGTTTATGTTGAAGCATATTTCATCAATGGGCTTTTTTTCTTTCTGTTTCCCCCCTACTATTGGGACAGTGTGCCCCATTTTCTGAATTACATAGGACCATCCAGCTGACACAGGGTTTGGTTTGTACAGTTCCCTGGAAAGTCCATAGTCCTCTAGGAACACGGCAATATCTCCACCATTGTGAAAACAGAAATGAATTCTGGTCTAGTTGTTCATATTAGCCTGTTAACTTCTATGGGTTTGTTAATCAAGCCCCTTGGCTGAGACTAGATAAACACATCATTTATCTGTTATCCACATAATACACAAGTGACATTTCCTTTTTCATATATATTATTTTCTCCCCTAGTTATTTTTATTATTTATATGCTTGCTCATCTCTAAGTGCAAAGAGTTTGCAGGTGGAGTCTCAGGAACATAGTTTCTCCTAAAGAGTCACTGCAGAGGTAAACAACACAACTCCCAGAATAGGATCACAGTGGGTCTATATACTCCTTTTGTGGAAGGAAGACGAGTTCCTTCCCCTTTCCATTCTTTTGCATACTTCCCTAAAGTTAGACCCAATTTACTTCCTCATTATCAGAATTAATACATATTCTTTTCCCTTACCATGTAATTTTATAATCTTCTGATTTATTTTGGTTTTGCACTACCAAAACCTTGCCTTAAAAACCCAAAACATTATTTTATATGTGGACCTTATTCATATATGCACAGTATAAACCGATCATTCTTTATTCTCTTCATGCAGATTTTCATATCTCCCAGAAAGACTAATAAGAGTTACTGGTTATCATTTATTTGTGGAATTATTAATAGAAGCCCTGTATTTCTTTTAGGGAGAAAGCAGTACTAATTCCAAGTGAATGAGAGCATTGATATTGGAATGTTACTTTTTTTCTTGCCATACCCTGGCCTTTGGCATGTATTGAGCTGCACTTTGTACTATTCATGTGTAGCTATTTGTTAAGTATCATAGCACCACTTTAGCTCAAGCAATAGAGAGGCACTCATAGTTTTATCTAAATTCCTAGGTTTAGAGTGTATGGCACAATTTCCCACATAAACTGGAACCAATGAGTTCTGGACTATCAAAGATCTTAATTTGCAGTAAATCCTAAAGCTTCCAGTGTCAGATACTTCTGAGCAGAAAAAACAAATACACAGTTGTGTTAAGTGAAAGAATTTCAATAGTCCTGAATTCTTAGAGAATCATCTAATCCTAGCACAGCCTGCTTTAAGAAAAAAAAAATAAATAAGAAAATACAACTTTTCTGTAGTTTGGTTTTTATTGTTAACATTTTCAATGGCCCTGAGTAGACCATGTCATTTAAATGGGGAAAAAAAAGATGAAAGACTAAAGCTGTAAAAGGAACAAATCAAGGGCAAAACCAGAATTCACATTTTAATGAAGCAAGCAACCTTTTACAAAGGCAAACTTACCCTGAGTCCTTCACAGACCTGGTTCAAACATGTATTTAGTGCCTTCTTTAATATAATTTCTTTTATACTGAAGTTAAACACTCAGGGCTTTGTTCTGCTGTCAAACAGTATGTTTCTCAGTTATCATACACTTTACAAGCCCTGGGTAAGATGCATGGCTCTCCTGTGCATGTCCCTAAGTGAGGATATAACTTAGGAGCTGTCTGTTTATGTGAGTGTTTCTTGGTTGTTTGCTTTCTGGTATGCACATATCTCATATTTATTCTTTTCTAGAAATCAAGCCGTTTTGAAAAAGTGTCCTTCCTGATAAACATTATTGTAATAACAATTTCTGAAATGTAGAAGAAATGATCTGTGCTCTGCCAAACCTTCACTGTGTCAGGAAGACTTTAAGGTACTGTGGAGTTTCCCCATAGAGATAAATGCTTTTTTTGTGTTATTAAGTATACCAGTATGGACTTGAGATTGAGTTAGAAGGCACTTGTTCAACACTCATTGAAAACATTTTTAGGAAATGCTTGCATAGAAACCTTCTCTCTCTCCCTCCACACACTTGCACTCTTTCTAGAATTATATATACATGAGGGTGCAGACATAAAAACAGAAAATGAGGGAAAGAGAGAGAGAAAGGAAGACCATGTACAGGAGAACTTAGAGTGAAATCCCTGAAGAGATGTCAAAACTTCCTGAGAGAAAGAGATCTGCTTTCTAAGTTACCAGAATTTGCAGCTTAAGTGTAAGATTGGGGAAGATCTTTTTTCCTAGATCTGGTGTCTAGAGGACTGAGACAGTATACATACAGTGTACATTTTAGGAGAAGGAATGTCGAGCTTTATTTGAGTAAGAATGGAATTTTTTATTAAATACACTTATCCACAGAGATGAAACAGAAACTAATTCCTCCTCACCCCCTCTCCCCTCCCCGACCCCTCTCGACCCCCCCAGATACAGCAGTTTCATGTTTTCACCAAGACTCAAAAGACTCTGAATCATTGGATTTGTCTTTCCCTCTGGAACAGAAAACGCTCCCTTCCTGTCGAAGGAGACCAATTTATTGTTATATATGAGCCACAAGCTATGTCACGGACATGTCAAAGAATTTCATCAAAGCAGCAAAACAAGTTGGTAGCAAAAAGACCAGACTACCAGAATCATGATTCATAGTACCCTTACCCATGTCATCTTAATTTTGGCTTAAAACTAGTGCTTTAAGCCAAATAGGACTCTCAGCTCTCTTACATATCAATTCTTTTCTACTGACTTCACCATTTCCAAACCTAAGGATATCTACAGTCCGGAAAGAAAGTGCTTCTTCCAAACTGCTCCCATCAACAGTATCCCCCAGAAAAACCTTGTATCAGCCAAGCTAGTGCTGAGTCTTAAGGATGCTGAAAATGCTGTCATTTTAATTTCAGATCTTCAGTCTGAACAGGATATTCAAGGTTATGAAACTTCATTGCATAAGCAGAACTCAGAAATCACAGAATGTTGCTCCTTTATGACATTTATTTAGGGATTCTTGAGAACATTACACTTTCTTCTATATCGGTTCACAGATGAGAAGTGCCTATTGTGGGCCTGCTGGGAAACAAAATCTTTATGTCTCAGTTTTACTGAGAAATGTTAAATATTTTATATGACTTCCCATTGTCTCAATAATGTGTTTAGGATACCTGGAATTCTTCTTTTGTTACTCAATCCATGTATATTCTTTAGTCATTATAAAAAGGGTTCTGGCCAGTAGATTAGTTGAAAGATTTATGAAAAAGAATTAAATTTACAGTGGAAAAATAAATTTCTACAAAACTGAAATCTACCTGTAAATTCCACAATCTTTGGTCTCACTAGAATATTGTCAAGTTCTTTCTTCATCTCAGTGAACAGCTTACATGAAGGTTGTTTTGTAATAGGTGGTTTGATGTCACATATGAATTTATATGCAAACATACAATGTATAGGTGTCTCCTGTATTTTGGTGATGAAGAAAAAAACAAAGAGCACTCAACATCCCCCAACATTTGGGGATAAGTTTCCACATGATACTAGGAAAATTTCATTGTTGTCAACATCCAGAGCCTTTCCCATATCTCTTCTAGGCAGCTCTTCAGCACCAGAATTAACAGGGCTAAACTTGGGGTTAAATTCAGCCAACTTTAAAATTTGGTTTTAGCCTAATTTTAATATTCTTGCTGGGGGGAATAATCCATCCTATAAAAACTAACCATCAAAATCAGCTGGGTTAAATTTGTCTCTGAATAAGGTCTGTATTAGGAGAGTGTAGATTATTAGTTTTGACTAGAAAACAATTTTATATGGCTAAACTTAGGTGAGATAAATATCAAATGCAGCAATCCAAGGAAAAAAAAAAGAAGACTCTAGTCTCCCCTTGTTCAGGTTTCTACATAACACTAAATAAGGAAGAAAATATAAGGCCTTCTGCAAACTTGATCTCCCTTCCTCCCAATAGCAGTGGCCCAGATGGCAGGAATCAAGGCTAGCAAGACTGTGAAGGTAAGTGAAGCAAGGAAGAGCTATCCCAGAGCACCACTGGTGGTAAACAGAGCAAAACTGCCAGATACACTGCAGTATAAACATGAATAGTTTGGGGCACACAAGAAGATCACTCAGAAGACAATGTTTCTGCAGTGAAATATTTTCAGTGCCTTGCTAACTGGTCTCAGATGGGACTAGCTGTATATAACCCAGGCTCAAAAGTACTCCCTTCCCCATGAAGCTTCACACGCAGTATTAGCTGTGTTACTAGAGTCTTCGCTGTCCTATGGTATCTCTGGCATCCATCACAGTTGGAGGCAGAATAGGAATTTGAATGGACTGTCAGCTTCCTCTGGTATATAAAAATAATAAACACCCCCTGTGCCCCCAATCAAATAAGGAAAGCAAGATCAGTTCTCAGGTATATCTTTGGGTACATGCCCAGATATGAAAATTTTTACCTATGTATCCATATACCTAGATCTCCCTATACAGAAATACATACATTCACTTTCTTATTTTGACAACTTTTTCATTTTGGCAGCCAGTAACTGGAGATGGTTTTGTGTTTAAAAGACAAAGAAAAGTTTAAATGACCTTAGAGAGTGAAGTTGTGTACTTGTAAGACCTCTCGTATGATCTCTAGAATTGCTGTTGACAGATAGAGCCTGATTGACTGAAAATCAATGTGATCAGATGTTTTTATGGATTATAGTGGCCTCAGCTAATTACACAAGATTGTCTTTCTAGATCCAAGAGGTTTCAAAGCAAACTCCAGGCAGATGTATGCAGGATTAATCTGCAGACTTGACAGTTTTTCCTAATTATCTTTTATAATAGCAGAAACTGGATCATCTCTGAACTACTAGAACAAATAAGTTCTGTGTTACTATCCCATACACACAGCTTCCTTTGCTCTCTCTATATTTGCCTTCAAGCATTTGTTTTAGTGGTTATAAACACATCTCTGCATTTTACTCAGACTTTCCCGTTTTCTTAAAGCCAGAATCTGCCTCTCTTTGTCTTTTCTCACTATGGGAATTAACTCCTGATCAAACTGGGGGATTTGTTCTTTTGTTCTTATCCTTTACTTTTGCATCTCTTACACACACACACACACACACACACACAAAAGAAAATAATAAAATGTAAGGATTTGAAAACACGATTCTGGTGGACTCTAAAAATGGAGAATGGGGCTGCCTTAATCTCATTTAAATGACATTCATCTAAAAAAAACCTTTCCACTTAAATGAGATATATAAAATATGAAATAATTTATTTTCAGATTGGATACCCTTCTCTGCCCTCCTCATGGGTTTTGCTTTTCCAAGATTATTCCTTCTTATTTGTTTTGACTGTATCAAACTATCCCTGTGGTTTACAGAGAAAGTCTGTGACTACATCTAGGTCTACAAGGGGAATACTATATTAGCACTAACATTTTGCCACTGTCCTACTTTCAACTATGAAGAATCCATTCTTTACAAAGTTATTCATGACATTTCAGAGAAGTGTTTTGGCTGCATTATCAGTATTTACATGTTTAGGACATTCTTGCATGGTAAAAGAGCTGAAGGCCTAAGTCCCTGCTTTGAAGCACCTTTTTCCTAGACCTGAGAAGACATTTCTTACCTTAAAATCAATGTTTCCACAAAAGGGTTTCAATTTCCATAATCCTGTCTTCCTTTGGAAGGAGGACTTGATGGAAGAAGACAAGCTGCTGCCTGGCAAAGTTCCCTGTCAGCTTAACCAATTTTGGCTTTACCAATTTTGGCTTTACCTTAATTTTTCCAGCTCAGGAACAGGGATGAGGGTAACGATTTCCATTTGATGGACACTGCATCTCAGTGTAAAGAAACCCAAGAGGTTTTGAATCAAATAGTTTTATGAGGCTGAATTAATTAATCCTGCTAAAGTTGTTTGAAATCCTGAGTCAGAGGAGCTATTGACATGTAAATTTCTGGAGCTCTGAGAGTCCCCTCCTTTCAGTAAATGTGGAGGAGCACACTAAAAAAGTCACTTTGGTCATCCCAGTGTGGTAATTCAGAATGCGCACAATTTCATTGGAAAATAATGCCAGACTCCAGAAAAAAATATTTCCCATTTGTTTCCTTCATGGATCCAAATATAACATTTTTTGTGCTATGAATATGATGAAAATGATGGTTCACACATTACCTGTCACACCTTGTGACAATGTCTCAGTGTTGGTGTCACATGACATGGTGTATTTTAGTATCAGGCACTTCAAGGGACTATGGCATGACCTGGATGCCCAAGTCCACCTAGAATGAGGAATGATTTGGGCGTAATACACCGTAGCAGGCATGGGACACATTCAAAATGGGCTTTGAGGGTTGATGTAAGTCCATGCCCAGCTCTTTTCTAACAGTGGGGACACAGTTTTTGAAGGTGCAACAGATCCAGTCCTTAAAGGTAGCCTGACAATTTGGGAGATTTGGGACTTGGGACTTTTTAGCCTAGAGAAGACCAGGAGGGTGGGGTGTAGGGGTGGGGGTGGGGTGTGGCAGGATTCTTATCAATGCTTATAAATACTTGAGGGGTGGGTGTCAGGAGGCTGTGGTCAGTATTTTTCAGTGGTGCCTTGGGACAGGACAAGAGACAATGGGCACAAACTTGATTATAGTAAGCTCCACTTAAGCATAAGGAGGAATTTTCATTCTGTGAGGGTGATAGAGCACTGGCACAGGCTGCCTAGAAAGGCTGGGGAGTCTCCAGTTCTGAAGACATTCAAAACCTGCCTGGATACCATCCTGTGAAACCTGCTCTGGGTGATCCTGCTTTATCAGAAGGGGGTGGGACAAGATGATCTCCAGAGGTCCCTTCCAACCCCTATCATTCTCTGATTCTGTAATTCTGTAGTCTGGGAGTTTGTGCAAGCATTCAAAAAGATATCAGGAAAAGAGGTGATTTGGTATTGTGCTTCCTTCTGATCAACAGCACACCTGATGCACACAGTGCAGTCAGTGAGACATATCAAAACCAGGTCCCTGATGGATCTCTAAACCTTCTGCCAGACAAGATCTGATCCTGTCAGAGAGGATCAGGGTCATACCAGCAACTGTGTGTTGGTTGCAGAGGAAGTGCCAAGTCCTGTCATAGGTTGCACCATCACTAGATCCCATGTTCCTCGTCATGTCTGTCTTCCACCTTAGATCTTCAGAAACTTATTCACATTCCCTTTTGACTCCTTATGATACTGCTTATGATTCACATCATCTACCCTTCCTCCCTCCCTGACAATGTATGGCAGGTGGGGTAGGAGTGGGAAGTGAGCAGGTGTAAACTGGAATACCTGCAATAACTTTAATGCAATTTACAGCAGCTACGAACCTGGTCCTCCATACTTTATCCTTGATTTATCATTTTTACAGCATTTCACTGTAAGAGTTCATGGCAATTTATGTCATTACACAAATTATACAAATTGCCATTAACTGATGTAATGTACTATAAAGAATTGGAAGCATGAAAAAAAAATTATTTGAATTTTTCTTCTGCATGTTTGCATTGCTTTATAGCTTAATTTATCAATTCAGTTAATTGAAATTTATATCATTAGAAGAAAATGCACTGAGGTGCTTTCTTTCCTCTTCGTTTTGTCTGGTTTTTAAATTATCACTTTTTTTTTTTCTTCTTTTTTTTTCCATCGGACCATAATTGCTGAACCTTTCCTCTGTCAAAGGAGATAAGGTGAAAATGACAACCATCATTTCTATCTCTTTCCCCAGAGACTGAACATATCACCTCTGTGTTAAATTTACCTCCACTCATCTTTGCTTTAGGCTTGTGAGTTAATCCCAAACAGTCCCTTTAATTCTGAAAATATAAGACATTTTGGAAGAGGAATAAGCAGCCAATTTTAGTTGCTCAATCTCTCCCTATTTTTAGAGACCTTTCATTGTCCAAAGGCAAACTATGGTCTGCCACTAAATGGTTCACCCCAAAGCTACACCTCCAGTTATTAATAGTATAATTCCAGGACTATATTAGTTTTCACCACAGAAGAAACTCAGCTGTTAGTCGAGTGGGATATTTTTTGTGATGTATGGTACAAACCCAGAAACTAAAAGGCTTCCTTTCCCACAAGAGTTGCAAAACCATGGAAGAGGAAACTTACACCTATCTACAGACAATGGCTGCAAAAAAGGAAAAACAACATATTTAATGTGAAAGATAGACTCACAGCATATCCCTGTCTTCTCACTTAGACATGTTTTCGTTTGAAGGGTTGCAGGAAAAGTACATTGGAAGCATACTAAAATTTGGTTTCCCCCTTTCTTATGTGACCTGTTCTCATATGAAACGAGTCCATGAGACTCACAGTGAAGAAAAGGAAGAAATAAAAATATCAGCTTCATATTTGAACTTGGGAAGTTCTATATGGTATCAAGTCCAGCCTGAAATTAACCAAGTGCTAACAAACTTACTTTTTTTTTTTTTAAAGAGAAGCTAGAAGTAAGTCAGATAGCTTGAGATCCAGAAGGTTAACAGGGGTTTGAATTTTTTTGCAAAATCTCCTCACATTCTCAGTTGTGCAGCATGTAGAAGTGACAGCCTGATTCATAGATAGGGAAGGAACATTTTCCTTATGCCTGATTGCAATGGATTTAGCCATATAGACCCTTCATGCATTTGTTCTAGGAGTATTGCCTCTTTAAATCACTTTGGAACGTTTGTTTCAAAGACTGCCTTTCATGCTCATTAAGTACAAACTATCAATGTACAAAGGCCGAAAGACCATTTCCACCTTTCAACCAATAAAAGTTTCTTAGAATTACTCAGTAGGGTAAACTTGTCCTCTCATAGTGAAACCAATCATGTCTGGTTCTTGGTGCAGTCTTGTTTTTCTACTCTTGCCCAGCACGTTTCATGCTGTAATTCTGGGGGAGGGCAGGTCTTTTCCCTGTTTGAGAATTATCCACATCACTGGGCTAAAATGTAAGGTTGATTCTTGGTTACCTCTCCATGGCCTTATGTCACATCCTGCATCCTGGCTTATCCTTGACTGGGGAAAAAGAGAACTGAACATTGATCTATTCCAGATAAGCACTCTGACCAATATATTGTAAGAAAGAAATTGCCTCTTAATATTTCTAGGTTAAAAACCAAAATGTGGCTGCCATGCCTGAGGACACAAATTCAGTTTTGTCTATACATGTTTGAATTGTTGGATCATCATCCTTAAGGACTGGAAAACTTTTAAGTGAAAGAGCAACTAGTTTTTGAAAATCAAGAATCCAGAGATGGATAAAGGTCCCAGGGTCTTTAATCCAGCCATGACTGTGGCAACTCTGCAGAATAAGTTCAAAGTAAGCGTTTAAGTATCAAAACATATTTTGGGGGTAAGAGTTATGTAGTTAGACATACCTACACTGCAATTTATTTCAACTAATTTTAGAGGTCTAGAAATGGCTATACTTTATAAAGTTAATTGTGTAGGCTCTGAATGCAATAGGGAGCTACAGAGAACGATTTATCTTTTAGATTATTATATTTTCCTGTCTTAGATTCTTAATTTACAGTTGTATTAAATTACGGGAAATATATTACATACTACATGCATATGTGCAAAAATAAGTTTTTAAGTACTACCTGGTAAAATCATTATCTGTAACAGTGCCTACGGTGGACTGAAGTGTTGATTTGGTTTAGAAATATGCTTTTTATGCTCTAATCTTTCATGTTCAGATCTTAATAATATCAGAAATCCAGAAGTCCAAATACAATTTCTTAGGTTTTCAGCACTTTTATTTTTTAATTATACACCCTTAAAAAATCAAATAATTTAATGATTATTGTTATAGGGTCCATTCAAACAAATATGCAGCTATATATCTACTGAAATGAGTGAATGAGTAGTTAGCTTAAAATATTTGAGGAACTGAAAAATATTTGGGGAGAAATGGAAGGAAGAATAAACTATTAATTGACTTTGACATACAGAATCAGTAAAGCATAAATATCCTTTCTCTTCTATCCTGCTTCTTTTATTCGATTTTGACTTCTGCTCAACTGACTACAAAGAAAAGTCTAAGCACAGAGTAAACTTTATCAAAATAGTAAAAGTTATGGAGCAATGAGCAAAAAGGCAAAAGTTAGGGCAAATGTTTAAGTGCAAATGCAAAATCTTTTCCTCAAAGGATAGGTAAATTTGATGCAATTGCTTTTATTACTAATTTTACTTCACTGCACTTAAATGTGCATCTAAAATTCATCCATTGAAAATTTAGCCCATATGTACCACAATCAAAAAAATCTCTAGGGAAACATGATCATATGCTGTGATGACTTTCTAGGGAGCAGCAAAAAACAAGGGAAAAATAGCTACTCCTATTTCCAGACAGAGAAGACAAACTTAAGGTAAAAAATAAGGGAGAAAAATGAATGTCTTACAACAAATGTCTTAACAAAGATAAAATTGCACCATAAAATGAGTGAAACACTATTGTGTTATTAGAGCAGATATTAGTAAAATATTTTAAATAAACTGTACAGTCTTAAAGGTAATATAATTTCCATTAAAAGTTTTTATTTCCCCATTGTTTTTCAATGAGCTTACTTGCTAGGTGTTAAATTTCTATGGAGTTAACTTTCACAGTAGAGGGAAATAATACAGCCAGTAACTGATAAGGTTCCATGAACTCAGATTAGAAAATGGGCTGCAAGTAGTCATTTATTTATCTAAGGATAGAGACCAAGGAATTTGGGAATAATTAAATTCAATTTGGGATTTCCAATTAGTAATTTTGTTTTTTTCCTAGGAGTAGGTTAGTGGATAACATTTGTCCTTAATTTTTTATCCCTAAAATAATCTTTGAGGATATGCTTATAAAATTAATGCAGAAGATTCCTTGGATAAAAAGGAGACAATGAAGAATGAAAAATAGAATGGGGAAAACAAAACTCTCCTTTATTATTTCTACATTCATCTTTTTCTGTTTTGGAGACTTCCTTGAGGGACTAATGAGCCCTGGGAGCAGCTAGCTGAGTTTTCCCAGCAACTTGCAGCAGTTGGAACTGAACATATGCTTTCAAGTCCAGCAGCTGCTCTTCTCTTCCCAAATTAACACAGCTGTTTGGGAGGGTCTAATAAGTCAAATGAAGGGGGTAAAATAGAAGGTATGGTCAGAAATGAGAATGAAAATACAGATGGCACATCCTGCCTTTAAGCCTATATTGAAATACAGGTTGTGTCTAGAGAAGAACAACTCCAGATACCAGTATAGGTTTGAGACTGGCCTGTTGGAGAGCAGCGTCAGGGAGCGGGTCCTGGGGCTCCTAGAGGATAGCAGAATGACCACGAGCCAGGAATGTGCCCTCATGGCTAAGAAGGCCAATGGCATCCTGGGGTGTATTAGAAGGGGTGTGGTCAGTAGGTCAAGAGAGGTCCTCCTTCTCCTCTGCTTTGGTGAGACCACACCTAGAATACTGGCTACAGTTCTGGGCCTCTCAGTTCAGGAAGGACATATAACACCTTGAAAGAGTCCTGCACTGGGCCACAAAGATGATTAAGGGAGTGCAACACCTTCCTTATAGGGATGGGATGAGGAACCTGGGTCTCTTTAGCGTGGAGAAGAGGAGACTGAGGGGTGATCTAATTAATGTTTATAAATATGTAAAGCGCAGGAGTCAGGAGGACAGAGCCAGGCTCTTCTCATTGATGGCCTGTGACAGGACAAAGGGCAACGGGTGCAAGCTGGAGCAAAGGAAGTTCCACGTGAATATAAGAAGGAACATTTTCTCTGGGAGTGTTACGGAGCACTGTACCAGACAGCCCAGTGAGGTTGTTGAGTGTTCTCTGGAGACATTCAAAACCTGCCTGAATGCGTTCCTGTGTGATTCAGCATAGGTGACCCTGTTCTGGCAGAAGGGTTGGACTAGATCATCTTCGAGGTCCCTTCCAACTCCTAACGTTCTCAGATTCTGTTATTCTGTGAAACCTGTAAGACATCAGCCTGGAGAAAAGCAAGGAGGCATATCTGCTCTCCTGTCACTTGTGGATATTTTATCCTTGATATGACAAGACCCAATGTTCTGGGTCTGATGTTTGTAAGGATGTGTTTGTTAAAAGAAATACTGGAAGTAACAAAGACAAGAAAACTAAGCCATTTCAGGATATCTTACGGAGTCGCATGATAATGCTTCAGCATTACTATTGTTATTGACTAGTCATGAATTTGAAGCTGCTGACCTGTAGGTGAACATCGCTTTTGCCTAGTATACATTTCTTCAATGGAACTGGCAAAACAGCATATATCATAACAATAGGATGCTCAGTTCTGGATCTGAGCATAAGAATTTGTTATTAATTTGAGAAAGTGCTTGAATTCACATAGGCTGCCACATCACAGACCAAACTAGAGTATCTTCATGAATAAGCACTTCCCATGGGCTTATTGCCTCAGCCCATTGACTCCGGAACTGTGTGTGGAATGAGTACCCTGTTGTTGAAGTAAAACCTTTGGAGAGCCAGGAAAACAGAAAAGACAATTTCATGAGAGCATTGCATTAATTCATCCAAATTGCTACCATCCTTGTATCCTGAAATCTGTGTCATGTAGCCCATAAGCAATGGAAAAGTCCACATTACAACAGTATTTCAATAATCTATGCATTACCAATCAATCATTCCATGCTATAATTAAATTTATTCGTAAAATAATTTAATTTTCTTAATTAGACACTTTTTTCTCATTTTGGGTTTTTTTTTAAATTTTATTTTTTTTTAACATACTGCTGCTTCTGAAGGTGCTTATGCAAGTAAAAGACTTAATGTCCAGGCCACAACCAAGCAACCTTTGGAACTTTTAAAACAGTGCTTTAAAAGGCCAGTTTAAAGTCTTTCTGCTTTGTTTGCACTTGAACTGATACTGATACTTCTATTTATGGCAGAAAAAAATATTGCAGATTTCTTATGCATCTGGGTTTCATCTCTGTAAGCAATACTCCAGTGGTAGCCTTTTCAGCTTTGCTTCACTTGAGGCTAACGCATCCTTCCAATTAAATACCTTGAGTCTAATTTGGCTCTATGGGGAATCCAGAATGATTCACTTGACATCATGATCTTCTTTCTGCCCAGAAACAAGAAAACAAAACCTGAAAAAAGTAAATTCTTAATAATATTCCTCATTGTTATCCATCCTGAGTGAAGCCCTTCTTCCTAAATCTTCTGAATGATGAGTATTTGCTTCTTTATGGGAAAGCTAGCGATTCCGAGCATTTTTGGAACAAGTCAGTCTTTCTTATTCAGGGCCGATCCCAACACGTCAGCATCACACAGAGAGAAGGATGAGCAGGATGAGCCCTTAGCTAGCATTGCTGCCACAAGTTGCTTCCTGCAACCTGTGATGTGACTGAAGAAATCAAGTTGTCAATGATCCCAGGCAGTGGAAAGCCAGATTTTCCTCCCCCCCCTTTCAAATGCTGATCAAAGAAGTCTCAATTTACTTCTCAATTAATTAAAAACATTATTTGATGGTGTAAAGTGTCAAGCACTGTTACTTTTCTAGCTCTTTGAATCATCCATCTGTCTTTTAAAATTGAAATTTCTGGAGAAGCAAAAGCTCTTTGCCATGCAAACGTCCTGTGCATGGCATTGTAGGGTGCTGATCTGGCTGAACAGTGTCTTACTGGAACAAAAATAACAGTAACATATTTATTCAAATTAGTAGGCTCAGTTTATGTTGATGTTATGATTCAAATTGGTGAGCGTTGCTTTCAGTAGGATGTCGTTGGCAGAGCAGGCACTAAGAGAGCAGTTAAAGCAGAAGTTGAGTATGTACAGCAAGCTTTTCCTACAGTCCCATGTCTGGGATATCACCCATCTCATTCCTTGGGTGTTTACATGAAATAATTCTGTGAACTAGGAGACTTTAGATCTTGTTTAATGCAAGTATGGTGCAAAACTGTACATAGAAGTGAAAAAAGTTATATATATTTGATCTTATTTGTAGTGGAATAATAACAAGGAACATCAAGGTGAGTTCGGGATGAAGTGGGACCTCAGCTTAAGTTTTTGCGGCTTGCCACACAACCTTACCATTATCTTAACACATTTAATTATTAATACCTCCGTGGTGATGAATCAAAAGTGCTGCATTTGACTGGCACAGGATGGTAAGTGCTTTGAAAGTCATTATCCTAAACACAAAAAGATTTTGAATAATCCTTCAAAATGTCAAGGCACACATCACATCAGCAATTGTTAAATATTTCTTCTGAGGAAGAAGTTAATTTAAAGCACTTTTGATGTTTAATGCCACTCACGACAGCAGCTGAAGTTAACCCTCTGCATTTCCCTCCCCTAGATCTTAGCAGCCTCACTATACTGTTCTAGCATGGTAGGACATTTTCAATGCATCTTATTAAAAAGAAATCAAGGGCAGCTTTAGGAAGCTTGAAGGATGAAAAGCTCCACCAAACTTCTAAATCGATCCACAGGAAGCAAGGAACTGGGGATATTTTCTTGTCAAATCTATCTATAAAATGGGCCCATTAAAATTCTCCTTTTACTGCAGAAGATTGTCCTCCCTGCTGAGTGAATTTCACTGAGGAAATATCAAGCTCCTGGGATGGATGATGCCCCCTTCCTGTGGGAGGGATAAAGCTGTTCTTGGCAATTTTTGTAGTAATTCACCCCCTTGCTAGATGAGTGGGAATGGGGAGAATATGTGATGAGAGTCTAATAAAACTGTAGATATATGTTTGTGTTGTTGCTGAAAGAAGAAAGTGCTTGAATTTTTATGATAAACACCACCACGGCTGGGTAGTTGCGGTTTAACTTGAAGACCAAGTAAAAATTTGAAAATAGCCTGTTGTCATGGTTCAGCCCCAGCCAGCAGCTGAGTACCATGGGTCGGCTCACTCACCCCTCCCCAGGCTGGCTGGGGAGGAGAATGAGGAGACAAAGGCAAACTTTGTGATTTAGAGCAAGGAAGGTTTACTGAGAGCAAAGGTAGAGGGAAACAACAACACTTATATTATACAAAAGTGGTGACAAAATGCCTTTTGTCATCAAAACTAGGCCAACTCTGACCACATACAGGCTGAAGACCTGTCATTAAGCTCAACTACCCAGAAGCTGCACATCCTGGAGCCGCATGGCTCCTCCCCATGACCACCCCTTTTTATGCTGAGCATGATGTTGTGTGGCATGGAGTACCCTGTTTGGTAAGTCTATGTCACCTGCCCTGGCTGCCTCCCATCCCAACCTCTGGTGAAACTGAACCATTCTAGCTAAAACCAATACAATTATAAAGCAGTGAGTTACAAAATTTCTTTTCTTCCCTCCTTCAGTGTTGTTGTAGTTTTGCATGGCTGGGTCCTGGTGGAAGAGAGGGGCTGCAGGAGTGGCCCCACAGAGGAAACACCAGCTGACTCACAGCCGGACCTGCTACTGACCAAGGCCAAGCCCATCAGCGACAGTCAGAGCACCTCTGGGAATGACAGTTAGGAGAGAAAAAAATGCTAGCAGCCCCTTTTTTCCCCCAGAGGAGGAAGTGCGAAGATGTAAGAAACTTTGCAACACCAAGGTCAGTGAAGGGGGTGGGGTGGGAGAAGGCGCCCCAGGTGCCAGAGAGAAAGATGCCCCTGCAACCCATGGGGAAACCCATGGTGGAGCAGGTTTTCTCCCCGCAGCCCATGGAAAAGGCCCAGACCCCACTTGCAGCTGTGGAGAGGCCCCATGCTGCAGCAAGGGGAGACATGCAGAAGGTGCTGTGACCCACATTTGAGCAAGCCTCTGCAAGCACTTGCAGCCTGTGGAGAGAGACAGAGACACAGAGATAAGTGAGACAGAGAGATCCATGCTGGAGCAGGTTTGCTGGGGGAGGAAGTTGTGACCTTGTGGGGGACCAGACTGGATCATTCTGGGCCTGAGAGACTGAGATTCTATGATTCTATGACTGTACTCCATAGCAGTGACCCACACTGCAGCAGCTGGTGAGGAACTGAAGCCCTGTAGGAAAGGGCTCCATTTGGAGAAGTTCATGGAGGACTGTCTCTCATGGGTGGGACCCCACAGTGAACCGGGGGAAGGGGGTGAGCAATGTTGCCCCCAGCTAAGAAGGAAAACAACTCATGAAGAACTGCCCCAACCCTCCCATTCCCCCAGTCCCTGACACTCCTTGTGCCACAATGGGGGTTAGAAGGGAGCAAAATCATGACTAACAGGAAATCTGTTACGAAGGGAGGAGTGGAGGGAGGTGGTTTAAGATCTGGTTGCACTTCTCATTACCGGACTCTGGTGTCACTGGGTGTACAGTGTAGTGTAATAAATTAGAGTTTTCTTGCCTTTATTCTGTGCTGAGTCTGTTCTCCACGTGACGCTGATTGCAGAATGATCTCTCCCTGTCCTTATCTTGACTCCTAAACTTCTTAATATATATTTTCTCCCCTGTCCAGCTGAAAAGGGGAGTGACAGTGCAGCTTTGGTGCATGTCTGGCCTCCAGACAGGGTCAAACCACCACAGATGTGCTGTCTAGTACTCATTCCTCATTACAATTGATAGTTTTGTGGTCTTAAGAACAAAACTTGTCCTAAGGACTATATATAAAGGGGTACTTTTCTGGGCATTGCTGAGGGTTTGCGTTATCTAGGGAAATCATCATTTTTGTAAACCTGGTGTCAAATGTTCAATCTGAAAATATGAATCTCTGGTATTTCCAGGGATATAAAAGTAATCATTAGCATGAGTACTTCTTGTCTATTGCTTTAGACATCTAGTCTATTAAAATGCCTTTTTTTCATTTTAATTATCTAATTTCTTCAAACTAAGATTCACCAATCCCAAAATGTTTAAAAATGCTGTCAGCAGCAGAATTTCATCATTGCTGTGAAGCCTGAAACTTCTCCCCACCCAAACCTAAATATATCCTGTAAGGAGGTTATAAGCCTCAATTATCTATTAAAGTGGTGCATAGTTTTGGGTTATTCTTTAGGAGACATTGGAAATAACAGCAAAACAAGCAAACAAGCAAACAAGCAAGCAAACAAAACTTTGTAATCATATGGATATAGATATATGAGAGAAGAAAAAGATGTAGGCAGAAAAAATGTTCTCCATTTTCAAGAAAATGTTCTGTCGCTAAATTTTGAGAGTAAGCCACTTGCTTAAGACAGACATAACTAATGAAGTGTAAAGTTCCAGAAAGACAACGAGATTAATTGTGACCCAAATGCCAGAAAATATTCAGTAATCTTAAATCCTTTTACTTGAGTAAAATGTGACTGGAAGTCTTTGCTTCCTATTGAAATTGCTAGTTCATCCTCAGTCTGGTTGAGTTCACAGAGTGGCCAGAAGCTATTGACTAAAGCAAATCATCTCTGATAGCCACAAATACACAACCAAAGACAAACACACACAAAAGAAAGCTCAGATAGTCTGCCTGGTCATCTAGGCATGCAGAACATGTGTTGTTAAGAGTTTTTATTTGTAAGAAATAGAAATGCCTGACAAGGGTCTGTACATTGAACGAGAATGTGGTGAAGAAACCTGGTGAGATAACTGAGGCTCTGTAATCATCTTCTCATTGTTAAATAGTGCCTTTTAGAGCAGTGTGAAGCACGTGTTCTTTATATATTCAGAAATCCATATCAGCTATTGACATTAAAGTCTCTGATCAACTTGGTAACTGAGAGAAACCAGCCACCAGTCGGAAAAAACGGGCAGGTCTCACATCCTCAAGTCAACTACCCTGAATTCCCTGTTACAAAGTGAGTTGGAACATGAAAAATGAACCTGAATCTGCTTGCTGACGTTCTCTCCTCTAAGCATATCAAACTTAATAAGCTGTGTGTTCGGCTTTCACAGCCTCTGTCCCAGTCAGGCTGAGGGACCTGCATTGGCTCTATTTTCAGGATGACATTAACATGTCTCTCTCAACCTGGGACATGACATGCCAGTCTTGGCTGCTCTGTGAGCTAACAGCAGCCTATGTAAAGCAGGGACATGGTTATGGTGTGGCAGAAAGGGAAAGGACCCAAAGTCAGTGTGGGCACAGCCTGTGACATGATGCAGTGTGGCCAGTCTCCCACATTAGGATCTCATGGTCTAAAGGGCTGTGAAATTCTTGAACCTTAGGGCAGACCCACAGCTGGAGACCTCCAAGGCTGTCCTCTCTTAAGCACTGGCAGAATATATCTCTGAGTATACAGATTGGGTTTTCCATACAAAAACGTTGAACAATAATTTTCCTGTCCAGACTACTCTCAGTTTAAGATGAAGGAAACACTGAAACCAGACCAAATAAAAGCGAGGTCTCCAAAGCAGAGAACAACATACACCTTTACAACATGCATTCAGTAAATCATACTGAATTCTGGCTCTCAAAATTAAGTATGTTGGGTGTAGAAATTAGGAAATACAGAGAAAAATGCAAAACTGACTGATTTATAAAATAAACATTTCAATTGGCAGAATAAACATCTTAGGTCACTCATTAGTAGGCCTTCACTTCACCTGACATGATACAAGAAAGGAAGCACATCTCAAGGTAGGAAAGTATCTAACGAAAAAGACTTTTAGAGTTTTATAAAAATGTCAAAGTAAATAGATATAAAATATTAAAATATGCAGTTCAAATCAACAGCATTTTGTATCTGGGAGTTTCACCAGTTTCCTCACAATTTATTTAGCTTTTAAGTCATTACACATATTATACACGTTCAGAAGCTTTCAATGATTATCTGATTGACTTACTCAGGTCATAGTGACTAATTAAAAAAACAAAACAAACAAACAAAAAAAAAACCCAAACCTATGAGATCCTAATTCTAGAGCTAACATCCCTAAATTCATTGGTGCTATAATGCTGGAGAGTAAATAACCTGAAACTCTATAGAAAACAAAAGAGTGAAACTCCATTTAAATTTTATGAATTCTGGAGAGCTCTTTGCAATGGAAGAGCCTCTAGTTGTTACAGATGCAGTTTAGTGAGAGATTTTATAAACAATAAAGGGAAAAGAGTATTAACACACACACACACCCTGCATTTGTAATATTGAAGAGTGAAATCCTGCTCAGTTGCAGAAAACAGCAAAGCCTCAACCGCAAATGAAGTGTTCACCAATTAAACTGCCAGTGATGAATCTAACTCATATGGAATAATAACCTGAGTTTAGCTTTCAATTTCTTCTGACTACATCTATTTTTTCCCCTGCACTAGCCATTGGTCAGACCACTGAGTACAATAATTTATGAAACCTGATCCAGAGGAATCTTCTAATGTTAGTTATACAACACGTGCAACAGTAACATTAAATACCAAAGTATTGTTTTTCATGATGTCTGTTCTTTCTGCTAAGGAAAAAAATGTACCAGTGATATGCAGTTAGTTTGGTATCCATTCAGTCTTTGACCTTTCTGACAAGGATAACACTGAGTGGCAGGGATTATGGACATAGAGAATTGAATTTAGTTATTTTGAGTGAAGCTACCAGTATATTTCATAGATCTGTCCATTTAAAGGTTGGAAGAGGTCAATACAGCTATGTAAATGAAAACTGTATGTGACACAAACCATAGATCTCAACATTTCTTTTTTCTGTTACCTTCAGTGACTTCACAGCCTGTTCACAAAAGTCACCAAGGAGTCAAAGTAGAAGACAACCTAGTACCTATTTGGTAGATTAATCCATAGCAGTCTAAAGAAAACATTGCTCTCAGCAAAGCATAAATGGCTTGCCATGATCTAGTTGCCCCCTGTATCTGAGCATCCCATGCATTGACTTCAGCATCAGTGAAGTCCCACTGGTGTAAAGCATACAAATGAGAGAGAAGTGTGTGCATGGTATGGTGCTGCTTGACCAAGAAAATTCTCATCTCACCTGTCACTCAAAAAGGGGCTGTAATACCCGTGGAAATGCATTGTAGATTTTGCTGCCTTTTATTCTGGTACCGTTTAGTGCATTTACATTTTCTGTGAAACTCAATCAACTTTCCAGCTTTTCTTTTTGAACCTTTTCTTTTTCCCATTAGTCTGTTAATAATTGTTGCTTTCCTGGCATCCTTGTTCTGTTGGGTTATTATGCATTCCTCAGCATTGTGAAAAATGAAAAATGGGAAAAAATCACATGCTTTTCAGCTGACTTAACACTGCGTAAAATGCTGAAATTATTAATTGAACATCTTGATTATAAATTAGGTGGAAATAATGTTGAAGAAGCAGCCCCTAGTCATATAGGTTTATTATTAGGGCTATGCACTGAATGATTTGAATTCCACTCTAGTAGTGGTAAATATAGTTATTATGGAAGAATGTGAGCTCATGGATTTTGGCTGAATGTCAGCTGAATCAAGCAGGATATTTCATCCATAATTTAAAATTGCATGTCCTAAAACAATGTCTGTGTTATCTCTTGCTTCCACCCTTGCAAGAATAACGTGGTTATGATCTTACATAAGATAAGGAAATTATTTCAACCACTGCAGAATAGCTAATTGCCAATAATACTGTTGTCAGCTGTCCCTGTGTGCAGCAGCACCCTATTGTGCTTAGCACAGTACACTCGCAACACTTAGTTTGTCATGCATTTGTATGATGACTGAGATCTACAGCTGCTATGGGAGATTTCATCATTAATGCTGGTGATGTTAGATGACCTTATATAGTTTGTTTGGATGCCAGACTCATTAAGTGTAAAGATATTATCTAGACTTCATGGGTGCACTTTTTAATCCCCCAGTGTATTTAACAGGGCCAGGTTTTCATCATAAGAGTTACACAGTCAGAGACCACATAGTTTAATGCTGCCTCATAAGTCACAATTTCTTATCCTCCTGATTTACCTTAGTGTTACAGATTGTATATGTGTTTGGCTATTATTTGTGCTTTAGTATATACAACACTGACCTTGGTAGAGTCCCAGGCTGGCTGAGCCATTTAGGCGCTACCGTAATAGATACGTTAAACAACAGCTACAATTGTTGTCGTCTATACAGATAGGCTTGGAGCTCAAGATCTGCTGTTTGACAAATGTGCCGGCTCACCACTGCTGCAGCATTGCAAGAGAACCCTATCCATCTTAACAAACATTGCAAAAGCAAAGGCAGATCTGTTTTGAGGAAACTGAAAGGTCCATCTATGTTTGTTTGGGGGCTCTAGAGGGTTAGGGGAAAGGTTTGCCTGAGAGGTTAAGAGCTTAGCTTTGTCCTGAATTGAAGTGAGCTCTTAAATCTGAACAGCTTTTCCTTGAGGCTGCAGAAATCTAATGAGACCCTCATTATTTCAAATTTCAGAATAACCTATTTCTATTTTCTTTCTCTCCTTTTAACTCTAAGTTGTTTCTTCTCATCAGATAAGAAAATAAAATATCCCAGTGCCTAGTGGCAGTCCTGGGCCTGGTGACCTGTTTTAGTTTCTTGGCTGTTCTGATTCCACCGACCTTTCCAGACTCAGTCCTGTACGTTCTGTGAGCAAGTCACTATGAAATAAGGGGGTTCTTACACTGGTAAGGGATGCTCTGTAACTCATAGGATTACTCATTGAAACCAGGATTCCCCATCTAAACACAATGTAATGTGGGATGCCAAAGGTCATTAGGGCTATGCCACGTTCTTCTGTGCAGAAACAGCATATGGGAAAAATGGCCAAGAACGTACACATAAACCCAAAATAATTATACCATTGCCCCTCCTTCAAGACATTCTCCATACCTGTATGAAGCAAGAAATAGCACTGCTGCCTAGAGATCTACATCCAGGTAAGGGAATGAGGGAATATTTCTCTAAATTGCATAAAAAATATCCATAAAAAATCCCAAGAAAAATGTATAGCTAAACAGGTATTCTTCCTTAGCTGCCATGTGAAATAATTCAGACAGCTATGGAAGCAAGTACAGAAGATAAAAAGTTTTACCAAGAAGTATATTTTTGATGAGGAACCTGAAAAGTTTGTTTTAATTGCCAATTTCTGTAGTAATTCCTATGAAATGCTATTCAACACAGCATTTACCATGTAGCATGCAATGCTGCTGACACAGAAGGGACCACCATGTCAGTGCAGATCACTTATAGGAATCTCACTCAGGTTGTCTAAGTTGAGGCCTCTGGAGTTACACATTTGAGAGATGCCATTAGGGATGATGGGTTCTTGTGTTCCACCAAGTCAATCAAGTACTTAGAAAATCAGATGTGGGCTATGGGGGATTACTGGACAAGCCCTGAACTGTACCAGATTACTTTGTTCTGAGGCACCGTTCTGTAAACTTCAGGTGAAATTAGAAAATAAATTCACTTGTCTAACAATAGTGTTTTGCCTTGCTACTGCTTTACATCATGGATGATCGACTTAATGATATGAAGTCAAATGTGACTTGAAAACTCCCCAGATAATGGCTCGTTTTCTTGGAATGCAACATTAGACATTAGAGATGGCTGTGGTGCTTACCTGTGCATCCAGAAGTTCTGGCTCTTGACAAAGATGTGCTAGGATGTCTGCTGAAGCCAGTGACAGCAGTAGACCAGCCACATCATCTCTGGAAATGTGGGACTCAAGGCGAGCTATTATTCTCACTACCTATACTCCTGAAGCTTCTTACCTTGGGTATCACAGATGTGTGATATCTGTTCTGATCATATGGATATTTATCATGGACATCACAGTTTGCCTACATTTTCCCAAAATATTGTAATGTTCTCCTCTAGAATAAGAGAGGCCTGCAGAATGTTCTCAGTGTTGGCTTCTCTGTGTGTGGGCATGCTAGTGTGTTCTTCCTAATGCGCAGTTAAATATATGTGCTTTTACCTATTGATAGAACTTTCTTCTGGACACCCCAGCTTCCCAAGCACTTCGTTTACAGCAATTTCTTTGTTCTGATTGGATAAAATGTTCCTCTAATGTTTAGGCAATCACAAATTGCAATGCATGATTTCCTCAGTGGTTGTTATTTTTAAGGCACAAAACCCATGACTAATGTGAATTCTTTGTGGTTAAAGTATTCATGAAATATTCTAAGCTAGGCCATTTAGCTAGGGTTTAGTATCTAACAGTGGTTAGCAGCCGGTATTTGCAGAAAGTATAAGGAAATCAGGGCAAGTGTACCAGATTTTGGGAGACAGCAAGGGAGTGCTTTTCCATATGAAAACTCTTGTTATCTTTATTTCACCCTCAGCAGAGTCCTACACTTGATTTAATAAAAATCAGAAGAGGAAGTCAAATAATTTCTTCCTTTCTGAGAGTCCTTTTGATATCAGGTAGAGCTGTGCATGTTCATCATAAAATTCCTAGCAAAGAAGGATTCTGGGATCAGACAGAAAGACAAACCTTACATTATGAACTAGAATTGAGGCATCTTTGAAATCACCTACTGAGCTGATTCCGATTAAGCAACACATGCAAGAGTGTTGGGGGGAAAAAAACCAAACCAAACCAAACAAAAAGCCCCAAACAAACCCACAACCAGGACTTCACCTAATGTGTTGTCTGAACCAGTAAGTTAGATATGCTTTTAAACAAAAGAAAAATGATCCAGATTAAGCAGTACATCAGATAAAAAACAAACACCGGTGTTCACTATTCTGAATTTTGTCTATATAAATGTGAGACATGCAGTTTAAATTGAGCACCAAGACACCTTCTGTAGTCATCAGAGAAAGGATATTAGTTTCAGATGAACTACAAAATTCATGAACAACAAGTTCATCAACAAAGATATCTGAGACTGGGGGAGATCAATCACTTTCCTGCAGTGACTTTTTCTCCATTGACTGCATAGAAAGTCTAGAATTGCAACTTAAATTTGATGCCTAACTTTTAGACAGATAAAGTTAAGTGAGATGAGCCCTACCTTAAATATCTACCAACCCATCACTTCTCTTCATGGTTGGATTCATTGCTGTTAATGGTTGATTTCACTTTCAGCTCTTACACTCTGGCAAATTGCTTTTGTTCTCTGCTTTCTATATTTCAGAGGAATATTTGTACTGAGTAAATAACACTGTGCCCCAATTAAAGGAAAAATCTGTTTTTTGCATATTTTTTTTAAAAGTAACAAAATGAACTTAATTTCTCAATTGTTGCTTAAAAGTGAAAAGAAAAAATAATAAAGAACATAGGTTTTTCCTTATAAGCTGTTTAAAAGTTGTGAATTTGCTAGCATCCTTTACTCCTTATTCACAGATATAAACTAGAGTTTGCAAGGATTCACTTTTCACAGATTATTTCTGTCCTGAAAGAAACGCTGTCTGATTCCTGTAAACAGCAGCCCAGAGTAAATCAACATACAGTTTGTAATTTTGATTTATAGCAATGAACTGTTTTGTGTAAATCAAAAAACGTTCCTCAAATAAAGGTGCCCTGAGGCTTTAAGGCAACTGAGACACTGCTCAGAAACTGACTTCAAGTGGAGCAACATGGTTGAAATACCATCTCCCTATTCTGAGCAAGCTTTTCATTTTTAATTGAAAGTATGAGCACTGGGCTAGAATATAAAAGACCTCTCAGTTCTCTACCAAGGCCCCATGATGCCACACATTAACATCTCTTTTTTTTTATTATTATTATTGTTTATTTATCAATGTGTTAATTTACCAGTATGGCTGGATCTATAGCTTTCTGATGTAAAATATCTGTAGTAACTTTGGTCAGTAATTAAACTCAAGCTGCATTGCTTTTGACAGGGCTCAACTCCAGCAAGTTACTATGATGCAGCTGGGCATAAGTGAGTAGTGGAGAGGTTACAGGGTAGTTGCAAGTAGGGTTTTATATTTGTATATATAAACCATCTTATTAAAAAAAAAATCTGCTCATAAAAGTTTTAGAATTCCTGCTTTCATGGGAACCCAAATGTTTTTCTTGTTGCTGTTCATATTTTCTGTAAGACTTCCTGCTGAGCAAATTATGTCCACAACAGCAGAGCATCAATGAGAGTCAGAAAGTCAAATAATGAATCACAAAAAATTCACAGCTTGTGCATTCTCCATTCCACCAGCCAGAAGGCTGTTACAGCAGAAATGGGATGAAACTCTGCTTTCTGAGAAAGGGCTTCTCATCTACTACCTTCCTGTTAGGTGTATAAGATGGATGCTAGTAAATGTCACCAATTAAGCCTTTCCCTCAGCAAGTGCAATCAAAAAAAGAAAAAAAAAAAAAGATCCAAAATGACAGTAGGAAAACTACTGGTTAACCTAGCTTTTGGTAAACCAGATTCTTTTTACCTGCTTTTGAATACACCAGCTGGCTACACGGAGCTGTGTTTCCACCTTAAATGTAGATCTGTAGAAGTATATCCTTGGACATAGTTTATCTCAAAACACTAGTCCTTCAAAGATTGCTTTAGGATGACTTTTTGGCAAGCATGGAAATATCTTTTTGACTGACAGTGAAATAATACAGCTGATGTCATTGCTCTCACATAGATATTTCATGTGACCAAGACTTGAGTTCCAATCCTGAAATTGTGAGATGTTTTCTGTAAGAAATACTATGTAATCAGTAAGGGGCATATTTTTGTTAGATAAGGAAAAAAATAAATTACCAAAAATTACTTAAAAAAAAAAAAGGATAAATTTGCCCCCTCGAAAGCAGATATTTGTCAACATATTAAAGCATTAGTAGAATAACAGATTTCAGGAGTTTCTTTCCACGTGCCAATACCTGTAGTGGATTCTGCAACCTCTTATATAAAAAGGGAAAGGAAAAGAAACAGGCTTCCTCCTGAAAGCTCTTCCAAACCAGAAATGCATTTATTTATCAACCTACAGTATTAGATATACCTGCTCCTGGTGGACACACTTAGTACCAGAAATTATTGCTGAACAGAAAGCTTATTTAATCTATTATGGGTCAGAATTTTTATCAAGCTGCTTAATTAGAGCATTTTTTCTCCCCCTCTCTTTCTCTGTGTCTCATTTTAACAGCTTAATGAGGAGTTTCATCACTCCTGCCAGGGTGAGTCAGGTGTTTTCAAGCAGATGAGTGTGATGTAAGTAAACATGCAAGATGATATATCTTCATTGTTTCTTCCATTCAAAAGTAGGGTCAAAAGCTTCATTAGTTCAATAATATTTCAATGAGCCTTTTAGAACTTTACATAAGGACATAATATTACAGGGGTTTTGTTGTGGCGTTGTTTTTTTTTGCCTATGACACCCTAAAAGTTAAATTAGAAGTTTAATGAAAATTAGTCATCTAGGCTCCCTATAAAATTTTCAGATGGCTTTATATGAAATAAATCCCATTTTTAGAGTCTCTTTCACCAGGGAACTACTGCCACATAACATTTTAATTGAAATTATTGGATATCAAATGGGAGAGGGAAATGGGAATAGCATCTCAGTTGTTCCAAACAATGACCTCATTCATTACATGGAAAAAATTACTTTGGGAAAATACATGAAGAAATAATAGAAATATGGTACAAGTAAACAGTACAGTACAAATTTTATTATCACCTTCAACACCACCAGCATTTAAAACACAGGTATTTTGTAAGGTCAGTCAAAACCAGTTTCTCATTAACTTAGCAAAAATATTTGGGTGAACAAAGGTGCTAGAGTGAACAGACTTTGCAAGATCATTCACTAAACGATCCTAATTAAAACATCATATATCCTAAGAGAATATGGAGCAATTACAAGTTTAAAGTTGGCAAACAAAATAAGTCTAAATATTTCCTTAAAATACGATCAGAAATTTCTGATTAAATAACCAAGGGAATTAAAAAAAAAAAAAAAAAAAAGAAAAAGCTGCATCATCCATATTTATTTTCATAGACTATCTTTAAAAGAACAAGATACTTTCTGGGAAAGCAAAACAAGTCTCAAATTTACTTCACTATTTAACATTTTCTTCTGGCGTGTACTGAGACAAAAGACAGCTAAGAAAGGAAATGGAAACCATGTAGATGAAATACATGCAGTCTCTTACAGGCAATCAGATTCTGTTTATAAAGGTTTCTTTCTCCAGCTGGAAAAATATTGAGCTAAACCACTAACCTTATTGAAACAGAGTCAAGAGATTATGAATATCAATCTCTGAGGAATCAACAAGCATACATGGGATTTCTGTTTGAGCAATGATCTAATCTGTGCTTTTATTACGTACTATTGGTAAAATCCTGGCTGTGCTGAAGTCACTTATAAAACAGTATGATTTTGCTCCGCTTTAATTATATTTCCCTTTCAAAATACACACGCTCCTTCTGGAGTTCTGAAGCTGTTAGAATTTGGCTCAGATTCTGTAAATTATACTAGACAAAATTGGTAGAAGTAAGATGTACCTCTCGTTTATTTTTACAGATTCTGTAATGAAGAACTAGAGGAAAACCAGAATGCATCTTATTTTGGAGATAATTATGATGCTCTCCTTAGGTAGGGCGGCACTTTATTTCATGAAGAATGCTACTGAACTCTCTGTGAATCAACATCATGTAATAGGCAAGATTTTTTTTTCCTGATTTACTTTCTATGTTTAGATTACCAAAAAGTTCTAGCAGAAGACTAAAACCTTAAGATCTAAACAAAGACCTTTTGTAATTGAGGTGAACACACACTGAAACATGCCATTCTAAAGGATATAAAAAAATTTTAAAGCTTTCAATAATTTGAAAACTTCTGAAACAGATCTGTCTGTCCATTTCTCCATAGTCCATTCCTCTCCCACAAAGATACAACTTCTCATTTGGTTTGTCAATTACTCTGGTATGTTTTAAAAATGTCAAACAGGTATTATTTCCTAGTTATGTGTGTGACAGTGAGTGCTTTAGAGCATATGAATATATGATTTAAAGTTCAGGATTCTTTTATATCCATTGATCAAATGAAGTCTTAGCAGCTGTGTTATTTCACAGACATGACAAATTCATTATGTATTCAAGTTATTAAATATTTTGGGGGAGTTTTAATTTATTTTTATTTTTTTAGATGAACAGATCTAAAAAAAGTAAGAGAACTGCAGAATACTGGTCAAAGATGGTGTGGCACATAAAGTTACCACCCTTATGCCAACTGCCTGTGAAAATAACACAGGTCACATCAATGTCTTCAGTAACTAGTGACTTTGTTTACTGCATTTCAGGTGCCAGGGTGGATCCAGTCCAGCCCAGGAAGAATGAACTGGCATAGATGGAATGACAGACATTAGGCATAAGTACTTTTTATATCAAGCCTTTGGCAAGTTACTTGTTGGAAAAATCTGTTCTCATGAACACAATCCAAAATATGCAAGTTGTGCTAGTAAGGCATATGATAACTTCTACTATCCAGGGATATGCTAATGCATACCATCCTGGGATATGCCAAACCGTTGCCAGGATAATGGCTCATTCCAGATGCCAGTCAAGGTCCTTTTTGACAGCCTCAGGGCATTTCAGTATAAAAGCAGTTTTGACTGGGTTGTTCAAAGCAGAAGATCTTTTTTTTTTTTTCTTTCCCCATCAGAAACTGTAAATAATATTTGAATGAAAAGAGGATGGATCATTGTACAATTCCTCTCATTCACTAAGACATAATAATTATGCATTACTCTTGTGTGGTTTTGTTTCGGTTTGGGTTTTTTTGTGGATTTGTGGTTGGGATTTTTTTTTTATCGCTCCACATGTTGCATCTCACACAAAAACTCTTCTTTCCCATAATTTGTAGGCCATGGACAGAGGACAAAAATAACAAACACAAACATAATGTGAAAAAAACAAAAAAAAAAGAGAAGAAAAGGTAGAAATAACGCTTTTTAGTTTGCGTATGTTGAGAACAGTAAAGAGATTTACTACAGATGGAAACAAGGGATTAAATTTGATTAGCTGCCACAGATGGTCAATTTTTCAGTAAAATCTTAAGGTTGGTTGGATGTTGTATTCACAAAGTATTAGCGAGTTTTCAATTGTTAGATTATGTAGCAAATAAGCTACTTAATGTATGCCTAAAGCTACGTGAAGTTTAATTTCTAATGGTAAAATAACGTACTGAAAACACTAACAATCATAACTGTGGATTTTTATTCATTCATTTTTTTATTTTAAAATTAAATTTATGCAGAAATTAATAAAACACAGAAGGACTAAATGTCACTGGGAATGAAAAGGAAAGGTCAAGGAATTGCAAGAAATGATTTCAAAATATTGTGCATTTATTTTCATATGGAGTTCACTTCTAGTTGCGATAATCATAAATGAGAAGTGTGTTTCTCAAGAACAGCAGATAAAAGTTCATTTAAGTTTGAAAATAAATTTGTGAATAAGGAAGACAGTCATGACAGTCAAAGCTACTCTTGGAGGTTTAACCAGTACATTAGCTAGTAATTACCCTTAATTAAATGTAATTAATATAATTTCATATTAATAAGACAATATTAAGTATTTAGTGTTATTAACATTACTTCATATTAATAATGATGAATTATTAACAATTTGGTTTAGCTTAGAAGGATGCTAAGGTGATTTTTTTCTCATTATTTAAGGTTTGCCATGAAAACTACGTATTTTCCTGCAGCACACAGTAGTTCTGAGCTGCTCTGAATTGCTTATCCAATACCTCCTGATTTCTCTGATGCATTAATAATGTATTGGACGTTAAGTTGCATACTCAGCTAAGATAACTAGCTACAAAGAAGTTAGTTTACGAACATATTAGATTGTGTTCTGAAAGGTTGTGGTATATCCAAGCTGAGAAGTCACCTTTTTTTTTTTTTTTTTTTCTTTTCTCCCAAGTCTAATTAAACTGATTGCAGGGATAGGGTAAATGAGTCTGAGATTAGGTTACCACTTCTGAGTAATGTACTCCATAAAAAATCAATTTGCCTCACAATCAGCAATGCCTTATATATATACACCTTTCATAGGCATTTCTCAAGAAACCCTACTCTGAATGTATGAATATAGCAAACAAGGACCTTAGGCATTGAATGGTTGAATGACCTTCACCAGGAGGTCTAGGAAGAAGGAAGCCTAGAACACGTTCCCCAAGTGTGACAATAGTACTTCACTCCTTGGTCTTTTTTCTTCTTCCTAATTTGTTTGGATTGGTACAAAAAAAAATTCTGTAGGAGAAACTCAATTGCTCACATGGGATAAGGTTTCAGACTAGATATCCATTTAGTCCTTGACAGGCAGGAATGTCAAGGGAGCTATGAAAGAGACTTAGTACCAGAGTTTGTGTGTATAGGTTTTACACTCATAGTGTAAAAAGTGATCACTCAGAAAAAAGTTCTTCAGATGAGCCTCACAGACCTTGTTCCTGCTTCTTTTTGGATCCTCATATTATACAGTAAATTCTTACATATATCTCTGGGAAATAGAAATCTTCACAAAGATACAGCGTGAAGGAGAAACACTTAATGGGCCACATTACAGCAAACTATCGATCTGCTTTCTTTAACTTGTAGGCATGATTGAGGGCTCAAGTAATTGAATTTTCTTCTTGTAGCCTGACATTTTATTTTCCAAATTTTTATTTTTATTTTTTTTTTATGCTTTGTTCTTGAGACACGCTAAACAAACAGTGCTAAGACTGAAGCAAGGGCAGTCTAGTCAAGGAGAGCAGTCTAGGGAAGGATAGCTGAACTAGAATTTCTTTACTGCTCATTTAGACTGCGATTGGGACAAAAATCATTGTGGGTCTTTCTATTGAAATGACAAATGGAGAAAGCAGTGATTCAGCAGTGATTCCTCTAACATAGAATTTAACTTGATGATCACATCACTCTTACCGAATCTCCATATTGCTTAAATAGTCAAATTTGCACTTAAGTTAAAACTTACTATAGTAAATGTAGACATCTAGCAGAAATTATAAAAGACAATTTTCTATGAACATTTAGGAGTCACTTATCATTCTGCTGCAAAGACCTTAGGCCAGAAATCCTAGACAGTTTAATGAAGTCATTCTCGAAAATCATAATATCTCAGAGTATCTTAGTCTCCTTGTAGTCCATTGTCAGAGGACATGATTGAAGGTCTAGAGATAGGTCAGTTATTACCTTATCAAAAATCCCTTTTATCGCTGCTGAGGATTTATAATCAACCAAGAGACGTGCAGCTGTCAGGATGTGGCCAGGAACACATGCAATGCAGGGCTGGGCAGAATACAAATGATTCTATAAGATCGATCAGGTGATTTTTATAAGATCAATCAGGTGATTTGTCCTTGCACTTGGCTATTCAGGGAGTGTATCTACAGCCTTTGATGACCCTACCAAGTCCTTCCTGGTTTGCTTTTTTTTTCAGTCTGTCCTTCAAAGCAGATTTTAGGACCTGAAACACAAAATTCATGGTCAATGTTAGTCTTGCGAAGTATAATTTGCATATAAAATAGTCTACAAAACTGGTTCCCAAAGAATGAATAATTGAAATAAGTAGGAATAATTAATATATATTATTTCTTCCTTCTCTCTGCCTCTCCTTTTCTCTCCTATCTTTCTATTTCCTTCCCTTTTCTTCCTGATTTTCTTCCAAAGTAATTATAGGGCAATATTTTTTAGTGACCACCACAGCAAGACTTGAAAGAAAATAAGAATGGCCTTCTAAGCCTTCCAGTCCATGAAGGGGGCCTGCAGGAAAGCTGGTGAGGGACAGTTTACAAGGGCATGGAGCTACAGGACAAGTGGTAATGGGTTTAAACTGAAACAGGGTAGATTTAGGTTAGATATTAGGAAGAAATTCCTTACTGTGAGTGTTGTGAGGCAATGTAACAGGTTGTCCAGAGAAATTGTGGGTTCCCTTGGATCCCTGGTTGTGTTCAGGACCAAGTTTGATGGGACTTTGTGCAACCTGTGTAGTGGAGAAGTCCCTGCCCATGGCAGGGGTTGGAGCTAGATGAAATTTGAGGTTCCTTCCAACCCTAACCAGTCTATAATTCTATAAAGTTAACATGGAAATTATTCAGAAAATTCTCAGATAAAGGAATTAGCTTTGAGTGTTGTGTGTTTTGTTTTGCTTTGCTTTGTTTGTCTTTGGTTTATTCCTGTAGTTTTGTATCCTTCAACACAAGTCTTGGTATTCTGATGTCTTCAGGCCCCTTTGTGAAATGAAATAATCTTGAATAAAAATCTTTGTGAAACTTTTGCTTCAGTGATATTCACAAATGATGATGGTAAAGGGGTGTGCATTATAGTTTGGATTACATTCTTGCATTCTCATCACAACTATTTTTATAGTACAAAAAGGGTTCCCATTAAAGTCATAGCATTGCTGCTATTACTCTGGTTTAAATGACTTACAGACAGATAAACCAGACTGGGGCAGACATTTTCAAGGAGAAATGTGTGTCCTTGCAACAGACTGAAGGAAAATGTTCTGCTTGCAGGAGTCCTTTTATCCCTTTTATTTCAGTCCATAAATGTGAATAATTTGCTTGATAAAACAAGTAAAAGTTGAATTTTTTGGCCAAACACCAATTAGTTTAAAAATAGATTCTATCTTTTTGAGGAATTTATTCAGAATCAGATGTGGTTCTTGATTAGTTTGCCACAGAGAGCACAGGGGCTGGGAAGGGGCAAGCATATCCAGTCACTTTGTGTCCAGTTTGTTAAATTTTGTCATTAGACAAAGAAGGAAGAAAAGAATAATTTAACTTCTCTAGTATATCCCAGTAGTCAAATTGTGCAGAAGAACCTTAACACAGAAACCAATTTGTTTGGGCAACAATTGTATATTACTCTACCTCTCACTGAACACAACAAAAAGCTACACTATTTCATACTGCATTACAAATGAACTGTTTTATATACAGGCTTTACTGTATTGGGAAATATATTTATAGACCCCATTTCTTCTGTGACTTGCAGCCTACTTAGCTCTTTTGAGCTTAACAGGACAAATTCTGTATCTCCTTTAAATGCCTTGAAATCAAAGTAATTTTGTTTTCATGATGCAATAACTCTACTATGTTGTCTCACTTAGACTTAAGCAATTTCTGAGAAACACTTTTTCATCCTTTCTTCTTATTGAACTGACCTCACAATAACAACAGAATAGTTTTCCACACGGTAACACTGCTGTTCTCCTTCTCAGGCATCCTGACAGTATTTCATTCCTCTGCTTCCACCTTTTAAATTTGCAGGTACTCTATCAAAGCCCATTCAAATTTATACCTAATTTTAATTGAAATCTCCTCCAGAAAATTAGTACAAACCCAAACACCTTATTTCTTGAAGAATTAATTGTAGAAAGTGACCACATTTCAGGAAATGAGGATTTTTAAAATTTTTTTTCCCCCAACAAAAATGTCAATAACTTTAGTAGCACCTTCTCTGTCTCTTATTCCACCCACTCTACCACCACCACCCCTCCCCCATTTTAATACTGTACTCATTATACATTATCTTGTATCAGATTAACTATGTATAAGGAGAAGAATATAAAACTTAGAGTTTACAACCATCCTAATTCAGGAGATCACGAAAACAATAGGATTTAAATTTTAACTCATTCATAAGCACTTTCCTGAGTTAGTATCATGCTAGGGTAACAGTATGTACTGCATTTGCAGCATTTCCACAGGTAAATGGCACAGAGGAGGATACTACAGGATATTAGATATATTTAAATCAGAAACTGTTCCTTTTTCATTTTGGCGGAAAGGCTTATTACAATATTGAAAATGAAATTGTATCCTCTTTATTTATTTAATCCAAAAAGCTAATAAAGGAACTAATTTCCTAAAATAATAAAACTGAGGGTAGATAAAGTCTTTTAGTCAGCCAGCACTCTCAAGTAGAGGATGGGCACGTTGTAGGGATGGTCCTGATAAGGAGCTTTGTTAGTATGGTGAGCCTTCTTTATTAGTCTCCAGATTTATAAGCCTCACTTTGTTAGTTAAGAGCATGTGTATGCACAAGGGCAACAGCATGACATTGATTTCTTTAGGAGCTCCTCTTCAAAATCAATGTAAAACTGTGTTTAAAAATTGAAGGTATGTTATGGTGCTAGAATGTAATATGTTACGACCTCATCCAAAAGACACGTAGGTTAAGTTTCATCATCTAGAGTTTAGACATCCAGCTAACCTAGCTATTTTGACTCCTTCTTGTGATCAATGTAGGAATGTAGGTACTCTCTTTTTTTTTTTTTTTTTTTAATCTGAGATATGATTTATCCTTCGTATCCAAACTGAATAGTTAGGGCAACACTCAGTTAACCATTTCCTCTGGTTATATATAGATATTTCAGTCTGTAAGTTGTTCTGATTTTTCAGTTTCTCAACAAGCACTCAAGTCCTTAAAAATTCTAAATTTCTTCCTGTTTGATGTAACTTCCTATCAAAATAATTTTCCAGTCTATTATGCCAACATAAGTTACAAGTACAAATGAAGTGTACAGGGATATTCTGCAAATATTTCTAGCATTTTATCTAGCACTGCCTAGTATAGAAGCAAATTCAGACACAGCTTTTTTAGAGTATATTTTAATATCTTGCAGTACTTCCTTTTCTTATATTAAAGTGTATAGAGAAATAAGCCCACTAATCACACATTGGTCCTTCAAAATTTCACCCATGTCGAATACCAAACAAACGGCTCACAGCTTCTCAGTGTTTTTCCCCAGAAAGCCCAGTAGATTTACTTGCTTTTTTTTTTATCCACCAGTAAAAATCCAACAGGTAGAGAATGTCTTTCACTAGCATGCATTTGCTGTGCTGCAGGGAAGGAACAAAAAAAAAAAAAATTAGAACTATTTACTTAGACCAGAAATCCAAATGTTGATATTCATAGGTTTATTTCTGTCTAATTTCACACACATGTTTAAAGTGGGGGAAGTAATAACAAAATAAGATGAACTAGTTGTACCAGCCGTCATTTGGACTGATAACAAAATGTATGACAATTTTAGTCAAGATCAACCCATCTGGAGTTGTGCTTAGAAATGCGAACTTCTACTACAGAGAAAATTAAATGTTGTATTTGTTATATTATTATTGTTTAAATAGTGCCTAAAAGTCTCCAGGATTTCTGCTTAGCTTTAGTAGGTACACATAGAAGACAGTCTCTGCCTTTAAAAGATTATAATCGAAGTAGACAAGCAAACAAAAGTCTGGGAGAAAGGAAAAGAAACAAGGAAAGATTAAGGGTGAAATCCTAGTCCTACTGATGCTAGGGTTTCAAGTGAAATAGATTTCTAAATACACACAGGAAACCTGTGTCTGAGCTTTGAAGTGAACATTGTTCTCTACAAGACCTTCCTTGGATTTAACAGAAATATGTTCCACATAGCAATATAATTTCACACATAACTTAGCAGGACTTTCTGACTGACTTCTGAACTAAGTACACAGAGTAATTTATTTTTTTTCTTGTCATGGCACGAAAAAATAAATAATAATAACTCAAAAAAGATGAAATGACACAGAAGCTAATTATCAGCTTCAGAAACATAAAGATCTTCATCCTATACATATTTGCTTAGTCTTACAGTCCCAAGTGACTATATAATTTGAATGAGGACTTGAGTGCTTTTTAAACAGTACATCAGCACAATGAAAGGAAACCACAGAACTTTCATATAGAACTACAAGTGCCTCTTTCTTCCCTTATTGTTTTTTTCTGTTATGAAGGAAAAAAGTACGGTGTGACCTAGTATGTGAGCAAAAGAAAAACAAAACAAAAAACCCAAACCTTTTCTTTCACTCATTTCACTCATTCCATCACACATTTCACATGTCATGGGAAGAGGGCAGAATTCAGCAGTGTCCCTTTAAATTGTCTTTGATTCTTGTGTAGAACTCTTCTCCCGGGTTTTAGTGCCATATTGTAATGTTAAAGTGTAAAACTCTGCATCTGCTGAGGCATTTGGCTGGAAAAGCAAGTATGTCAATGGCTGTCCCTAGCTGCCATCACACATATGGATTTTCTGTGTTCAGCTCTGCCATCTGGTAGCTAGACCTAAATTCACTCCTCATTGAATAAGGACTATCTACCATATCATATTTCATTCTATATGCTATCCCTTTTCATAGCCTTGTTTTACAAAATTTTCTATGATGTTTGTGTGTTCCATATGTGTGAAAATGTTGAAATTGTTGAAAAATATTGAAAAAAAACCCATATTCTTTCTATATACACCTTAGCCAAACATACATGCGCGCGCACACACACACACACACACACACACACACACACACACAGAGCTACCTATTCCAGGGAGGATCAAAAAGAAATTCTGCTTGAAAACACCATGCTATAAATGTAATTTCTAGTGTTGTTGATTAGAACTTGGAATGAAAATAACAATCTATAAACAGAATCTAGAGTAATTTGTGAAGGACCACTTCACAGTGTAATGAGGATATAGGTTAATATTCCTTCCAGTCTTTTTTCCCTACTTGTGACATCTTTCGCAGTAGCTTAATCTGGTGGCATTTTCTTCCCTCATTGCTGTTTTGTCACAAGAATAAAGAACTGGGATTTTATGTCTTTCTACCACAGCAGGTGCAGTTGTGCTAGTTTGACTTTTAAATGTGTTATTCATCTTTCCGTCTCATTGCAAGCCTCTGTTTATGTCTTCTACTTGCATCAATTTTGTAGATTAATAGCTGGGTCAATGAAAAATTCATATTATTGAAAAGTCAAAAATCTTAGAGTCCAAAACACATGAGGAGAACTTGAGCTCTCTCTTGATTTCAGGAGCAAGGGCTAGAACAAGAGCTACTTTCCTACAAGAGCCAAAGAGGATTAGATGAACTCAGATCTTTTCTGGTGCAAAGACTCATGTATTGCTAGGATTGCTACAGTCATTTTTTCTTTGTGATGCTTTAAGAATTATGCTGGTTACTAGTGACAAGTTTCTTTTAAACATATTCTAATTCACCATCCATGGAGTCTGGTTTGCCCTTCTGCCAGCAAGGGAGAAAGGTGGCTCATTACACCCTCAGGCAAGGATCAATAGAAAGAACTGTAGAAGTATCTGTTGATGTTTCAAAAGACTAAATCTGAGCAAACTATGTTTAATACAATCGTACTATGTTTAATACAGTCAATGTTTAAACATTTTTGAGGGCAGGAATTAGTCTGGAAAAGTTACTGTTTCCTAGAAAATAAATAAAAAGTTAAATTGAGGTCTTCAGTGCTTTGTTACACTTTTTCAGTGGATATAGGCTAGAAAGGACATAAACCATTATTGCATAGCCAAGGATATGGAAAAGCTTTTAGATATTTCATAGAATCATAGAATGGCATGGATTCGAAGGGACCTCAAGGATCATAGAGTTTCAACCCCCCTGCCGCAGGCAGGGCCACCAACCTCCAGGCCTGTATCTACACAAGGTTGCCCCAGCCCCATCCAACCTGGTCTTGAACACTTCCAGGGTGTTCAAGGTATTAGGGTATCTTAAAATTCTATGATGTAATCAGGTTCTCAATGTCCTTTCCCTCACCCCAAACACTTCTTTCAGACCTGAGCTTTTTTCTGACATCTTTTCAATTTCAGATCATAAATGAGGTGGGTTTGGCCTAACAGGGATATGGAGGGTGAATCAAGTTCCTAACCATGGGTTTCTAGGTCATGTTTGTTAGCTGCAATGTACCTGAGTTATCCATTTCATTCTTTCACAGGAGCAGTGACAAGGCTATCTTCTGACAAGATAGCCCTGGAAATCTTAAATAATATTGAATGCCTCTGTTTAAACACCTGAATCTCACTTGTGTCATTTGCACAAAGTTATTCAACCCTTCTAAGATTTGAGTCACAATTAAATACTCTATTTTTCTGTGGCTAGTGGTCATCAAAACCAGCACAAAAATAACAGTATGAGGAAAAAGTAATCATCATGGCTTCTGATCAATAATAAAAGGGACTTCTAGCCATAATGCTTGATTGGTTGTAGAAACTTTCTAATGTTATTCTAAGCATGTTAATTGCCTGAGGTATTAATGCATAACTAGTCAATATGACTCAGGACTTACGGAGATTCACGGTTCTTCAGAATGTTAGCTGGAAACCAGCTGGCTTCTTAGGGCATCTTAAATGACATGAAACACTTAACAAGTGAAACTCATCCTGTGAAAATGGTAAGAATGCCTTGAGAATACAATCCACCTGATCTATCTGGTGCTCATTTCAGGGATTGTGGAATAAGACATTGAAAGTATCTTATCATTTCCATAGACATCAAGTGGATAGCCCATCCTAAGTTAAATCTGTTCAATTTGGTGAGATGAATCCTATCCTGTTGTGAGTTTAACCCTGAACAACCTTGAGATGTGGCAACAAGAAATAAAAACACAAACAAAAAGGACTTCGCCAGATGTCAAGAATCACAGAATCACAGAATTGTAGGGGTTGGAAACACATCTCAGCTGTGAGCTTTAATGAAGTAAGTACAGATGTCCCAAAAGAAATGATGGAAGTAATTGAGCTTTAAAAATAAATAAATAAATAAATAGATTGAATGCATTAACACCTTTGAAGTTATAATACAAGGGAAAATTGCATGTTGGTGTGAATGAGACAGAAAATGACGTTATACATCTTTTTATTCTCTTATTTTCCTTTAAATTTTTGGGAGTATTTTACTTTTTTTTTTCTTTTTTGCTCACCCCCAGGCACTTTGCTTGATCTTTTCATCACATATGTGGCTCTTCATTGCTTCCCTTATTTACATTTATTTATCTTCTGGTGACTGCATCACTACACAATGAAACAAAATTATTGAACCTTGAAACAGTTCTAGATTGCAAAGATGACACTGTAGTAAATTTGCATTTGAAATAAAACCTAATCAAATATTATGAGAGGATATGTATCAAATCAACATCCCAAGAGTGTTTGCATTATAAATTTAATTTTTCAAGACTATGTTTACATTATAAACGTCCAGCCAAGTTCACCTCCAGTGCGACTCATAACAAAGTCAACTGAGTTACGTTGCTTATTAGCTCAAGCCTATGTATCCACTACAAGATAGTTTAATTTATCTATTACATTTAACTTTTCTAACATTAGAGGTAGCAGAAGTCTGTAGATATGTTTGTAGTGTTAGATGAAGCGAAATATTAAGAATTTTTCTTAATTTCTTATTTCAAAATGGAAAAACAAACAATGCATAGCTACATATCTATATATGGTATTTTAATTTGGAAGATGCTTTGTCATATGTTTGGTTTTTTTCCTACCAAATGCAGTCAATTAATCAATCAGTAAATCAATCAACCAATCCATTGCTGAGCAGAAAATGAAGTGAAAATGTGCATCAAATCTTATAAATAATTAAGACCTGAGGTAACAGGAAAATCTAAAAAATCTAAAAAAAATAATTCTGCATTTCTCATTCTCAGTAGTTGTCTTAACTAAAGAGAGTGAAACATTAACTTTTTTTCTCAACTTAGACTTCTCACCAGATTGCTTTTTTTTGTGGTCTTTCTGAAACTCATCACAACATTGTGCTCCAGGAGCTGTGGATGCCACTGTAAAGCAAACGCTCTCAACAAGTTAATGAAAAAGAGTATTACTTCATCTAGTTCTTAGGTGTTCTCTGCATCTCCAAGTCCAATTTGCAAAATGGGGCGCAGGAGACCAAAAATAGTTCTTCCTCACTATCAGATCAGAGGAGATCTGATACTGAAATTCCATAGAGGTCTTAAAATTATCGAGGGCCTTACTAAAAGCATACAAACAAGAAAATAAAATCAAACGAGAACTCATCCACCTGATTTGACCTCATAGTTGACCCTGGTTTGAACAGGAAGTTGGACTACATCATCTCCTGATGTCTTTTCCAACCTGAATTATCCTTTGACCTATTTTATATGACAGAATGCACACCAAAACGCTAATATGATCTGCAGCTGTAAGGCACATATATGGACTATAGACACCCAAAAGGAAAGGAACTTCATGCATGGCTAACAAACAAGAGGTGGAAGTACCATCTTTGGGATCCCACCATGGAATTGTAAGATGGGGCTGGAATGGATCTAAGAGCAGTTCCCAAGCAAACCTCATGAACTACAGATGAATCTTTTTTGTTTTCACTGTCAGTGATTGAGTTTGTCCTGCTGCCTTAGTCACAAATTTGCTGTTGGCTAAAGAGATATACCCATAGGTATTAGAGTTGAACCACACAGGAGCTGTAGTGGCCACTTCTAGTACTTAGTTGTCCTTCCTCCTCTCCCTGCCCCAAAACATTGTGTGACATGGAAAAGCCATATCTGCTTTGCCTGTTTTGTGAACTGAGAAATAAAAAGGAAAAGAGCTGTCAAAAATACAGCAGCAACATCAGGGACAGAGTATTCTTCAAGAGTCTGAAATAGAAAACCTCCTCTGACTGTGATGGTCAGTTAAAAGCACCTCAGCAGAAGAACAAAACTTCTCTTTCAGGAGGCTTAGAGCCCGGGTGTCAGACAAGCATAAGAGAGGGAAGCAGAATGAAGAAGTGGGGTAGGAAGCAGGTTTCAGGGCTCTGAAGCAATGATTTGTTCCCACATTTTATGACATGCTTTGTCCCCTTTTCTATGCACATCCAAATTCCTTCACGAAAGCTGCAAATCTTTATGGACTTGTAGGTGCAACATGAAAATACATTTCCTGACTGCTTCATATCCCAAGAAGTGTGCTGCCCAGACAGTAGTCTCCTTTATCTATGCTTACACATTGAGCACTGACTTACAGATTAGATACTTGTAAGTGTTCATCATGCTGGTAAATAATACTGTGCTGGCCTATCATTTTTCTTAATTAATTAGAGAAGGGGCAAGTCAACTTCCAGTATATTTTGAGTTTCTTGAGCAAATGCTGTCTACAGTCTAAAAGATGCAGTTTGAATATGAACATATAATTCACAGCTTCCTTGATAGATGTTCATAAATAGTAGAGGTAAATAGGCTGGTCGTGTTTCAGCATTTAGGCTTTTAAAATGCTTGTATAGCAATTTACGCACTTCTTGTACACAGACAGTCCTAAAAAATTGCAAGTTCAAGATTTAACTAGTTGGTGCCTCTCAAAGCAAATGCAGGATGCCAAGGACTCACTTCAGAGGAGAAAAGGGCATTGTCAAGAGTGAATCACTTGTGAATCATTGCAGTGAACTTTTCCAGGAATGACAGTTCAGTCGTTACAATGTGAACTTCAGAGCATAGATTTTATATGCATAGGACTGTCATAAATAAATCATAGGGAAAAAAGTAATGAGAAAATATGTAGCACAATGTAAAGCAAACGTCTATATGGAACATCAACAGAACTTAATAATTCAGTTGAATGAAGGTCTGTGTAAAGAAAAGTCAGTGATCTGTGTGCTCTGTACTAAGGGACCTGAAGAATCATGTGACTTTATTGCAAGTTAATATACTAGTCAAATTCAAATGTCTATGTCATTGATTAATAACAATTTAGGTTCCAAATAAACGCATAGATACATACATATATTCTGGCATACAGTTCATTATCTGCTAGTTCATAGGATGTGAGATGCCTTGAGATCAAGAACAGGTGTAGATATTCAATCTATTTCAAGGTCTTACCTAAATGAACATGACAAACACTGGTGGATGTTTTCCTAGATTTGAATGCAACAGGGATTCTTGGGGCTGCAGCGCTGATGCAGGTCTGGGGAGAGAAAGCTTTATTTCCAATATTAACAATAATTTCTTTATTCAAGTCTGAGACCAAATTTTGAGGACTTGTTATCTACAGCTTGGTTTTCAGAAAGAACAGAGATTGCAGTCACTTCAAAGCTGAACTCCTGTGAAGGTTTGTTCTATTCATATGAACCGTGGTTTTGGGGTTTTTTTTCTCTTTAACTATAACTCTGTTTAGAGCAACATGGCTCAACTTCTATGGGAAAGAAGAGTAAACTATTTCTAGCCAATTTAGACTGTACTTCAGTATGGCTGAGTATTTGTTTGACCTGGTTACTCAGAATATTTCGCTACTGTTAACATTGCATAGGGCAAGTTAATCTCTTCTAGAAAATTCCTGTTTAAAAGCAGCATAAATCAAAAAAGCCTACAAGCAACTAAAGTAATCTCTCAAGCCCATTGTTGAAACCCAAAGACAAATTGGCATCTGATAATACTGTCTATCAAATTTGAAGCACAAACTGGCCTGCTGCTGCTGAAAACCAAATGCATTGGGATCAGTATTGCTAAAATGGTATCATATCATTCTCTACAAGTCTGGGTCCTTTGACATGAAAAACTCCCTCCCTTCTTTTTTATGTGGGTGAATAAAAGATGTATGTCATTTCACAAGTAATTCCCAGGCCACACACCAAACCAAATGTACCGTTACAGACATAGGAAAAACTTTTTTTTTTTTTTGCTAACATTATGATAGAATTAAACTGTTGTTTCTACTTCTGCAGTTACATGATAACAAAGTGTTAACTCTGGAATATATGAAACACAAGATTATGTTGCCTGAACAATGGCATCTACTGAGATGACCTATGAAGTCTGAGACGTCAAAATAGGAATGACAAAATATGACATACAATCTATATGAAATCTAAAGTCTTCCAGAGTGTTGCCTGGAGACCCTAACCACTAGTAATCTCTCCAGACATTGAAAATAGGCCTAATATATGAGAAGGAGTATGTAAGGCAAGCAATAAACATAAAAGAAAGTTCATGAGTTGTCAAGTTCTGATTTGGCAGTTCAGTCTGTATTTGGATTTAAAAAAAAATAATGAAGAGGAATAGCTTGGGGATGCTGTTTTAGGATTCTTATTATATTCTAATTTCCTACTTTTATTTTCACATGCACATATTTTGACTTTTCTCTGATTCATATTTCTAACGAAGACCCTTGCAAAGGACAGAAGGAAAGGGAAACAAAACAAACAACAAGAAACCAAACAAAACTCACCTCTAGGAGAGAGCAAGGAAATCAAATTGTGACTGAATAACCTGAGACAGTCTGTCTGTCAGTCAGTTAATCATTTCTGTCTGTTTTTGAAAACTGTCAGTTTTATAGAAAATATCCAAATGTAGACCTAATTCAGCAATAGGTTTATCTTCAAAGTCATACAGAATCCTTTCAATGTTGGATCTGAAAGTAACCCCCTGATTGCAATTAAGTGCTGTAACAGTAGCAGACAGTTTTTAGAAAGCATTGGGAAAGTATTTTCAAGTATTTTATTCCTCGTATCTTGAAAAGAAAATAAAATCCTATTTAACTTCAGAGCCTGCTAAGGATCTGAATGTACTGTAGAAAGTTCTGGGCTCTTGTACTGACCTTGGGAAAGTCATCTCATCTCTCCATGCCTTGGTTACCCATCTAGAAAATGGGAAGTATAATATGTCTTTACTGTCTGCTTACAATGTTGACTTTCTGGGCAGAGACTATGTCCTGCTGAGTACATATCACCAGAAAGGCCACAATTCTTCCTGGTTATCCATAAGTCAGTGTGGAGTAATAATCAGAAAATTAGTAATAGTGTAATTATATTTGGGTCTATTTCTAAAATCATAGAATCATAGAATCATGGAATTGTAGGGGTTGGAAGGGACCTCGAGAGATCATCGGGTCCAACCCCCCTGCCAAAGCAGACTCCCTAGGACATATCACTCAGATAGGTGTCCAGATGCGTCTTGAAAATCTCCAGAGAAGGAGACTCCTCCAACTCCCTGGGCAGCCTATTCCAGTGCTCTGTCACCCTCACTGTGAAAAATTTCTTCCGCGTGTTGGTGCAGAACTTCCTGTGCTCCAATTTGCAGCCATTGCCCTTGTCCTATCCCCACAGACCACTGAAAAGGGGCTGGCTGATTCCCCCTACATCCCCTGCTTCAGATAATTATAGACTTTAAATAGGTCCCCCCCTTAGTCTTCTCTTCTCAAGGCTGAAGAGTCACAACTTACTCAGTCTTTCCTCATAGGGAAGATGCTCCAGGCCCCTAATCATCTTCATAGCCCTACGAAGGGATCCCTATTTTCCTTTCTGATATTTTAGCTAAATTATGACCTCAGCTGCAGCTTTTTTCATGCATAATTTCAGTTTGTTGCTCTTAGGAGAAAAGTCATGGTACCATGTTAAGTAATTAATGGACAAAAGTTTTCTGCATCCCATTGCAAGTTGACCATATTCTCAATTGAATTTTGTGAACACTTCTCTTTCACAGTTTATAACATTCTTCAAGTGTTATGGAACCCTCAGAGCTCCCCCAAACTTGTTCTTATTCAAATTTTTCGATCTCTTTAAAGACTCCAGACCATTGGAGAAATGTTCAATAACATACCACGTGACAGAAAAACCCCAATGAGGTCCATGAGTATCAGCAGTTTCCTTTGACATATGGAATATTTGTTGAGAACCCTACAGAAAATGGAAGAAACTATATCTATGACTCATGGTCTCCCAGACTGTAAACACTGCTTTAAAAAAAGTATATAAAGGCATGCCGCTTTAAAAAAGTATATAAATGCATGCCACTTTAAAGCAACTGAATTGTTGTGTTGAGTTCAGTCAGTTCTGATTAAAAATTTAGAGCTTGAGGCTGATACCGGGTAATAGTATTTCCACTATTACAGTGCTAGTTTGGAATGCATCTATGGAAAAGAATGCATATCTGTGTTCTCTAAATTAGCTGCTATGAGTAATGACACTATGTGAGCTGTGTGAGCTCTTCGAAGAACTGATTCAAGAAAATTTGTTTAGTCACAAAATGGCCTTCTATAAGTCACAGCTAAAGACCATGTAGTGTTTACCACGTTCCATGGGGAACAGAGTATCCATCAATGCCATTAAGAGCCTTCAGAAAAGTGGAATCAAACCTGATTAACATGTTGAGGACCAACACTGGTCAAAGAAAACAACAACATTCGAAGTAGAAATATGCCCTGTACAGATTAGGCCTTTTCCTCCTCCTCCTCCTCTCCTCTCCTCTCCTCTCTCCTCTCCTCTCCTCTCTCTCCTCTCCTCTCCTCTCCTCTCCTCTCCTCTCCTCTCCTCTCCTCTCCTCTCCTCTCCTCTCCTCTCCCTCTCCTCTCCTCTCCTCTCCTCTCCTCTCCTCCTCTCCTCTCCTCTCCTCCTCCTCTCCTCTCCTCTCCTCTCCTCTCCTCTCCTCTCCTCTCCCTCTCCTCTCCTCTCCTCTCCAACTCTATTTGCAGATTATTTTCTATTATTTTTATTTTTCTGTACAATAATGAGTGAGCCTACTATTTTAAAATGAAAATTTAAAAAATGTCCATCCATGGCAGCACCCTAGGCGTTTGAGCTCTCCAAAAATGTCTCTATGACCCTAAAGAGACAGTAGCCCTGTGGCTGGATGCAGCCCTCAGCTTCCTCATGCTTGGTCTGATTGCTACATTCTTTAGTGTACAGACATTTTAGAGCCACCCAGACAAGCTCATTTCCCAAAACAGATATGAGGAAACATTGCCCATAATGCTGTCCTGCTCGTTTCTTCCCCTGTTGTATGCATAGAATATAGGTACAACACATACAGCCTTGTTTTAATTCATCAGGTCTACTGTCCAAATCACCCTGCAACCCTTTCCTTATCAAGTCAGCCACCAACTTCTCACTTTGATTGTGCGTTATCATTCCTCCCCTTGTCATGTCTCCCTATCACAGACTCATAAAAATCACAGAATCATGGACTGGTTTGGGTTGGAAGAGACCTTCAAATCCCTTCTAGTTCTAACCACCTGTCATGATCAGGGACACTCTCCACTAGCCCAGGTTGCCCAAAGCCCCATCCTACTGGTCTTGAACACTTCCAGGCAGGGGCATCCACAACATTCCCTGGGGCAACCTTTTGTCAGTGCTTTACCACACTTATGGTGAACATTTTTTTATTTATATCTAATCTAAACTTGCCCTCTTAGATCAAAGCCATTACCCCTTGTCCTGTTGCTACTTGCCTCCAGCAATCCTGTAGGCCCATGTCTCTCACATCTCCCTTTATTGCTCTGTCAAGATTGAAGTTTATGCTTGAAACCCTCTGTCTCATGGGACCAGGTATTACAGAAATGAAAGACCCAGGTCTTAGCAATTGTAATTATTCAGAAGTTGGGTCAATCTGGTTAATATTCTCAAAGAAAAAAATACACCTCTTTCTTTAAGATGTGGCATCTTCCTATTCTCTGCCATCCACAACTCCCCTCACTACACTCTCTATGGACTGGCATAGAAATTCAGCTGCCTTCCATTTACCTGTTAAATGTCTGGCATTTTCCTCTGCTGAACTCCCTACCTGCTGTGTGCCTGGTGTTATTTCCTGCTGTCTACTCCACCTGTCCACTTTAACTCTTTTATTTCCTCCTTAAATGTTAACATGGCACAGATGGGCTCTTTACTGCCTGTGACTTTCTAATGGAGTTGTTGAATGTTAATGATACTTTGGAATCTAAAAGAAAGAGATGGACAACCATTAAAACACATACACAAAAAAATAAAGGTATGCATCCAATGTATCCATCTGTCTGTATGCAACACAATGAAATATCTCACTAGAAAGTTTATAGTGACTGTATAAAAGCATTGAAAGTCCTCAGTCAACACAGAGTTCCCTGCAGACAAAGGCAACTCTCATTTCTGAGAGTGAATGTAAATTTTGCCATGCAAACAAATATATAAGCATAAAAATATGGGTGAAAAGTAAGGTTCTTCAGGGGTGAAAGAAGTCTGTTATATTGCTTTGAAGTCCCTCAGCCATTCAGAAAGAAAAATAGCCAAGGCATTAACAATCAAACATTCCCAAATTTTTACTCCTTTGGAGGTGCCTGTCATTTTCATGTATCATCTATTTGGAGAGCAGATGCAGCTGTTGGCATACTCACAGCTGCCTCATCTCTCTTGATGTGTCCCTCTTCTTGCTTAATAAAAGCCTTCTGTCTGTTTCGGCACCACATCCTGTCTCCTTTTCTTTCCTCATCTGAAACTGCCATATGCCAGAGGGGGCCAAAAGACAACCAACAGGGTATTTTAGGCATCTGGATGGATGAAGCTGCTCTAGTTCACAACCATAACATCCTTATGTGAAAATGAATCTGCTTCTCTGAATGAGCTGCCACTGGAACATCAGTTCTACTCTCCAACATTAAACAGTCAAGAAAATGAAAGATCTGAAAAAGATTTGCTCATTATACTCAAATGGCTGAGAAGGTCTCACCTCATGGTTTTATACAAAACACAACTGAATGTATGAAGCAGACTAAACAATTCAGGTTGTTCGTAGTATCATATATTTATCTTCATTCTGTTGAAACAGTATCCTGCACACCTTGGTATGGACAATATACCTGCACCTGACACTCTGATGATCTAGATACAGGAAACTGGAACATGTCTATCTCTACTTTTATGTTTGAGAGTCAAAAAAGGGTAGAATTAACAATATAGTATTGCAATACAAAACATTTGATAAGACTGAATTAAAAATAATGCTAATTCAAATGAAGTTAAAAAATAACCTAGGCTGTTTTTATTTGCTAGCTCATGTTTGATGCATGACTAATGGCCTTTCATATCTATTTCCTGCTTCCGCAATAGCTAAAAACAATACTTGTTTCTCCCCCTTCTCCTTCCCCTTCCTTCCCTTCTCCACTCCTTCATGCCTCCATTCCCATTCCCTTTCTATCTGAAAAGTTAAGAATGAGGACAGCTCAACAGCATAGAGCTTTAAGGAATTCATCAGTGCCCTCTTTTGTTCTAATATTTTCTATATAGCTTTGGGTAAATTGTTCATGTTCTTATTTTTCCATCTACAAAAATGTGAACAATGTAGAGAAAATCTCTGTAGAAATATGGTAGAAATTCATAAATTCAATAAATAAGGTAGCCCAACTGAAAATAATATCTGAAATTAACAGTCAAGCTCCCTTTAATACAGTCATGCCATGCAGTTCTGCTTAATAAAAATACAATCATTTCACATGTTGAAACTATGTTTTGGCCACTATCTCTACCAAGAGGTTATTCTGCAACTTCAAATCTCAGAAAAATGAATCTGTGTTTTTAATTTTAGACTAAAATGGTATTTAGCTTAACATTTTTTTCTACTTTATTTTCTTAAAATTCTATTCCCATATTTACCTCCATTTATCATTGAATTTATAGACTGGAATCATATTCTTGTTTCAGCCTTCATGGTTAGGCCAAATGCTTTTAGTGTAAAACTGTCTTTCTCTACTCTTCTTTTTCTTTTCTTTTCTCTCCTTTTTTTTTTCTCTTTTTTTCTTTTCTTTTTTTCCTTTCCCATCAACCTATTTCTGTAGATGTTTCTAAAGTTTTCTTGAAAAAAGGGGAACCAGCAACGTGATGCCAACATCCAAATAAAACTACTCAAGCACATAGTACTTAAAATCTTTTGCCTGACTAATAGGAGCCTAAGATTGCATTAATCTTTTTCACAGATTCATCACACTGGTTATTCATAGATATTTATGATCTGTTAATATTTTAAGTCTTCCTCTTTTCCTGTCATTTCTAATTGATTAGCCTCCCACCTTATAGAAAAATTATCAGTTTTATAATCCCCAAGTACATTTTGTAGACCTAAATTTCCCAGTACTTTTCATTAAGTTCTCAATACCATTGACTTGTTTTTATCACAGTTCGTGCTTTATGTTGTTAAGTGCCTCAAATTTTACTTCATCAGGAATGCCAAGGGACATTCATTCTATTTAACCTCAAGTCATCCAAAAATCAAGCATGTGTTCTTAGCCAGGTCGTCTTATCCAATACAGGCTTTAAATTATATTAAAGGACAATATAAAGCACAGTATACATAACAAGTAGTCTAAAGCTTTGGGCAGAATATGACCAACATGATTATAAACAACTCTTACCCTCTACTTTCATTGACTGTAAGGTAGAGCATAGGTAATTACACTAAATTGCAGATAACTTCTGAATATTTAATATTTAATATTGATATTTAATATTTAATGAACTGAATTTTAATCTCCATTATCAAACTTTTGGCTTTATTTTTGAGGTAAAAATCAGAAATAAAATATTGTTAGTGTTAGGTAACTGACTGGCCCTTGAGTAATTAATTAAATAAGTCTCCTTCAACACAGTTTCTCATTAACTTAATTTACTGCAGTTACTTTTCCAGTAAAGGCTGTACTCTCTTGAAAATCTGTTTAAGTTCTTCAGTGTCATTTAACTGAAAACTCAACTTGCTAAATCATCTTTACCTGAAGAAATCTGTAATAAGCATGCAGTATGTACAATGATTTTCACGTCCTTGTTTTTACAGGTAAAAGGCCTTATATGCTGTATTTGTTGAGTACCTCTTGTCTTCTATGCCTAACTCTTCTAAATCATTTATTACAATCTTAATCGTAATTTGATGTTTTTACTAATTTATATTTCACTACTCACATAGTGGAAATGCAAAATCTAGTCTTCATAAAGAATTATGAGGGTGGGGTGTGTGGGAGTTGGAACTTGATGATATTTACTGTCCCTTCCAATCCTAATCATTCTATTATTATATGATAACTTTCTCTATAGAGCTGTGAATCCATAAAAATCACAGAATGGTTTGGGTTCAAAGGGATCTTTAAAGGTCTTATAGTCCCTACCCCCCTGCAAAAGAGCAGGGACATCTTAAACTAGATCAAGTTGATCAGAGCCCTGTCCAACTTGAACTTTAATGTAAGGATGAGGCATAAAATTTAATGTAAGGATGGGGGGATGTTTTGCCTCCCTGGGTAACCTGTGCCAGTGTTTCACTGTCCTCAGATTAAAAAACAAAAAATTATCCATAGTGAATTTACCCCCCTTTTTAATATAAAATCATTATCTATTTTCTGGATTGCAGTAATGGTTTTGATTTAAAAACATATTGTTTTTTGTAAAGAGCAATTCCATTGAATAACTTATTCAAGTGCATTTTAGATAAATTCATCTCACCTCACTTAAGTGATTTACCCAGTGTGTCTAACTGAAAAATGAATGATACTCCATACTCAGAGATAAAAAGATAGGCAGCTCTTAAAGTAATTCAGACTACTTTTTTCATTACTTCTTTCAGCACTTGCAGGGCTTTTCTTGCATCAGCTTTCCGGGGTATCTTGAAGTTATTTGACTTCTAACTTCAGTGCCACTATTAAGTTCTTAAAGTTTTCTAAGGTGAATTGAAGCTTTTACAGAGAAGAAAATAATATTTTTTATACAATCAACAGTGCAATCAAGGTAATTTGGGGACAGATATGCTCTACCTGTCTGGATTATATCCTTCATGCTTCAAAATGCATACTTCATGCCCAGAATCATTAAGTATAGATGGTTAGGACAAGATTTTCACGGGGGAAAGTCTGTCTATGTCTATGGAAGGGTTATTGTACCTTTCTCTGAAACATCTGGCACTGGCCAATATTAGCAACAGAAGACTGGACTAGATGGGACTGCAGGTCTGATCTGGTGTGGCAGTTCCTATGTTCCTGTGTTCTTCCTGCACCTGGTGCAAGAGTAAAACTGTCAGGTATAATGAGGAAATCTTTATTCAGGTCCCTGGGTAAGACTGTAGAGTTGGCAATTAAAATATACATAATCTACACTAAAGTTTCCCCCCAATTCTTTCCATATTTGTATATAAGTAATATTACTACAGATAGGTGAAGAGGTCATTTCC
>JAKCOX010000056.1:2577427-2775826 GCA_022605575.1 Laterallus jamaicensis coturniculus
CTCACAAGCCTGCTCACAGCTGCATCCAACCTGGCCTTGAACACTTCCAGGGAAGGTGCAGCTGGCACCTCTCTAGGCAACCTGTTCCAGTGTCTCACCACCCTTGTAGTGAAGAATTTCTTCCTAATATCCAATCTAAATAGAGATGGAAGAGGAAGATGGAAGAGGAAGAGGAACAGGAAGACGAAGACGAAGACGAGACGAAGATGAAGACGAGACGAGACGAGACGAGACTTCTATTTAAAGAAAGTTTTCACTGGAAAAAACAAAAAAAAAGGGAGGCAAATAAACCAAACCATATGGGAGTCTGAGAAACAGGAGGAGAAGAAAAAGCGAACTCAGGTGCTAAGGTGCTAAGGTCTAGACTGCCTTGAATGTATGTCTTGAGAATGTCAATGTAAATAAAGAAGATACACCTAAGTTTCTAAGATCAATGTATTGAGTCAATGAAAATGGTATAACCTGGGTCATAAAGCAAGTTTGGCCTCAGTCTTTGATGTGACTCATAGATGTAAACATGCAGATTACAAAAAGTAGTCAGGCACCAGTGGTAAGGAAGTTGCAGTAGCAAATACATAGGATGACCACACACTTTGTTAAGAGGCTAGCAAAGGAAAGGGTGTTTTCCAAGCTGTTGTAACCCATAGCAAAAACAGAATGGAATGGATGGGATGCGAATCTTTATGAAGATTAAAGGGAACCAAAGACAAGTTATTGAATCATAAATAACAGCATCAAGGCTTTTGGTTTTGTTACCAAAAAAAATGATGGGTCTCCTCTCCCTCCTCCTCCCATCTGGACAGTTTTAATGGAAAAAGATGAAAGGTTTAAGAATTTTTATAAACCTTGTTTCACAAGGGGTATAAGAATTTTCACTGGGGCTTTTCAAAGAGAGAAAGCTCTCTTCTACTGCTCAAAGGGACCGGTATGGCAATATTCTCTCTACGCAAAACTTTATGCATTAATAATATTTATTTTACTCTCCAGTTATTATATAACCACCTCAACACAGTCAAATATCTTCTAATGTTGACAAACTTTGGTGCTTAACCTGCAATTAAATTATAGCTGATGAAAAGTAACCATTGAAATAATTTCTAGGTAAACTTCAGGGGAAAATGGCAGCGAGCTTTGAAGACATTTGGAGAGATTATCTTAGACCTGTGTTTAGGCATCTGATCTCTAATGACTAATGATATTCATGAACAAGTTATATGCCAGCGTTATGTAAATGAGAATTTTAATTTTTTTAAGTGTCTTGTCTGAGAGACAAGGACTACATTTCAACACTTTTGTTGACTTTGCAGTCAACTATACTGTCTAAAACCCATTACTATCATTATTTAGGTAAATACATGCTGTTGTAACTATTGATATTATGGGCTATATCTGAAAATGTCATTTAGACATATACCTCTGAAATACAGCAATAATTAAAGAGAGGTTAGGTGTTCTTTCTAATTCCACAAAGTACTGAAGTGTTATCATCAGAATACACATGAGCCTTGGGTTCTAGTCACTTAACAGTGTTCCCTGACTTAGATCATTTACACCTTAAAATTGGTAGATTTTGCTTCATCCAATACCATTGAAAAAGTTTCACTCTAATTATGTTTGAAACTTTTATTCTGTTTTTCCTACCAAGCCTGTTTCTGACTGTGTGACAGACTAGAACACTGGATGGAAAATTCAGCATTTGCAATTCAAATTCAAGTGAAGGTTTTAATGCTGAATACTTGTGTATATCATTTAAAATGTCTGTAGAGTTAAACAGTGTAGATTTTTTCCCCTATGTGGTGAACCAGCTTTACAGATATATTCAGTTAAGATCTGGGGATGATATTAATATGGTGCTTATGCATAAAACTCACAACAGGCAAGTATTTTGTAAATTCAGCATTTAGTTATCTTTTATCCATTAACAAGAAGCAAAGCAAACATCTCCCTTATATTCATGCCCCGAGCTAGGCAAAGGGAATGGAAAAGGTTTCAGAATTACAAATAGAACCTTTAAATTGTAGAAACTTGCTAATTTCATTTATGAAAAACATTGCAGAACTTCTGTTTTCTCTACCAGTTACTTAAATCACAGTTCCAAGCTAAAAAAAACCACAGGACCACAAACCAGAAAACACCAACACCACAAACCCACAACAAAGCATAAAAAGGAAGGAAGGAAGGAAGGAAGGAAGGAAGGAAGGAAGGAAGGAAGGAAGGAAGGAAGGAAGGAAGGAAGGAAGGAAGGAAGGAAGGAAGGAAGGAAGGAAGGAGGAAGGAAGGAAGGAAGGAAGGAAGGAAGGAAGGAAGGAAGGAAGGAAGGAAGGAAGGAAGGAAGGAAGGAAGGAAGGAAGGAAGGAAGGAAGGAAGGGAGGAAGGGAGGAAGGGAGGAAGGAGGAAGGGAGGAAGGGAGGAAGGGAGGAAGGGAGGAAGGGAGGGGGAGGGAGGGGGGAGGGAGGGAGGGAGGGAGGGAGGGAGGGAGGGAGGGAGGGAGGGAGGGAGGGAGGGAGGGAGGGAGGGAGGGAGGAGGAGGAAGGAGGAAGGAAGGAAGGAAGGAAGGAAGGAAGGAAGGAAGGAAGGAAGGAAGGAAGGAAGGAAGAAGGAAGGAAGGAAGGAAGGAAGGAAGGAAGGAAGGAAGGAAGGAAGGAAGAAGGAAGGAAGGAAGGAAGGAAGGAAGAAGGAAGGAAGGAAAGGAAGGAAGGAAGGAAGGAAGGAAGGAAGGAAGGAAGGAAGGAAGGAAGGAAGGAAGGAAGGAAGGAAGGAAGGAAAGGAAGGAAGGAAGGAAGGAAGGAGGAGAGACATGATACAATGGGGCAAAAGGAAAGAGAAAGGAAATAATCTTTCTAGGAATTTAGTCTTTTTTTTTTCTTTTCAGAGATCAGGCTTCATACTTAAATATGTAAGTTGAAACAAAAGTTACACTGCTAAGAAAGGGGGAAAAAATGGGAGATGGGAGGGGAAAGAAATGGGGGAATATCTAAAGAGTTATGAACTAAATTTTTGAAAAATACACATGGAAAATATATGATTTCACACATATAATTTTGAAAGTAGAATATGCATTTCAGTGTGCAAATTGTGAATGTGCATTTTCAAATATTAAAGATTTTATTTTTCTTATGAGACTTTACAGGTTTTGAAGCCTAAATATAAAGTAAGAATAAAATTATTTCTTGTGTAAGAATCCAGAACAAGGGTTTTGAACCTCCTAAATCCCACTAAAGCTCTCAAAATAGGCTTTAAGAAGGACTTACATGGCTCATAAGCAATATGTAGCTGGGAGAATTTCACCCAAAGGGATAAAGCATATTAGCATTACTTCTGCAACTACTTTCACTGCGGTCTCTTGGACTAATTACCTAAGATGAGAGTCATTTCTCCATAGTCTTTTAGTCTGGCAAGACAGATCATTTAGAAATACTAAATATTACAAACAAAGCAAGGGATTGGATATGCCATTATATATTTCCATAGTCAGATTTACAGGCTAAACTAAATACAAAACTTCTGTCAAATTTTGGGACTAATGAGACAACCAATCTTCTGAACATCTCTGAGAGATAAGCAAGTATTCCTCTCCTTTTATAGACAGGAATACTGAAACAGAGAAGTCATAAATTGTTCAATATTAAATATTGAATGTGTCTAGACTAGTGGGTGAGTCTAAGTAAGGTGCTTGTCCACAGATAAATACTTTTGAATTAAAGGGAAGAAATTAGAATAATGCTCAATATTTATTTCCACTTAGCATGATAAATCAATTGAAAAAATCACTGCAAAGAAAGATGATGAGAAGTTTGAAGCTTCAACTGGACAACACTGGACACCAGCAGGATCACCTAGAGCAGGTAGAAAAAGGATCACATTCAGGTGGATTTTAAATCTCTTCAGAGAAGGAGACTGCCCAGCCTCTCGGGGCAGTCACTGACAGTGTTCTGGAATTCCCTGTGTTCCAGTTTGCACCCATTGCCCTTTGTCCTGTTACTGGGCACCACTGAGAACAGTCTGGCTTTATCTTCTTGCCATCTACCCTTTAGATATTCATGAGGATTTATGAGATACCCCTCCCACTTTTCTTCTCCCCAGACTAACCAGGCCCAGATCTCTCAGCATTTCCTTCCATAGGAAACGCTCCAGTCCCCTCATCTCTGTAGCCTCTGTAGCCCTCCACTGGACTGTCTCTAGTAGTCTCCCTGTCTGTCCTGAAGTGGAGAATCCAGAACTGGACACAGTAGTCTAGATAATGGCTGCACCAGGGTTGAGGAGACAGGGAGGATATGCTGGCCCCTATCTTCTTAATGGACCCCAGGTACCATTGTCCTTTTTGGCCAGAAGAGCACACTGCTGGCTCAGGGTTAACTTGTTGTCCAACCAGGACTCCAAAGTCATTATCTGCAGAGCTACTTCCTAGCAGATTAACGCCTAACCTGCATGCCTTATCGGTCCCTTGTTGGAGGACTTTGCACTTGCCTTTGTTGGATTTCATAGGTTCCTCTCCTAAGATGTTCTCCAATGGTCTTCTTTTCCGTCACATGCTTAGGGATGACATCTACAATAAGCTGTTCCATCACCTTTCCAAGGATGGGAGGGGGGGCGTGGACTCTTCTGTAGTTTCCTGGGTCCTCCTTCTTGCCTTTTTGAAGACTGCAGTGACATTGGATTCCCTCTAGTCCTCTGGTACATCTCCTATTCTCCATGACCTTTCAAAGAGTAACATAGCAATGTCATCTGCCAGCTCCCTGAGCACTCGTGGGTGTATCCCATCACAGCCCACAGATTTGTGGATGCTTACCTAAATGATCTCTAATCAAGTCCTTCTTTATCCAAGAGAAAGTGTTTCTTTCACAAGTCTTTCTCTCTTAACTATAGGATCTGGAATTCCTGAGAGTCGACATGACTGTGCGACGTGTGCTTGCAGTCCAAAAAGCCAAATGTATCCTGTGATGCATCAGAAGCAGCATGACCAGCAAGTAAAGTAAGGTGATTCCATATATCTACTTAACTCTTGTAAGAACACCAATGGAGTACTGCATCTAACTCTGGGGTTCCCAGAACAGGAGACACAAGACAAGTTCAGAGGAAGGCCACAAACATGATCAGAGGGCTGAAGCACCTCACCTATGAAGACAGACTGAAAGATCTGAGCTTTTTCAATCATAAGAAGAAAAGCCTTCAGGGAGAACTTACTGCAGCTTTCCAGTACATAAAGAGGTCTATAAGAAATCTGGAGAGAGACTCTATATCAGGGAGTGTAGTAACAGGACAAAGAGCAATAGCCTCTGACAAAAAAAGGGTAAATTTAGATCTAAGGAAAAAAATTCTTCACTATGAAGGTAGTGAGGCACTGGCACAGGTCGCACAGAGAAGCTGTGAATACCTGGAAGTGTTCATGGTGAAGCTGGATAGGGCTTTTGGCAATCTGGTCCAGTGGAGGTTGTCCCTAGTCACTGCAGAGTGTTTGGAACTATATGATCTTTGAGGACCCTTTCAACTTGACCATTCTGTGATTATATGATACCATGAATGTGCATAAAAAGTATATATTTAATTGCAAGAAGCCGTGTTGTCCTGCAAAGTATCTGGGGAGTTCATCCAAAATTGGAAACACAGGGAAACATGTCTGTCAGGAAGAGTATTTGAATTCCAAAAGGTATATGTGGTGGTGCAGGACCTTCAAGTTTGAAAGATTTCACTTTAAATTTCCCCATTCTGTATCTGTTCAAAGACTAATACATGTGTAAAGAAAGTGAGATAACGATTACTGTTCAGAAAAGGTGATATCTGAAACTCATGGTGAAACTAATTTCAGATCAGAATTTACAGTTTTTTCCAGTTTCAGAGGAAGCTACATCTTTCACACCTGCACCTCATTCTCCATTTTGTCTGGGATGATATTCAAAACTTCATCAATCTAATTCACATTATCGCTAGATTAAGTTCCAGGTAAGTAACACATTCTTTGCCACAAGGCAGCTATTTGTCATTTCTTCCTTTGAAATCTTCCCTGACCAGAGAATTTGGTGGACCTTCAAAAGCATCTGAGTAACAATGGTCCTATGGAACTGCACCAAAAGGATGTAGGGATATTCATGTACAGTATACCAAATTAATGAACTAGTGGCCTAAATCCACCAGCTTTCTCTGTAAATCATCTATCCATTGAGTTTTTTATCACAACTCTTACTTTTACTTACTGAAAATAAAAAAATAAAAATCCCAGACAGTAAGACTTCTGTTTCATCCTTTTTGCTTAACTCTAGATGTTTTGTTTTGTTTTGTTTTGTTTTGTTTTATTTTGTTTTCTGGATGCTGCATGCAATGTCTTAGAATTTTATGATTTCATAGAGTTTGGCTACTGGGAGGAGTAGTTTTATCAGAAGGATGTTTTAAATTCCTGAAGAAAATAGATTTCACATTGAAGGGCATCAAGACTGGAGTGTATAGACTGGTCCATAAGGAAAGGAGATTTGAGTTTGTCATTTTTTTTTTGTAAGAAAGCAAGCCCATTAAGTATTTGGCAGGGATAAGAAATTGAAAACCAGTTGCTCTTTTGGACATAGAGTAATTACGCCAGCAGATTGTCGATATCCATGCTCAGCATATGTAGCTCTTCCGTACAACAGTCTGTATAACAGAAAATGACATGGCTCCTGGCAAGGAAAGATATTGAACCAAGCAGAGAGAAAAATGAAGACATTTTTACGGAAATTAAACTAGTTTAAGAAATTGGGTACAGTTAAACCTGTCTGTTTGCTGTGAAGTGTACAACTAGTTTCTTTGAAATGTAGTGAATGTTCCTGCACTGCTGTGAAGAGGGAAATGAGGTATCTGGGTTAATATTCTATAATAAGCAGTTTGAGCATGTGAAGACAAACCAGGATCATCTTCTGAAAATAGTATCTTCATGAATTTGTAGCAGTTTATATCTGAAATCCTAAATCTGCTTCATTTGTTTTTAACTATTAGTATTTAAATAGTCTCAGAAGAGTTAGTGAAGCTTGTCATTAATTTTAGTTTGAGAACACATATTGGAACATTAGTGAATAGAGTCCTTATTGCCAAATCCCATGTCCAGTGAAACCAAATAAACAACTATATCAAGTAGAAGATCAAGCTCTAATCTAAGATGTAAACACAATTAAGACCAGACTGCATTACGTGTATAGCTATTGTGTCCTGCTGCACTAGAGAAAAGCAAAAAAATGAGAACACAAGGAAATTCAGAAAACCTATTTTTTCAAGTTCATTGTTAGGTTTGGAATGGGTGTAAAGTTCAGTTTTATAAGTTTCTGCTTGTGAGAATCTTTCAAACATTAGTAGCCATTTTTCAGCTCCCATAAAACTTTACTTCACCTTCACAAGTAAATAACATCACTGTGAGTTCTCGGTGTACAGTACATTATCTACACAGTAGAAATTATAATTAATTACAAAGGCATTTTTAAAAAATATTGGATGAGTTATCCTGCATTCTCAAAGAAATATGGCCTAGTTTCCACTCTAAACAACACTTTGTTGTGGGTTTTTTTCAAGCTGTTTTTTAAAAAAAAATCAAGGACAATTATTTTTCATATACAAGAAAAAGGGTTTTGTGCCATCGTTCTTGTCTTTATTACAGAATGTCTTGTCTCTATTACAGAATGAGCTAGCACCATACCCACGGTAGTTAAATAGAAAGTTATCTAAGAGATATTTTGAATAAAGCAGCATGTCTCTTCCCAAACATTGCTGCAAGACTATGGCAAGTTAAACACATAAGGACTAGGATTTTCTTAGTCTAGATGTAATTGTCTGACACTAAGCATTCTGAATTTAAAATGTTGACCTGTAATTTTCTTTTTCTCCTTCACCTTCTAGAACTAACGTTTTTTTCTAGTTTGAACTTCAAGTCACTTACAAAAACAAAAGACTCAATAAACTATTACATAAACTGATCTTATAAACTGAAATACTTCCCAAATGTAGAAGTAGAAGGCTTTCTCATATAATGGTCCATGAATATTTAACAGAGGCCCTTAGCTGTTATGCATTTATGGATATTTCCACAGACTCTTCTCCAACTATGTTGCTGCAATATTGAAGAGTGAAAAGACCTAATTAAAAGTAATCTAAATTGGTCAAGAAAAGCAAGATAAAATCTAAATAAATCCCAGGATTGCCTGTATAATTAGTGAATAAAAATAGTTATTTTTAATAGGCATATAAGAGATTTCTAGAAATTACTCAAGTGTTTTTTTGGTTTTGCAGGCATGGAAGCCAACAATGTTGTAGTCTAAAAGATTCCCTCATGAGCTCAACCACATATCCTCAGTATACATACATACAAGTGCACATCTATGTTAATGTGTATCATCCCACCCAGTATCTTCCACTTTAAGAAAACAATGTAGAAGGAAAGACAAGTTGGCACTATTCATTTTCTTCTGGTCAACCAACAGACCTGACAGAGCACAAATTCACAGAATAACTACGACAACATGGTATATGGATATCAAGTAATAAGTGCTTCCAAAGGATAGATCACAGTTGGTCCTGATGGATATGTGGTTTTTCGCAAGCTTGTCCATATCAAAGTTAAGCATCTCATCTATCTGAGATAAGCTCTTCTAGAAAGAACTAGAACTTAAGAAAATTATTTCTGCTTGACACTGAACATTCTGGTGCTTGGAAATGAGTTGGATACCACCCAAAATTACTAAAATAGGGTGTTGAATAAATGTGTTTTGTGGGTAGAAGTATTAGAATTGATGTAGGTAGTCCGTGAGAAGAAAAAGCACACCAAAACTTATTAGTCATATAATTTATTAGTTGTTAATTACTTGCTTCTCTTTATTAACATATTACACCTCAGAGAATAACTCTGAGGTAGGTAAATTGAACTAGGTTTTCTTTGCTGATGTGTAATTTGCAACACAAAGAATTTAAATAATGAGCAGAGAAGGGAATGGAAGCTAGTGCCCTGACAATGATAATTTTATCCAAGTATTGCCTCTGGGGCTTAAATATGTGCAACAGAAATCACAGCAGGAAAGCAGAAGCTGGAAGAAATACATCAGAAACAAAAAAGGCACAAAGCTCGAGGTCCAAACAGAGCAAGATATGGTCATAAAGAAATAGAAAGGCTTCCCTATGACTTTGAAAAAGGAAAAGGAAATAAAAGGAAATGATCTGGCAGACCCTCTAGGAATGTCCCTCATGTATCCATAGGAACATAGAGAGAAAGATGGACACTAGCAGCCTGGCACTGTGGCAGAGGCATATTCCCTCTGACATTACATGCCTTAAATAGGAGGCAATTTTTTCCTGTCAACAAAGAGATAAACAGTGTCCTCAAAATTTTTATTATTTATTTTTCTTTTTTTCTGATTGCTAACAGAGTAGAATCTGGTTTCATGTCACCTCTCTTCAGCTGTTTCACTGTGGATTGAAGGCTACAAGAGCTGTTGTCCTTAACAGAAAGAGAATAGGAACTGTAGAGGCTACTGTGTAGCCTAGAGGAAATAAAAAGTCTCTGTGTGATGATTTACCCAGTCTGCTTTTTGGAGAGCACTTGAAAAGGGGGCTACAGGTTTAAAATTGAGCCCATGAAACCTTATCTATCAAATATCTGGACTCTGGTTGGCCTCTCATGTCAACAAGTAGAAATAAGAAACAACTGCACTAATGTAAAAATATGGATGAAAGGAAACATAGGTCCTGCATATCACTGTAAGAAACACAAAACAAAACAAAACACATTTTTATAGAAATATATATGGCACAGACAACATTAATTCACAGAGGTCGAGTCCTGTTTAACTAACTTGATATCCTTCTATGTCAAGGTCACCTGCTGAGTGGGTGAAATGGAAGCAGTGGATGTAGTTTTTCTGGAAATTAGTAAGGCTTTGGATATTGTCCTTCACATCACCCTTGTGGACAAGTTGTCAACTGTGGGATGAGCAGATATGCCAGGTGAAGAAGTGGCTGAAGGGAAGAGGCTTTTGGTGAACGGAGGTACATTTGGCAGCACCACATGTATCAGCAGTGTTCCTCAGGGTTCAGTCAGACTCACAGAAACATGGAATGCTTTTGTTTGGAAGGGACCTTAAAGATCATAAAGTTCCAACCACCCTACCATAGGCAGAGACACTCTCTACTAGACCAGGTTGTTCACAGTCCCATCCAACCTTGCCTTGGACACTTTCAGAAATGGGCAAGATATATTTATTAATTATCTATACTGAGTTGAATGCACCATTATCACGTTTCCTGATTATACCACACTAGGAGGAGCTGCTGACTCTGTTATGGGACAAGATGCCTTGCAGAGGGGTCTACATAGTTTGAAGCACTGGGCAGTGATTAGAGGGATGAACTTAAGAAATCTAAATGACAGATTCTTCACCCGGGCTGGAGTAACACCAGGCACAAGTATAAACTGGAGACAACTGACTGGAAAGCAGCCCTACAGAAAGTAGTCTTAGATTGCGGGTGGACAAGAAGTTCAAAATGAGTCAGCAGTGTGGCCTGGCAGCCAAGAAGGCAAACCACATCCTGGAGTATGTTAAACACAGTAAAGACAGCCAGATAAATAAAGTTATTATCCCACCATATTCACTTGTGGTGCAACCTCACCTGGAGTCCTGAGAAGCAAAATATTTTATATGAAAAAAATATTAAAAAGCTGATTCCAAAGTGCAAGATCCATCCATCTACTTGCTAATGAATCATTTACACATTTATCTAGTTAATCTCATGAACTAAAGAAATGTTTGATTTCAGTGGTTCTTTGGTTTGGGACCAGAGCCTGCAAAATTGTTTTCTGAAGGAGTAGCTGAACTCAGGACAAAAAACCTTAGAAAAATTAGCTGGTAAACTATGAGAAGAGAAACTGTGAAAAGAACAAAGGAGCAGAAGGAGAAAAAAAAAGATGCCAGAAACATTCAGGTCAGATGAAGCCTGAAGAGGTCAGTTTACACCTGGAGGAGTTATTTTAAACATATATTTTGGAAGATGCTAGATACCAGGATGTAATTTATACAGCTCCTGAAATACATCTGAGCCATGAGATGCCTGAGAATAGTGCTTTACACTTAGGAAACAAATATGTTGCAAAGAAGTGTCTTTAGACTTGTACCAGACATCGATATAGGTATAACTATAATTTACCAGGTATAAATAGATCACAAAGAGTTCATGATCCAACAAAAGTTCCATTCCTTCAACTGTCAGTTCCATCCATAGGCCATAATCTTACACATACTCTAAAATGCAACATACATCCCAGTGCTGAAAAAAAAAAACAAAAAAACCCCTGGGAAAAGTAACTATGAACAAGTAGGTTTTTAAACATTCTAGTCTTTTCACAGCAAGTCACGTGAAATATTTCCATATCCCAAAAGAGATACGTCAAGCTGTTTGTCAGTGTTAAACCTTTAGAGATTAATTGGTTTGGAAGAGTGGGGAAATACGTACATTTGAAATGTATATGTTTAAACATAACATAAAGTAAAGTATGTTTAGGTGGAACTTCCTATAATCAAATTTGTGCCTATTGCCTCTTGTCCTGTCACTGGGCACTACTGACCGCATCATTCTGACACCCACCTCTGACATATTTATGAGCATTGATAAGATCCTCCCTCAGTCTTCTCTAGGCTAAAAAGTCCCAAGCCACTCAGCTTCTTTTCATAACAGGGATAAATCTAGTACCCTAATTATCTTGTAGCCCTTTTTTTGTACTCTCTCCAATAGCTCCCTGGCCTTCTTGAACCCGGGAGCCCAGAACTGCACACAATGAAGTTTCACCATTACAAGTCACAATTCTCACCATCATAAATTAAGTTGACTTCTTAAAAGTTAGCATTGGAATCAATCTGATTGAAATTCTTAGAAGTTTTACCATGACCCTTGATAAGAACAAGGGTCTAAACTCATACCAATAGTCAGCAGGAGTTGGATTTGATGATCCTTATGAGTCCCTTTCAAGACAGAAGATTCTATGATTCTGTGATTGAAATAACTACTGAAAGACCCAGCTACTGATCTGAGTGAAGCTAGGAAGTCTATAAAGTCATCTCATCTAACTGTTCTGCATATTCTCTATTGCACTTGTTCTATCTGTCTGTTTCTCTGTTTACCACTCTGAAAATCAAGAAATTTAAACTGGAAAAAAAATGTAAATAAATCTTTGTTGTGTTCCCCACTCAAGGTATTCCTCCATTTTCCCCCTAAATTTCAATTTGAAAGAAAAAGGAAGTCCCATCATGTTATGCAATGTTAATCTCCATACAGCATTCTCAGTACATTATTGTCTGTAATTCATCTATCCTTGGTCTGAAAAGTGTACTATTTCCTAAATAAAACATTAGATATTCCTATTGTCCTGGATTTGGCTAGACTGAGCTAATTTATAGTTAGACTGAGATAATTTATAATTCCATGTTTGGGAGTTAGGATGAGAGCAGTGCTGATAACACACTGATGTTTTAGTTGTTGCTAAGCAAAGTCTTTTCAGCTTTTCATGTTGCCCTACTAATGAGAAAGTGAGAGGCAGCCAGGAAGCTGGGAGGGGACACAGCCAGGTCAAACTGGCCAAAAGGGCTATTCCATACCATGATGCCATGCTCACCATGAAGGGGGGCTCGTAAGGGAAAGAGAACAAAGCTCCAGGACACGAGCTTTGAGGATGGTCCAGCTTCAAGAAGGTTCCAAGCTGTAAGGCCCAAGTGGTGCAGTTTGATGAGAAATTCCATTGTGTATCACCAGTTTTCTATATTTTGCTATGAAGTCCTGTTATCATTTCTTTGCTGTCCCAGTAATTTGTCCTTATCCCAACCCATGAGATCTGCTTTTCTTTTTTTTTTTTTTTTTTTTCCTATTCCCCCTCTCCCTCTCTCTCTCAGCGAGAGCTGCTCCATGGTGCTCTGCTGCCAACTGGGTCGAAACCAAGACACCCATAAATCTCTCTGTTTAGCATATTCCCAGAACTTCCACTGCTTTAGCCCATTTTAACAATAATAAAAATTTAGAGGGAAAAGAGATAACGTTTTACTGAGTTATGTTTTTTTTCATATTTCAATATGGTGACACAACAGGAATATCACATTTTCAAAGTTGAGAAAAAACTGGGGGAAAAGTATTGCAGAAATTGTCATGACTTGTTTTGATTAATTAACCAACAAATAAAAAAAATCAAAGTTTTACAAAAGCACAAAAACATCAAAAGCAAAATGTAATCACCCTCTCCATTTTTAAACCTACTTCAGAAATAAATTACTGACATACAGTAATTAATCATAGCAACATGACTGTAAGGACTGTTCTCTGTCACTAAGTCCAGTCTTCTCCCATCAATGGCAAGATATTAATTTCTTGATTATTGTGGAACTGTTTTTCTTTGTTATTTTATATCTTTTGCTCTTCTGTGAACAGAAACAGTCATCATTTCTCCATAAGTCATAACTTCCCCATGCTCATTTTAAAAATCTTCTGCAGAAAACCACTGGAAACATTTCATCTATGCAGCAAGGTATATAATTCTTTTGGAAATACGAGGTTGGTATCACTTTCTTAGCCTTTTTTTGGTTGCCTTTGTTGTTGTTGGTTTTTTCCAGGTAGAAATGTTTGAGAATACAACCTCTGATAAAACAGAAAAGTCTTTTAAGATGGGATTCATTTAAGTTCTCTTCTCTAAACACTGAATTACTTAAAGTTAGCTGGAGCCCTCCACAGAGATGCAAAGCCTCAGTCAGCATGGAGACATCAGGCCTTTCCAGATCACCACACTAATGCAGGCAGAAATCTGTAGGTGCAGTTGTTAACACTTTGGCCTCATCTGCACAAAACAGAACAGCCAAGAAATTGGACCATTTATTCCTTTTTGTACCTCCTGATTATTGCAGAGCCCTGCCTCAATACACTGCCCAAATGGCTGGCATGCTCCATTCGTCGAGAATCTGTGCGATAGAAAGATACTTCTCTCTGCGTAGTAGAGAGGGCATTACAGTCAAAGGCAAAAGAATTGTAGTATAATGCTGATTTATACTGAAATGTCACAATTTACACCAGTTTGTAATTCATTTGTTTGATACAATCTGAGAACATAGAGGCTCGTGGATATGTTTAGTATTTCTTATTCCCCCCTCCCCCATTTTTCTGTACTTTACCTCTGTTGCCTTCCTCTATCCATTTGCACACGTGTTCACATGAATTCATACACATTTACTTACAGACATAGTTCTTTTTTAGATATTCTTACAAGAAGTCTGGTATTTATTAAAAATAAATCCTAGGTCAATATTTTTGCTTCTCTCAGACTGGAAAAGGTTCAAGAACAGCTTTTACTCTTCTGTGATTGTGGCATACATTCTCCTGCATGTGGCTGCTTATTCCCTTAAAGGTGTCTTTGAAATATTGTCTAATTCCTTGCTCTGTACCACAGCGTTCTTTGCTGCTTTATGGAATGAATAACAGACTCAATATAATAAAAAGAATTAGAATTAAAATCAATTTGCTTTATTCTTCTTTGTCTTTATGGAAAATAATGACATAGAACATGCAATATTGTATCATTATCTCTTTAACAATTCTCATAAATTATGAACATATATTTCATTTATTCCTACCTATCTAGTGCCTTTATTACACATTTGCTTGCTTCATTAAAGCAATATTCTTCCTTCTTTTCCTCCTGGAAGAGAACCATTTATGCTGCTTAAGAAGAAAGTTTGCCAGTCTATTTAATTTAAATTGGTGAGCAGTTGGGATCCAGATTTTAAAAAAAATAAAATATATATATTCTTCCCTAAAATAAATAATAAAAAAATGTAGAAAGTGCAAATGGTTTATAAAGGACAGAATATGTATACACATATGTATACAATTATAAATTTAAGGAGGAGAGAGGATAACAGGAAGGGAAGCTAATGCACAGGTTTTAAATTGGAGAATCTGTGTGAGCAATTGGCTTGAGAGCCTAAAGCATGCATTATTATTACAAATCTTTGGACGATGAACATGTAAGTGATATATTCGCCTTCTGCATTTATGTTTTTTTAAGGCTATCTGGGGATTCTTTCTCTCAATAAGACAACCTGAGACTTTGAATTCTACAGTGACTGCACTACAATACAGAGGCAAAGGCACTGCTATAATGCCCTGTAAGGCCCCTGGAAGGCCAGTGTTTGTTGGCTTTTTTCTATTCTTAAAGATAAGTGAGCATCATTTAATAAAATTACATCAGTCGTGCCCAGGCTACCTCATCCTTGTGTTAGACGTATCCCTTCCTACTGAGCCAGTTGTGCAGCATTCAAAGAATGAAGAGCTAACCCTAAGCACACAGAAGCAGTGGAAATATTCCTATGACTATGAGGGAGTTAGGACAAACAGTTAAGATTCCTGTGATGACTTTGGCTGGGTCAGGGTTCATTTTCTCCTTAGTAGGTGGTATGGGGCTCTGTTTTGGGTGTATGCTGAGAACAGTATTGATAACACAGAGGTGTTTTAATTACTGCTGAGCAGTGTTTACAGAGTCAAGGTCTTTTTTGCCTCTTACATGACCCCACCAGCAAGTAGACTGGGGGCGCACAAAGAGTTTAGAGGGCACACAGACAGGATCAAATGGCCAAAGGGATATGCATACAACTTCCTTATTGCCACCACTGTGGTTCATAGTTTCTGTCTGGGGTTAAACCACAACAGTCGCAAAGGACTGTGTTTCTCAAGGCACACAGTTTCTCCTGTTGATGAATGTTACACTAAACCAGAATATCTAGAGAAAGATAAATAAAACCTAATATAAAATACGCAGCCCTATGTATTTTGAACTCTCTTGGTCAGAACTTCTAGAGTAGATATCCACTGCAAATATTGCTATCTTATACTTTTTTTCATCCCAGACTGCATAAGCACTAAGTAGTTTGTTAAGAGTCCCAGTGAATTATTAGGTAACCCTGAAAAGAGTCCTGTAACCTAAGGCAAACAGTGAAAGAAATGAAGCCTAGAAATTATGATTGTCCATGCAATATAAAGATGTTAATTGTCATATTGTTAAAAAACTCAAGTCATAGTATTTCTGTCTCTTGAAATGGGATGATCTACAAGTAATCAAGGCAAAATTTACTTCAGTCCAAAGTTCTTTAAACAGTTCATGAAAGCAGCACTTAAACATGTTCAAAACATTTATTTTGAAGAACAAGTAGATTTAACTAGCTTCAATGGCAGTTGAAGTTTGTCCCAGCCGCAGCCATTACGTTTCCAGTAGACATCACCAAAGTGAAGCTGTGTTTCATTTTAAATAAGTTGCATGTGGAGATGTATCACATCTCCAGCTGAGATGTAGGTCACCAGATATGTGGAGATGTATCCCATAGTCACTAACTGTTACAGAATCAGTACACAGGAAACCTCCTTGAAAAAGAAGACATGGAAAAATAAAAAGACCAAACACTGCTGACAATTAGGAGAGTATGTCTTTTATGGAGTATGCCTACTCTACAGATACACATGACTTCAGCACACATATTTCTCCATTGAGGAGCCAATGAGTGCCACATACAGAAAAAGAAGACAATGCATACCTTAAAAAGCAATTGTTAGATGTGTGGTGGGTGTATGCATGATGACATGCTCATGGCATCAATACTGCTTTGCCTGCAGATTCAGCTGTGGAGGACACAAGTAAGGAAGTCTTCAATAAATTCCAGAGTTCAATGTGTTCATCATGGTTCACTTGATTTGAACTCAGCAATTGTTCATACCTGTAGCTAAGTATTTAAAGATAGTGATGAACGTTGTACCTGAATAAGCACTTAACTTTACCTAACTTTTCTGTTGCCAACAGTAATTGTCAACACAGAAAAGATGTGAATGAGGTTGGAAATTAAGGGGGTTCAAGGCAGGATGCTTAAAAGAAAAACATTGCTGAAATTATTTAGAATAGAACATATATTGGGATAACCATTTCTCTCTGAATCTTCTGAGTAAATGGAGATTATATTTTGTTATCCAGATTTTAAAATTACCTTCTGTCTTCTGCAGTTGACACAGATAATATTTACCTGAGTTTAAGAAGTTAGAAAATATGCACAAAGATGAAACAGGATTTTAAAGTGATGGCTTGTTTTAGGTACCAGGGACTTGGTGATTACTCCAGAAGTGACATGCACAACATTGTCCCTCCAATTGGACCACTACATCTATTTAAGATGGATATATAGAAAAACAGTGCTACTGTTGTCTTCTTTACTAGAAAACAGCAACACCTGCACAACATTGTACATTCAGTATTTTTAAGACTTTTTTATATATATATATATATAAACATTTTTTAATATTTTTACTGTATTTCCATATTTTCAAAAATAAAAAAAGATTATTTTCTCCTATGGATCATTTCTTCTCCTTTTTATATCCCTTGTTGCACATTTAAAGAAGAAAATTAGCAGACTGAGAATGAAAACTAATAGTTAAGACTTTTTTTTTCAATGGAAAAGTTAAGATTTTGGTAATATACCTAACACAAATGGGTAGACTTTAGTTTTGACTGAAAACTTCTACAGAACTTTCCAAGCAGTTCAAATTTTATAGTTTGTGGGCTATCCAACATTAGGGTAAGAAAAGTTTGGGTCTGTCTTTTCAGTTCCTAAATATTACTTCCCTGCAACAGTAGATCCATACACTCACATGGAAGAAGGTAATTCTAGAACAGGACATGGACAGTATGGGTTACACTAGTTCTACCACAAACTCTCAAAAGATATGCATTTTCTACTTTAGAGAGATATTGCACAGTCCAATAAATTTCATTGTGAAGAAACATTTCTAATATTTTTGATTTCTGAAACTCATTAAAATGTGCCCCCTCTCATTAGATCCCATTACTTGAGATAGCCTTCTTTCCTATCATATTCATTCATATAGCAAAGCAGTCACAGTATCACAGAATTATTAAGGTTGGAAAAGACCTCCAAGATGATCTAGTCCAACCATCCCCCTACCATCTATATTACTAACTAAGCCTTGTTTCTAAGTACCTCATCCGATCTTTCTTTGAAGACCCAAGGGACAGTGACTCCACCACCTCCCTGGGCAACCCATTCCAACGCCTAACCACTCTCTCTGAGAAGTCAGTTCTCCTCATTTCTAACCTGAACCTCCACTGATGCAACTTGCATCCAGTCCCTCTTGTCCTTTTGCTAGTTATCTGTGAAAAGAGGCTGACCTCCAGCTCACCACAACTCCCTTTCAGGTATATGTAGAGAGCAATAAGGTCTCCCTTCAGCCTCCTCTTCTGCAGACTGAACAGTCCCTGTTCTCTCAGGTGCTCCTTGTAAGACTTGTGTTCCAGACCATTCACCAGCTTCATTGCCCTTCTCTGGACACACTCCAGGGTTTCATGGCTTTCTTGTAGTGTACTGAATATAGTATTTGAGGTGTGACCTCATCAGGGCTGAGTACAGGGTGGGTATATCACCTCCCTGTTCCTGCTGACTGCACTATTCTTGATACAAGCCAGGATGCCATTGGCCTTCTTGGCCACCTACACACACTGCTGGCTTATGTTCGTGAGAGTGTCAACCAACACCCCAAGATCCTTTTCCTCTGTACTGCTTCCAACATGGAACTACACTTTGCGATGTTGAACTTCATCCCATTGGCCTCTGCTCATTGATGCAACCTGTCCAGGTCTCTCTGGAGGGACTTCTTGCCTTCCAGCAGATAGTCACTTCCCTCCAACTTGTTGTCACCTGCAAATTTACTGAGGGTGCACTCAATTCCCACATCCAAATCATCAGTAAAGATATTAAAGAGTACAGGCCCCAGTACTGACCTCTGGGGAACACCATTTTTGACTAGTCTTCAGTTGGATTTAATTCCATTCATCACCACTATCTGGGCCTGGCTATCCAGACAGTTTTTAGCCCATGTCTAAGCCATGGGCTGCCAGCTTCCCCAGAACAGTACCATGGGAGACTATGGCTTTGTTGAAGTAGAGGGAGACTACATCAACAGACTCACCCTCATCCACCCAGTGGGTCACCTGGCCATAGGAGATGAGACTGGTCAGGCAGGACTTGTCCTGCATGAACTCATGCTGTCTGGGCCTGATCCCCTGGCTGTCACACAGTCCAATGAGAGACTACATTTACAGTATATATTATGATACTGAAGGGAAAAGTAAAACAAAATTGATATTTTATTTATGCATTTAAAAAGAACTCCAATTCTCAGATATTCAAATATTGGTGCAGACCTATCTTTTCAGTTTTAGCTACAAGTGAAGTTATAAATATGAAAACATGCAGCACAGAGATAATTTTTTTGAAGAAAATACATTCCTCCAGAATGCTCAAGCCACTCAACTTTATGGATCTCAAACCTAGAGTTTCAATAGGAAAAACCACAGAAACAACAAATAATATGATTAATTTTTTAATTAATGTCATAAGAACTTGTTTGAACCAAAAGTTTGCAGAAACAACACAATTTATCGCAGGTAAATTAAACTGAAATTTAAATACTCATTAGTTCTTTCCAAATATGAAACAGTTTCCGCAGAATATTTTTGCTCCATCTGACTTAGAATCCTGGGAGAATAGCTTTTCTATAGTGCTCACTTATTGCATTTTCTTTGTTAATGAATTCATCACATTTGTTGCCAGAAATTAAGTTAAAGTTTTCCATTGTACTGAAAGTTTTCCATTGTACTGAAGATTTTCTGAAAGTGGAGCCTAGCGTACAGTTCTTTAACACGTTAAGATGGCAGAGTTAAGTTCTTCTAGGGGATTAACCCTTTTGAACATCAGACCACTTATTTAGAATCCTCAGTTTTGGGGGGTTTTGTAGTTGTTACACGATCCACCTGAAGGTTTCACTACCTGGTAAAGTGCTAAGCTGCTGATAAGCCAGTACATTTTTAAAGTGAGAAGGAATTTCTCCAGAATTGTCACACCCATAATTTAGAGAACTGACACAAATTTCTTTACTTCATCACTGATGGAAAATTTAGATAAGGGTAGGACATTTTACTGACTGAAATTTCCCATATCTACGTTGTTGTCCATCGATACCTCATGTTGCCAAGGCCAGCTCTCAGAACAGGACCTGCTTAGTCCTTAGGAGGTTGCTGTACCTTGCATGGACATAATAGACTCTCTGTTGAAGTGGGGCCTCCTGCCAGCACTGCCAGCAGGAGACTTGCTGAACTTGTCACAGCTGGAAGTCACTCTTTCTGCATGGTGCACTCATAGTATTCACTATAGTCACTTTCTGTCTCTGTATGAAACTGTACCAGTACATCTGTAACAGCATTAATTTCAGGAAGGAGAGAAAAGATTCTTTGCTGGGGAAATGTGCAGCTGTGCAAAGAGCAGAGCTGCACAGCAGACAACAGCTAAATTTCAGAAACTGATGCATGAGGGACATTTGTCCTCTGTTGCTACAATTTAATGTTAGAGAGCATCAAACCCGAGCATCAAAACAGAAGATCCTGGAAAAGTGTCAGACCACTGTTATGTTATTAATATTCAGATCTGGTTCAAACAGCAGAAATAATGTCTCCCTTAACGTGATATAAAAGGTAATGTTCTTGGAGAATCTGTTTCTAAATACAGGCAAAGTGGAATGAAAGCCTATTTCTTTCTCAAATTAAACAAAAATGTTTTCCCATGATAACAAACATAGGAATATGCTGCACTACTTGGTAAACAAGATTGCATGTTCTATGCCTTACTTTTTTGCCAATATTTATACTCTGCTCCAGACAGGGTTTACTTTTCTTTTGGAGGAGAAAGATAAAGACAAGTATATGAGACAGACTTTTTGTTCAGATCCTAATTACTCTTTATTATACTACAAGACTGGCTAAGGTAATTTAGAGGAATGTCAACAGCTCTTATCACTGTTTCTTTATTTTTCCTTACTCAAACATACCACATTTAGGAGGTAATACTCAGTCATCCCCATGCTTATGTTTCAATACCCTTTCCTCTCTCTACACGCTTACATCAACCACCAAGACCAGCCTGGGGAAGTATCCTCCTCACCACTATCTGCTTTCCAATTGTCTAACACTGAGCTGTGATGTCTCCTAACCAGAAGATATAAAAATACTTTCCTGGTATGTGTGCTTTCGCATCTGTATGCAAGAAGGCTTTGGCATGTCACTCAGAGTTAGGAGGAGATTCATGTTCATCAAACCAGTCTGCCAGGAGGACCCCATATTCAAATCCCAAGGTGGATATAGCCTCAAAATCTCTGTGTAAAGATGTGACAGGATATAAAGGAGCTTAATCACAGAATACACATAATTGAAATTGGATGCACTGAGCAGAGAACTAGGCTGCTTCTTTTATACTTTTCTAGCTTTAAAATTAACATAGCTAGACAGAGACCAGAGTTAAACTGCAAAGACACTAGTTGAGTATCTTTCCTGAGGCATGGAGTCTATTCCACTTGAATGTTCTTGAAAACTGTTAAAGCAGATGATACACACATACAAATTCACCCTCAATACCAAAAATGGGGCATCTTCCACACACAAAACATTAACTGCCACAGAGGTTGGGAACTGGTAAGAAGTTTTTGCATCGTCAAATTTATAATACTAAGAAAAAAACATCCCTTGTATGAAACAGCTTCTTTCATAGCTTGTTCAGTGTTACTTTCCATATATATATACTAAACACTCTTGGAATCAAACAATCCTGTCCAAAGAAAAATATCACATATGGTGAGCTATGGTACTCCTTCAGTATTCAAGTTCACATGGTACTGAAGTCAATAGAGTACACAATTTTTGGACAGTTTTGTCCAGTGGTGAAAAAAAATGCTCCACAAAACAACAACCTCTGAACTATTACTGGAACCCTACAAAATGTTTTGCTCACAAACAGAATCTTCATGCATGAAAAATAAAAACCTTTAGGGACCAGCACAGTTTGATGGTTATTTTTAAAGCCTGAAAATTTGTGAACCAAATTTCCTCTGTTTCTTTTTCTCAATCAAGTGTTGCTCAGTACATGCATCAGTCTCTTAGAAAAGTTTTATTTTCAGTTTTTAACCCAATATCCCATGAGTAGTTACCATATGTAAAAACACTTTTTACGAGTAGCATAAAAACAGAGAAGCAACAAGCTGCTAAGTATGAAACTTCTTTACAGTACCAAACATTGCACAGAACTGTTTTCACAAATGCTGACAAAACAGAAGAGGGGGCATATTATTTATTCAGGTTTTGTGGTTGTTGGTTGTTTTTATTGTGTTTTTTTTTCTTTAGTGAAACTCTACATAGACTTTCAGGAAATCCTTTTCTCATGCAGTTTAGGGATTATTTTATTTATTATTAAATGTAATACATAAAAATTGTATTCACATACAGAAACTGGCCCTGGATTTCCTATAAATGTAGTAGTGTCTAGATTGAAATGAGTGACTTGTTCATATGCCTTTCCATCAGTAAGAAAAAGCAAAGAGAAAGTAAACATTGAGGCAAAAATATTTTGACTACTTTTTTATAATTTATGAGCAAAGTTATTTTCAATTCTCAAAGATAAGGGCATATTATTTAGCACTTCCATATTTCTGTAGGAGTTTCTGATTGTGGAGGTATCCTCTCATTCCTAGTGCATTATTCTGCCTTGTTCCCATCAGCTGGTTTATTCCAGGACCACACACTTTCTGAGGGTTTTTAGCCAAACAGGTGGATGGCAGCCTTCACATTCCAACTTGTTTCTAAACAGTTGTTGATGGTCAGATTATATATTGCTCAGATTTCTGCTTCTAAAAATGGAATTATCAAAGCCTCACCCTGTGCTCTACCTTGTGCTGGTGCAGCCTCACCTTGAGTACTGTGTGCAGTTTTGGTTGTCACAGTACAAGAGGGACACAAAAATATTGGTGAATGTCCAGAGGAGGGTAAAGAGGATGGTGAAGGGTCTGGAGGGGAAGTCTTATGAGGAGCAGCTGAAGTCCCTGGGTTTGTTCAACTGGGAGAAGAGGAGGCTGAAGGGAGACCTCATCTTGGTTTATAGATTCCTGACAAGGGGGAGCAAAGGGGCAGTTGCAGATCTGCTCTTTTTGGTGACTAGTGATAGAACCCGAGGCAATGGAATGAAGCTGTTACAGGGGAGAATTAGGATGGATATTGGGAAGAGGTTCTATACTGAGAGGGTGCTCTGGCACTGGAACAGGCTCCCCAGGGAAGTGGTCACAGCACCAAGCTTGACTGAGTTCAAGAAGTGCACTCAGTCCCATGCTTTGACATGGAGCCAGGAGAAGAACTTGATGGTCCTTATGGGTCCCTTCCAACTCAAGAGATTCTATGATTGGTACATTTTCCAAAGCTACCTTGGCCTTTACACCATTTGCGGGAAGGTACCTCCTGAGACATAGAGTTCATATACATTTTCTTAGAGGCCAATGTGACACTTGCACAGCATCCAAAACTCAGTAATTTTAACTTTGGTTTGCTCCATGGATTACACTAAGTTAATTTCAGAGTTTCAATCTTCTGTTCATATAAACTGTCTTTTTAGTCTTTAGTATATTTGCTTCCCAACCTTTATGTACTTATTTTCTCTTCCACAAGTATCACACTTGAACTTAAGTAGCTTGCTTACTTCCTGATGTGTAGCCTCTCAAAATGTTTATTTGCAGCAGTCATATTCATTTACCTTTCATTTTTCCAAGCTAAAAACACCCAGATGCTTTCATGTCTGGTATTTCAATGGATTCTCTATTCTCCGATCTCTGTAGCAGTCCTTCTTTGTGCTGTCTCCAGTTCAATTTTGCTCCCATAATCATTCCTGGTATTTCAGATTGAGTCAGAGTAGTACATTGCACAAATGACATTCGTTCTTCCCTATATCACCCAGATCTTAGAACTATGCACGTTAAGCTGATATCTTAAAATAATTGGTGAAAGATTGATGCACCCAAGATTATTATCTTCATTCCTATCAGTCCTGATTCTAAAAGCAAAAATTCTTACTATCCTTCTCAGAGCAAATAGTCTGGCAATTCACTCTGTTAAATTAATTTGATTTCAATTCCTCCTGTCCTCAAGATCATGCAGTTATTCCTGTGTGATATTCTCATCTTTCTCTGTAATGATAGTGGCTCCCGTAATAAGTTAAACTAGCACATTTCATCTCAAAAATACAGCCCGGGTTTACAAAACTTTCAGTCATTTTCCTATTTGTGGCAAATTCAGGTTTTACTGTGATATCTTTAGTAGCACTGAACTGTGGAAACACTTTAGCTGGTGGAAAGAAACTAGTTTTTAAAGGGTGATTCATATGTGTTGAAAAAATTGCTTTTTGAGCATATGGAATCGTTGTTTAGACCTACAAATATGTTTAATCCAGACTTTACAGTAAATTGTCTTAAATCAAGAGCTGCTTAACCTACAGTTTCCTCAAGAGAAGCTGTATGAAAAATAATCTCATTCCATTTTTTCTCTTTATCAAAAGAAACAAATATTTTCTCTTTCACGTTCACACACATACAACCACCCTCTTAGCTATTCATTACATCCTTAAAAGAGAACTAAAGTTAAACTATCCTTTGAGGATAACAAAATGCAAAATTAACTCCGGACTGAATGAAGTGCATATGGCCATGGAGAATTATTTGTGAGCTATTCCCAGTGAAATGTGCATATCTAATTTGATTCCAGTTGTGTTTCTTGAAGAAATAAAGTAGTGTCATGTCCCCATTGCACTTTTTCACTAAAGTTTAAGCACCACATGGCAACAGAATTTTCACATTGAAATCTCCATTCCCTTCCCTCCTATTTTTCTCGCACACATTGAAATAGCATACATTAGGAATATTCAAGAAGACATTCTTCAGTCTAAGGTAGTCTGCTTGATGCTGTGGTTAAGGGTTCAGTATAGTTATGTCTTTCCGGACACATGGGTTCATATTTTCAAGCCCCCTGAGACTGCAGGGTTTTGATTTACGGCACATATTACAGACTTGTGGGTTTTTTCTTAAGCCTGAAAGCTGGTGAGGTGGGAGTGTGTATTAATGGTATTTCAAGAAGACCTGACTTTTCTGGTCTTTTAATCTCCTTTAATTACAGGATACATCTCAGGGTCATGGATTACATTGAACATCATCAGTGTTTCTCTACTGGAAGATACTTCTTTTCATGCTCCTTCTTCTAGTCATATTGGCTTACTTTCTAGCTAGAATTAGCACCACTAAGTTATTTATATTTGCCAATGTTTGTTTGCAGTACTATTTTCATGAAGAGGGTGCAGTTCACTGAACAAGCAACTATTTTCTCTAACATCCCAGATGACACAAAAGTCTCTTTTATGAGAAAGTAAGTCAATGCAAAGCCTGTGTCCTGGTATATCCTTTCTCAAGGTGACTCAGATTTGAAAAAAATATTATAAAACTAACAAATATCTTTCCATGCTTGCTTCAGATTCTTACGTTAGACCCTACCATGAGGAATAAATAGGTATATACATGTGAATATGGTGGTCTTTGAAAGTGTTAGCATGCAGAGGAAATAACCTTATTGAGATAGGCAAGAGAAGAATGTTGATTTAATGGTGTTTGCCACACATTTTTGTATCAGTTTAGTCAATGAAAAGCAGGATTTCTTGTAGGGACATTAATATCCTGGCCTGTATCAGGAATAATATGACCAGAAAGAGTAGGGTAGTAATAGTTGCATTATACTAATCTCTGGTGAAGTCGCACCTTGAGTACTGTGTCCAGCTTTGGGCCCCTCACTACAAGAAGGACCTTGAAATTCTAGAGCATGTCCAGAGAAGGGCAACAGACCTCGTGAAGTCCTATAAGGAACAGCTGAGGGAACTGGGGCTTTTTAGTCTTAAGAAAAGGAGGCTGAGGGGAGACCTTATTGCTCTCTACAACTGCCTGCAAGAAGGGTGTAGAGAGGTGGTGGTCTGTCTCTTCCTTCAGGTAACAAGTGATAGGACAAGAGGAAATGGTTTAAAATTGCACCAGAGGAGATTTAGGTTAGATATCTCAAAGAATTTCTTTATCGAAAGCGTTGTCAAGTATTGGAATAGGCTACCCAGGGAAGTGGTGGAGCGACCATCCCTGCAGGTAATTAAAAAGTGTGTAAATGTTGTGCTTGGGGACATGGTCTGGAGGTGGACTAGGGAGGGTTTAGGCTGTGGTTGGGCGCGGTGATCTTAAAGGTCCCTTCCAAGCCTAGTGATTCTATGATTCTGTGAGTAACAGAGATGCAGTGAATTCTTGTTTAACACAATAGGATCAAGTAGGAAAGGAAAGCAGAATGATCAAAATCTGTCCATGACACAGTTTCTGAGTGACCCTTATGGTTGAGACACAATAATTTATGTCAGCCATGCTGAGAGAGATTTGGGAGTCTTGGTTGACTGCAAGTTAAACATGAGCCAGCAGTGTCCCTAAGGCATCCAGGAGGGCCATCTGTATCCTGGGGTGCATCAAGTGTGGCATGGCCAGCCAGTCCAGGAAAGGATTGTCCTGCTCTGCACTGTTCTGGTGTGACCCCACCTTGAGTTTTGGGTACCACAGTAGAAGAGGGACACAAAAATATTGGAGAGTGTTCAGAGGGCTGTAGGGATGGTGAAGAGTCTGGAGGGGAAGTCTTATGAGAAGCAGCTGAAGTCCCTGGGTTTGTTCAGCCAGGAGAAGAGGAGGCTGAAGGAAGACCTCATCATGGTTTATAGATTCCTGACAAGGGGGAGCAAAGGGGCAGGTGCAGATCTGCTCTCTTTGGTTACTAGTGAAAGAACCCAAGGCAGTGGTATGAAGCTGCAACACGAGAGGTTTAGGATGGATATTGGGAAGAGGTTCTGTACTGAGAGGGTGGTCTGGCACTGGAACAGGCTCCCCAGGGAAGTGGTCACAGCACCAAGCTTGACTGAGTTCAAGAAGTGCACTCTGTCCCGTGCTCTGACATGGAGCCAGGAGATGGACTTGATGATCTTTATGGATCCCTTCCAACTCAAGAGATTCTATGATTCTATGTCCATCCCTGTACATTTACATGTAGAGCTGCTTAATCTAAAGGTTGATAATGGGGTCTTAAAGTTATCTTCTCTCCTTTCTGAGAAATTTTAACGACACTTGAAACATAGCTTTGGAGATGTAAGGCAGTTCCTTTTAAAGTACAATCTCTTTCAAGACTGGTTAATCTTTTGTAAAAATAGATGGGACTTTTTGCCAATTGTCTAGAATTTGAATAAAATGGGAGAAAATTATTACAGCCAGACCAGTTAACAGCGGGCTAGTCTCTGTAATGATGGATGCTACAGTCAGGGGAAAAAAAATATGTGTAGAAACTAAATCTTTTTTCTCCAATAAAATATTTGCTTGTCATTTTGACCTCTATACAAGCTTTTGTCACACCCCACAGTCAACGTTTGCAAAGCCCTTTGGAGATAGAAAACTATGAAAAAATATTGTTATATTATTAAGAGTAAATTTGGTTGGCTTTCAACCCCATGAATTAATAAAATAATAAAAAAGGAATTGGGCCAGGATATAGGTATGCATTCTAGGGGAAAGTATCATGCTTTTCTGGAACTGGACATAAAAATAGAGTTTCAGAAGAAAACACGTATTTCAGATTTTTGTTACTTTCAAGGAGCTGTAACATACGATCTGGGGCTGCATCTCCTTTCTCCTGACCAAGCAGTCAGAGTGCCAATGTGAATTGAGCAGAGTTTACTCAGACATTTAGGCTTTGAGTAACTACTGAAGAATACCTAACCAGAATGAATTGAATATCAACATGAGCATCATGACCATCTTATTCTAATATCAACTGTAAGAATAAATACTGGTTAAGGGTTTTTTTCAGGTAATGATAACCTGTCTAAAACCACTTCCTCCACCACTTTGTGACTTACTCATTCTTTCCGGAAATACATTTCAGTAAAGGTACTATTGACAGGTTGTATTGTTATATATGTTAATGCATAAGAAGGAATGGCCTGGAGAATGGTACTCTGCATTATGGGGAAACTGAACTTCAAGAATATTTTCACCCTCAAAATTAACTTTACAGTAGATTGTCATGTATTGATCATTTCTCACTTGTGGAAAACAAGGCTATAGTATGTCCTAAGAGAAAAATAACCCAATAATGCAGCATAACAGCCAGACAATCAAATGAAAAGGGTAAGATTCAAATATGCATTTCATCTGCACTAGCTTTATGCACCTAAGACAGGTACCTTGCATTCTTGTGTAATCAGCAGACAGAAACAAGCATTTTTAGGATGCAGTTTTAGAGACCGATTTCATGATGAAGTCTCACCCTGAAGCGCCCCTTTCTCTCCTCTAAATATAAAGGCAGCCCACAGTGACTAGGTGGGAAGCAGATGACAGTTCTGTAATAGTCACATTTACTTACATGAACCTGGACGTATATATCTGGGAAGTGCTTGCTATCTACTCTGAGGTGTGTATAGAGCTATTGCTCTTCACTTATTGCCTTCAGGTGTTTATGGTTTCTCCACAGTAAAGATATAACATGATGCTATTTGAGCAAAATCAGATGAGTCCTTAAATCATCTTCAGTGCCAATCACTTTCACAGTCTCCAGGATGTGGGGTCAGATGAAGATTTTGCAGACAATTCATGTGAAAGAGGCACATGCACAACAGTGTGTGCATGGCAGAACAAAACAAGCATGCACATGGAAGAGGGACCTAGAGCACCAGGAGGGCAGGAGGAAGGCAGGGAGGAATGGGGGGAGGGTAGGGAGGCAGGGCAGGTGGGAACGAAAAAAGGCAGGAAGGCATGAAGGCAGGAAAGCAGAAAGGAAGGAAGGAAGGTTGCTTCTAGAAAACTAATATTCTAATACATCATTGTGCTACTTTTAAAATTGCTTGATCATGAGACAATGCATCCATCATAAAAATGTCATAGCCTACCAGCTGAACTGACCATATACACATGATCCTGTCCCACACCCAAACACTCCCATGGCCAAAGAAGCATAGCATTTAATGAATAATTCTAATGATTGATTAATATTTATCTAAATATTGTTAGCTTGAGATCGTCTCATATTGAGTTTTATCTTCATATATCCATTCAGTAATTTAGACTACACTTACCAATGAATTTATTGTGGAGTGGCCTAAGGTCTCAGCTTGGGCACATACTCAAAATTCAAGTGGCCTTAATTCATTGTAACTTTGGAAGTGAATTAGGCAATATCAAAATAAGACCACTTAAATTTTGACAGAGATCTGCATGACAGTTTAATGAGATTGAAATAACCCACTTTAAAAATTAATTCAGAATAATGTGAAAGTGTGTATAGACAAACCCCTACTATTTCTGCAATGCTACAGCTCAGATAAAGTAAATCCACAGTTTCAGTCTATATGAAAAAGTGCAGAAAACTAACTCAAGCATTGGCTGTGTCTCATCACATATCTGCACAGTACTTTCCATACCAGATTTGTCTTCATTGGTTATTTAAAAAAAAAAAAGTTTGATTAATTAATGCATTGATTGCTTTAACACTAGTTATTCAAAACATCTGAATCAGCGTGCCAAAAATGCACACTTTTTAATGAATCATAGGCCACATCTTTTCTGTCTGAGCAGTGTCATCTTGTAGGTCTACATTTAGTGGATAGACTGCTGGGCTTATTATTTGTGCATGATGGCTGACTTTTCTTATCTGTCAGGATTTCTTTGTACTCAGTTTGTCAATTGGTATAAATGATCTTGAAATTCTCGTGTCTCTCGTTGCACTTCTTAACAGATAGGTATTTGCATATCCGTTAATTCTAATCATGCCCTTCCTCATTTATCCTTGGTTTGCAGGAGCTGTTGAGGATCGTCCACTAACCCGTAAGAAAGTAAAGGGTGGATTTGTCCAGCCTATTTCAATTTAGCAATAGCATTCAACAGTCACTTAGGTCACCGTAAACCAGTGATCATGGTGTTACTTGCAAGTTAACATTGCAAGTTATGTGCTCAAAGTTAACATCTCTTCTGCAGCCAAAAAAAGATATAGATATTCTCCTTTTCTTCTTTTGTCCTTCTATGACTGTAATGAGAACAAATGGAAGTGACCTTACATTGCAGGACACTCCTTATAGTGTTTTAATACAAATTTCATTACACCTAAAGTCTTGCAAGGTATTCATTAGAACATTCATAAAGTCTTTGTGGAGGGCTTAATAGCTAAAACAAGCTATTGAAATTAGCCAGTCATTCTATAATTGAACTCCCTATGAATCTTTTACTGCAGTAAGGTGAAGTAAGTTGCCCGAAATACTGGATGTCTGTTTTAGTGCTTGGTTATGTGCAAAATAAATAAGTGAAACTGATAACAGCAATGTGTAAGAGTTCACAAATGTTCTTTGGTGTGTTTCTCATAGCTTTGTACTTTCAAGTTCAATCTACACTGGATTTAAGACTGACATTTTCTCATTCTTCAGGGAGATTTTCATTCTGTCTTCTACCATAAGAAGCACAAATATATTAACTCTTTGGTACCATGAAAAATATGGAAGTTGTGCTTTTGATTCTTATCCTTAAGCTACAGGTTTCCTTCTTGTGGCCCTGAAAAGATTATTCACCTCTGGAATAGGTATATTCACACTAATACCAGTCTTTAAGCTACTCCCATAATGAAGATGTCATTGTGCTGGATGCTATCCAAACAAACACATGCAGAAAAGCCAGTCACTATCCCACAGAATTTATAGCTAAATCAGGTAAACAATATCAGTTCTTACAAAACTGCCTAAATGCCTAAACTTTACAACCTTGACACCCAACAGGAAATTCATGCTAACTTGTGTTTCATGATATGCACTGCGATAATAAGGACTCTTGGAAAGGTGTTCCAGCAAAACATAGATGCTTAGCAAAAATCTATATTAAATTCATCAATGAACAGTCCTCTGTTTTAATGCCTTCTCTGAAGCACATCTTTACAGGAAGTTTATGTCATTTTCACCTAAGATATGTAAAGTGAGTGGGATACAACAAGCCTGAAGGTGTCTATCTCTGTTAATTGACAAGACAGGAAACCTAGACAACCATTAAGTCAGGTATCTGTTTGAATATGTCTGCCTTATCAAGTGGTGAAGATCAACAACAAAGAATCTATAGAGCTGTTGAGGATTTGGTGTCCAAAGCATGTGCTGTTTTTTCACCTCAGATCAGCTCTGCTAACGCACTGTAGGCTGAATGTCCACTTGTGGTTGGATTACACTGGATGTGCTCCAGAAGCACATTATGAAAACACTTTCACCTGTGGACAATCTAATTCATGTATTCCATGATGTGAACCAAAGCATGGTGAGTGAGGAAGAACAGGGCATTTGTTTGAGAAAAGCAACTGCTCATCCAAATTAAAATGAAACAAAACAACCCCATCCCCCAATGTAAATACACCGCACACACCTCCAATGTAAATACATCCTTAATGAAGGCTAAAATGAAGATAAATATTATCCACATATTCATGGATATTTCTGTTTGCAAGGCACTATTTTTCATTTTGCTTCTAGAGCTTTGCTTACAAATTCAGTATTTCATTGAAGGAATATTTTGATTTTTTTTAAATGTAAAATGCTGACAAATCTGATTTTTCATATAAACTTTGGCTCACAGAAATAACTTTGGATTTGTGCATATGCATGTGTGTGTTTTAGTTTGTGGGTATGTACATACATATACACACATACATATGTTTATGCACACGCAGAGACATATTTATGTAAGGAAAATACCTTGTAAATAGCAAATAATATATATTTCTATGTAAGTATAATGAAAATGAAATTCAAGAAAGGGGAAGCTCCAAGAAAGGCAAAATGGTTCAGGCATGTCACATTTGGTGTCTTCTGGCAGGAGAGGAGTCAAAGCTGGCATTTTTCTAGCAGAACAATTTGAACCCAGTGTTCGTGAAGGCCCTGTGAAAGGACAAGAGGTTCCTCTCCTGGCATCTGTGGTCTTACTGTATTATTAAGGACTCTCCCCACATTTCTTAGAGCATCTGGAGGCCATCACAATGTCATGAACGCTTTTTACTTAGTGGAGAAAGTGGGTTTTGATGTGCCTGTCTAAGCCTCTACAAAAGCGTCAGATGTGCTGCCTTTCCAAGGGATAGAAAATAGTGATACCAAGCATCTTGTTATCACAAAGCACCTTCTACTTTATACCAGGCAAATATTTAACAGCTCATTAGAACATCACAATTGGAGAAGGACATCCTTATCCAAACATGTTCGTACATGTTTGGCAGCTTTGACTGAGGTTGCTGTGAATCCAGCAAGTAGATAGCTTGGCCTAGTTAATTAGTCATGCCTTCTCTAGTGTCTTGTCAGTCCTTGGCAATCATGAAAGTCTGGACATAGGCTGTGGCACAGCACAGTGGGAAAGAAGGCTGGAAAAAAAAAAGGATCTTCCATCACAGGTGAAAAGGTAATTAGTCAGACATATATTTCAAGTGGCAGCAGCCTCAGAGCAGATTGTGCAGGGTAATCCTGCAATTTTCTATATACTTTTAATTATCTTTTAATTATTAACAGTTCTTGTCCACTCCAAATGCATTTGGCTAGCACCAAGCTTCTTTTTGCTTTTTCCTTTTCCATTTTTTCTCCTACTTGTTCTAATCTAGACCCAGTTCCAACTGCTAACGCATCAATGTCAGAAACTGCAGTCAAGCACAGCCTGTCCCCAGATCCCAACCTCTATAAACACGATGGCTCATTAATAACTTAAAAAGGATGATGACACTGATACTATTTATAGGGTCCTGCCAGCCAGGACTGCCAAAGTTAAGGAAATTAACATGAAAAAATTGTCAACTGCGAAACATTAGTGTTTATCAACAGATCAATCAAACTTCAACTACTGTAAATTGTGCTTTTAGCTAAATAAAATGTATCCACAATGACAATTTATTGAATGCCTTATTTTGTTACTCTTGTGCCCTTGTATCTGTTTCAATGAGAGACAGAGAAAGAAAAACAGGGAGACAGAAACTCCTACACTCCTCTTTCCCCCTTCGCTCCCAGACTCCCCTGACACCTGCCAAACCTCCCACAACTGCTGAGCTCTCAAAAGTTACAGCTACATGTTTCACGATGAGTGGCAAATCAGAACTGCTGAACAAAATTCTCATGAAGTCAATTAAGTGTTAATTAGCTTTGACTGAGGGCACACAAGTCTCCAGCAAGCTGAATAAATGTCAAGGTGACGAGGCTGTATACTAAGTACTGGGTTTACATGTGTGCAGCGCTTATAGTTTAAGGGTTGTTGGGGTTTTTTCTCCCTTCTTTCATCATCACCTTCTCTCTCTATTTGTATCAAAAGGAGACAGAATGCTACAGCAAGAATGAAGTTTTCCTTCGCCTTTTCACAGCCATATTTGCTAAAAATTGCAGGATAGGAAATTTGCTGCAAATAGTTGGGTAGTCCTGCTGACGGGAAAGTGGCACGAAAGCAGGCTTTGGAGGAAATTAACCGAAAGAAACCAAAGAGACACATAAATTAGAATATGATGTTCAAAGCCAGCTCTGATCTTAGTTCATTGTTTTCTGGATCTTCTACACTGAATAGAATAATAAAATAATAATAACTAATAATAAGAAGAACTAAAATAATAACTAATCAAATAAATAAATGTGCAAGTGATATAAATTATAATTTGGTCAGTCTTTGCTAAGAATTTAGCCTGCTGAGAAATGAGAAGGCACATGCAAAGAATTAAAGCCAACCAAACAAAAAAACTTGACTGATACACTATGATCTGGAAGAGACTCGCTCAGAAGTAAAAAGCCAGACAGTATATCTGTCCCATGACGTGAATACTAGGTGTAATATTGTTATTTTTTACTATCTTACACTTGTGTTGGGGTTTAGAGGCCTCAGTCAAGATCAGGGCTGGTAGATGCTATAAAGAAAGATCACAATTCCTTCCTGATACGATTTCACAATCTGTAGCTGTGATCTTGCAATTAACTTAAAGTAGGTCATTTCCAACACTGAGCCCATTACATGATTGAGGTTTCAAACAGACAAGACAGAGGGAAAAAAGGGAGAGGAAGGAAACATTATTAACACATTTTACTGGTTCAGATGGAAAAATTAAGTGCCTTGCCCAGGGTCAGAGAACATATGACACTGATAATGAAAAAGCTGGGAAATCAAGCTTGACTTCAAGAGTCCAGACTGCTGTTTGCATTGCAACACTGTCCCCACTGGGAAGATTTCTGTCGAGAGCTAATGATATCCCAGTTTAGGTGGCAGACAAGGAACTCTCAACTGTGACTAAAATTTCCAAGGAGGTCTTTAAGCTACAACAGTTAATATTAACAGACCAGAAAATAAAGTTATGAGCATATTATGGAGAATACAAAAAGTAGATGGACACATTTCTATTTATTTCTGCTTTGTGAGACTAAAATGAAGATGAAGGACCTGCAAGTAACTTGGATGTTCTTTGGAAATGCTTGCTTGAACTCATGGTTTTAACAAAGGACCTGATATTTGGGAAAGATATTTCAAGTTGCTTGCCAAAATCTTTGCCTTTCATCTTACATATGCATTATCAGGAAAGGATAAGCCACTTTCTGTACGAAAAGAGCAAGTTTGATAGCAACAGATGAATCCTCGCTTCAGAACAGAGGAAAATTATTTGTCAGTGGCACTGGTCTTGCCTATAGACACATGGACTTTGTAATTTCTGAGGGATATCCCTTACTCCTCAGGTTTTTAAAATTACCATTTTACATTTTTAATCTGGCTGTTTCTCACAGGATTTTCCAGTGTTAAAGACACTGTGAAGTACCTGACTAACTTCAGTCATTTCTGAAAAAAGCTGAGAGATTTCTATTGACATTTTCTGAGATGCAGGCTTCCTAGGAATATCAGAAAATGAGAAAAGAGGACAGACTACCATTTTATTGGCCTATTTGATTCTGTCTAGAGATTTTAAGGAATTGGGAGATACATAAAAGAAGACAAAGTAAAAATGTATCTCATTCTGGCTGGTAGAAAAAAATAGACCACATGGAAGATGTTCACTGAATCTGAAAGCCAGCACATTGTTGATTAATAAACATGAAGAGGTTATTCATACATTGACTGCAGAACTCCTTAGCACAGGCTATCACAGATCCAAAAGATACAATAATTATCAAGAATGATTAAGAAGTTTATGGACATGAAGAGAAAATCAAAATAAAATATCTTCCATAGATCCAGCTGTTGGTGTAGATTTGTAGTTTGTGGGTTGTTGTGGGGGTTTTTTTCAGTAGGTAACTAGGAGATCATATTCTGCAACTCTTTCTATTGAAAGAGCTGTATTAGACAAACACATATATCACAAGACTGCAGTTATAACACTTTTCTGTAGGTTTCTTTCTTTTTTGTAAGTGTAGACAGCAAAAGCATGGAAAAGTCTTCTTTACATTTTTTTCTTAAAATTCTTTTTGGAGTTTGTAGTTTTTAGTTTGAAAATACAAGATTTATTGTGGATGAAGACTAGTTATTAATTCTGACAGTAGAGTTGATCAGTAAATTTGAATGGAGGGAAGTGCCCAGATAGTGCCTAATAAAAAACCTGAATGAATTCAAAAGTTAAGCCTCCAAAATGATCATTTACTTCAGCAATACATCTTGATCATGACCTCCTCAGAGAAATGAGTGGGCATACCTATGCCTTGGCTGGTCCATGCTAGGCTTCCGTTTGGAACTAAGTATACTGGAAATTAAGAAGATGTAGATTTATAACTGTAGTTCAGATCCAGTTACTGGTTAGAACTTGTCTCGGTGTCTTCTCATGGAGCTGATTTTAATTGTTTGGGTATATTTCTACTTCATTATCAAAATTATGAACTTTAATGAGGATGGAGTGTTTTCCAGGCATTCCAGATGTTGATTTTCATTTTTTCTCCCCTGCTTTTCCTTTGTTGTCACTGCCTTATAAACTAACAGGAATGACCATTAAAATTTTTTGATCAATGCTAGGAAGTGCCTTAGAGTATTCCTGTCAGGAACATCACAAAGAGAGCACATTGACTAGATCTTCTGGTTTGTACCATTGAAGATATACAAGTAATGCTCTGACAAAAGGGATCAGCATTTAGATTTCAAAGTGTATGAGAGACTTTTTCTTCCTAAGATGCATCTTTCTGGCAAAGCATAGAAGCTCTCAAGTAGGTGTAAATTACATTTATGGCCATGACTGCAAGGTTCATTGACATGGTTAAAGCAGTATAAAGTAGTCTCAGTGAAAATGACAATCAGGCCCTGAGGCTTAGACAGATGGATGGACAAAACAATATCTGTATAGTTTTATGCTACCTTTGCAAAAAGAAGTCACCAGTTTAAAATAAAAATAAAAGAATGCATTGAAAACAAATTGATCTATTATGGAATAAATACCAGAAACCATGACTCAGACCAAAAAAAAAAAAAGGCGGAAAAAAAAAAACCCCAAGAAAAGGACTTACTATTCCCCCCCTGCATGTCGGTGAATGAATATAAATCTGACCGAAATCAAATAGGATAGCTGAGTTCCAGCTTTGACTCACACAGGACTCTCCTGTACAATACTGGCTAAATCACTTACACACACAAACTCGTTCCCTGAGCCTTGGTTTGCCCAGCTATAAGATTGAGATGATGGCCTATATTTTTACTTTAAAACACTTTATGCTTAAAAAGTTCTATATGAAGGCTTTTGAATATTATAAGAACACTTATCTATTCATTCCTCATAAAATATATGTCTGAACTGACAATTGAACGGATCTCACTTCTAACATCAGAAACATTAAACAGAATTCTGTGTCTTACTATTTCACCTTATAAATTAATAGATGTGCAATCTTTTCAGTGTCTTCTGTTGCTAAATCACAACAGCTATGTCGTCTCTGCTTCTCTTATGTGAGCTCTGAAATGAAGGGGCATAACCTTCATTCTTCTAAACCTGCTTCTGTGTGAAGAAAAAGTACACTCAGCAATATGTCCATGCCTACTTTTTGGAAGTATTGTAAGCTACACACCCTGTTCTGAAGGAATATATTTATTTTAATATATTAACATATATTTTCACTAGAGAATAACAACTTTTAATAGTACTTAATTATTTACATAATACATCTCACAGAATCACAGAATCACAGAATTGTAGGGGTTGGAAGGGACCTCGAGAGATCATCGGGTCCAACCCCCTGCCAAAGCAGGCTCCCTAGCTCATACTGCACAGATAGGTGTCCAGACCAGTCTTGAATATCTCCAGAGAAGGAGACTCCACCACCTCCCTGGGCAGCCTATTCCAGTGCTCTGTCACCCTTACTGTGAAAAAGTTCTTCCGCATGTTGCTGCGGAACTTCCCATGCTCCAGTTTGCAGCCATTGCCCCTTGTCCTATCTCCACAGACCACTGAAAAGGGGATGGCCAATTCCCTCTGCATCCCATACTTAAAATATTTATAAACGTTGATTAGGTCCCCCATCAGTCTTCTTTTTTCCAGGCTGAACAGCTCCAGCTCTCTCAGCTTTTCCTCTACATTATAAAAATAAATTTTAAGAATGTAAAAATGTATGCTTTCTTTCAAAAGAATACTGGAAAGTCTAAAAAGCAGTGGGGTTTTGGGGGTTATTTTTGTTTGTTTGTTTGTTTGTTTGTTTGTTTTTAAAGCAGCACTGTATTGTCACAACATGACTGTGACTTTAAAATTAAATTCATCACCCAATTATGAAAGTGAAAAAGTTAAAATTACTATGTCTTTCACTATGTTTGGGACAATGAGTTTGCTCTATGAAGTTACAATCAGTGAGCTGTCATCTAGTTACAGTATGTTCACAGCTATGTTGCTGTAATAAAGGGAAAGCACACGACCATTTTCCTGGTGATACTTATAATGATGCATAAATTTTGGTTCATCAAAATGTATCCAGGGTCTATATTTAAAGTTTTTACAGAATTTCTTAAATCATAGCATCCTTACACCCAGTTACCACTCAGTGAACTGAGATTCATCATTCTTAAGAGCAAACTCATCTCCTGATGGATGCTGGTGCCTTAGTTTGGGCAGAAAGAATCCTGTTGCAGTGCACTGGGGGGGTGGGGAAATAAAAATGTTTATTGGCACTAAGTGTTTGTCAGAATGTGCAAAACTTTCTGCTTGCTCTTTCATAACTGCACAGGGCTTGGTTGATTGCTTCAGCCATTAATTTGATCCCAAGAACCACCTTCACTTGCTATTCCACATCCTTCCTTGCTGCTATTTACTGATGTCACTTGTGCCAGTTGATGAAATTAGAATGTGTTGAAGTCAGGAGTTTTCAATGGTGTAGAGAAATGTTGAGCACTAGGAATTATTATGACGAATCTATTATACTTGCAATGATTTCTAAATCAGGATGCTGTTGCAGGCCAAATCTTTTACTGCCCTTCAGGGCTCTTGTCTTCCAAATGCTTTCTGTGGTATTGAAATGGCTATGCTGAAGATATGCTGATAAAAAGGCAATTTAGCTTTAATACTTCTCACATTCTCTTTATACAAATCCACAGTGAAGTAGTTCTTTGTCTTCATGTCCTGGAAAATTCACGTTTTTATCTCAGTTCATTATTGGATGATATACTGTGTCTTTGGTTCTAGAGATTGTCATAGCCTTCTCAAGTCTTCCTCCACCCATACTCCTGGATGCTGGAAGTTCTAGGATCCCTGATTCAAGACAGATAGGTAACTACTGGAGGCAGTCCAGCGGAGGGCTACAGACATGATGAAGGGACTGGAGCATCTCTCATACAAGGAAAGGCTGAGAGAACTGGGTCTGTTTACTCTGGAGAAGACTGAGAAAGGATTAATCAACAATTATCTATATCTAAAGGGTGAATGTCAAGAACAAGGGGCCAGACTCCTCTCAGTGTTGCCCATTGACAGGACATCGTCAATGGACAATGGGCTCAAACTGGAAGAGGAAGCTCCATTTGAAGTTGAAAAAAAAACTTCTTTACTGGCAGAGCACAGGCTGCCCAGAGAGAATGTGGAGTCTCCTTTTCTGGAGAGATTTGAAACCCACTTGGAGATAATCATAGAATCATGAAATTGTCCTGGTTAGAAGGGACACTTTAGATCATCAAGTCCAACCATCACCCTAACCTGCCATCCACTACAAAACCACATACCTCAGTACCATATCTAACCATCTTTTAAATACTTCCAGGGATAGAGAGTCCACCAGTACCTTGTACAGTCTGTTCCAAAGTCTATCAACCCTCTCTGGGAAGTTTTTCATAGTATCCAATATAAACCTTCCCTGGTCTAATTTGACACCATTTCCTCTTGGCCTATCACTTGTCACTAGGGAGAAAAGGTCATCCCCCACTGCTCCACAACTTCCTTTCAGGTAGTTGAAAAGAGCAATTAGATTTCTTCTCAACCTCTCCTTCTTCAGAGTAAACAACTCCATTTCCCTCAGCTGCTCATCATAACATTTATTCTTCAGTCCCCTCATGAGCCTTGTCACCCTTCTCTGGACACACTTCAGCATCTCAATGTCCCTTCCGTAGTGAGGGACCCAAAACTGAACTCAGTACTCAAGGTGGGTCCTCACCACAGCTAACTACAAGGGGACAGTAACTTCCTACTCACCACAGTGTTCTTAATACAGGCCAGGATGCCATTGGCCATCTTGGCCACCTGGGCACATTGCTGGCTCATGTTCATCCAGGTGTCAACCAACAGCCCTAGGTCCCTCTCTGTCAGAGTTTTCTAGCCACTCTCCCCAAGCTTGTAGCACTGCTTGGAGTTATTATGACTCAAATGCAAGACCTGGCATTTGCTTTGTTGAACCTCATGCTACTGGCCTTGGCCCATCAATCCAGCCTGTCCAGATCCTACCCTCAGGAAGATTAACATCCCCACCTAACTCAGTGTCATCTGCAAACTTACTGAGAGTGTACTTGATTCCCCTTGTCAGACATTGAAGAGAACTTGGCCCAGCACAGAGCCCTGAGGAAGAACACTGGTGACTGGCCATCAAATGGATTTAACTCTATTTACCACCACTCTCTGCCCTTCCATCCACCCTGTTTTTTACCCAGCCAAGAATGCACCCATCCAAATCAAGAATACACAGTTTCTCTAAGAGAATCCTGTGGGAAATGGTTTCAAAAGCTTTGCTAAAATCCAGAATCCTGTGCAACATGCTCTAGGTGAAGCTGCTTTAGCAGGAAAGTTGGAGCAGATGGTCTCCAGATGCCCATTCCAACCCCTACCATTATACAATACTGTGATTCTCTGGTAGCCCAGTAGCTGCAGGTTGACACATCTAAAATACTCCTGTGTGGCTTATCTAGGCAGGTGAAAATTCCTGTGATTATGTACTGCATGCAGTAGAAATTTCCAATTTCAGAGTTCTCCTACCCTAATCTACAGCAGCTGGTGTTAGAGCAAAGTTTCTTTGCCCTTGCACTGTTACCTGGACTCTGAACCAGTATGATAAATGGGTTGTCTATGGGTCCCTACTGACTGATGTGATGGGAGAAAGGAGCCTCAAATGGGAATAGGCTTCCCCTAGACAAGGGGGATGTAAACAGGCTTACATTGCCTTGGAACAAAAATTTGAAAAGCAATGATATAGTGGTATAAATGCTGCAGGAGAAAGATATACATAGGTATTGCTAAGTGCTGCAGGAATACTGAGCCACTGGTATTTCCTGAGTGTGCAATTTGATGTATTTATTTCTTCCGGTGACAAAGAAAGTTAATAGACAGCTTTCCTGTTCTTTTCGGTGATTACTTGTTTGCTTCTTCTTTCATACAAAAGGTTAAGATGTGACAGTATAAAGAACTGTGAGGCAAACAAGAGAGAGACAGAACTAGAGAAAAAAAAGGTTTTCCTTTCCTTTTTTTTTTCCTTTTCACTGATCTGTCATACAGCAACACCCTAAAGCCACACACATATATGCATCTGTATATGCACATGTATATGCATACATATGTCCATATATGCTCTTGGATTTGAATACAGAAATATAGTTACATACATAGATGTATGTGTATATCTATGTTTGTACAGCAACCCCAAGCATGTGTAGAACAGAATACTTTAAAGCTACTTCTAAGCAGGGAAAGCACTTTAAAGCAGCCTAAGTGCTCAAAAACTCAGGCAGCTTCTGTTGTGTCTTTAGGCATAGACCAGGGCTTGGTTACAACCTATGCAAGAGCAACTGCACCATGCAGAAATACCTTAAAGTTCTTTTGGCATCCAAATGGGTTACATCTGCAATGCTGCAAGACATAATGTGGATGTTATACCATGCCATGTCGTGTCCACTTTGACCTGATCCTTAACAGTTCCTCCAGTACTTAAGGACTATATGAGGTGGGACTTCCAGCATACCAAAAGGTCTGGTAGTAACTGCATATTAAAGAATTTAAAACCAAACTAGTCACACAAAAAACCTGCAGCCACAGAGTACAAATCAGAGATGGGAAAGCTGTTTCATTAAGTTTCTGCTCATGTCTCTGTTTCAGCTTATTTCCATGTTTTCAAAAGAAGTTAGCACTTCTTCATTACAGTTTTATTTAAACTACCTCTGTAAAAAAATGCTGGTTTAGAAAACAAGAACAGCAAAAACTCACTTCAGAGGAAAGATTGATACTTTTTTTTAAACCAAACATCATCACAAAACCAGAATAGAATGTAGAAAAAAAATAAAGCACAATAAGCACCACCAGGGATCAAGTTGGGGGATGGCAAGAGCAGGAATTTTCAGATGTAGCAGGATTTTTTTCAGATGTAGCTGCAAACATGGACCACCCTGAACGTAAGATTCAGACCAGGTTCTCATCCCAACCTCAAACCCAAATACATTGCCTCCCTCTTTTATACGACTGAAAATATTGTTATGTGTGCTGATTTTATAGTTGTGGATCTTTCTATTATTTAGGATTAGAAGACGCTGTCTAAACTGAGTGAGAATGGCTATTTGGTAACAAGGACCAGTATACCAGAACAAACAAATGGCCCGTTCTACCCCATATCTGGTCTCTGGAGTCTGCAGTGGGAGGCATAAAATCCCCATATTGTAACTAATTATGCAGTAATATACCATGGGAGATTGTCCCCAGCTGCCTGTATTACTAACTCATCTGAAACATGAATGTACAGGAAGTCTCAAGAGAAAACTTCATTCTCTTAAGATTTCCAGTTTTTAGAAGTTTTACTAAAGTTCAGAGAAACAGAAAAAAAAACCCTATCTGCTTTTATTTTCACTCCAAAGACAGACCAAAAACATTGAGGCTTTCTCCTTGCAAATTCACACAGTGTGAAAAGATTTCACTGGTGGGGTTTAGTTTTAAGACAGGTTGATTTTTTCCTGCAGAATGAGTAGAAGCTATCAGCCACCCTTTTAGTTTTGTTCTCTATGTGCCATTCATTGTAATGAAACTTACTGAAAATTTTGTCAACAATCAGCTTTATAAAAGCTTTGTACATTGTCTGCATAAAAGCCCTATTTTGATGAGAAAATTACTATTAATGAGAACATGTTCTTTTCTGGCATCAGACTCAAAGAGACACAGGTCATAAATCTCTTTGATCTTCTTGCAAAAAGCTAGTATCAAGGAAAAGAAGCTAGTTCATTTTTTTTCTTTTTTTTTTCTTTTTTTTTTTTTTTTTAAGCTCCTGATTGAAACAATTCCATTTAGTAATCAGTAATTTATCATGCTTGCTTCCTCCTACCCACCCCACTCCCCCAGCTCCCACTCCCCTTTCCTTCTCTCTGTTCTTTTGTTTGGTTTTGATTCTTTATTTCAATGCACCAGAAAATCTTCCAGCATGGCCTTATCTATTTATTTCCCTTGGTTTCACAGGGGTGGAAAATTTTTCAAGGGGAGTAATGGGGAAAGCATTGGGGTGGTTTTTGGTTTGTGGTTTACTGGGGTGGGTTTTTTTAGAAAGTATGTGTTGAGAGCTGGGGGGGGGGGAAGAAAAAAACACATTGAAAAGAAACTATAAAAATTAAATGTGAAGAAGAATAGTAATATTCTAGTTTAGTCAATGAACTGTTGGCTTTCATACATGTGTCAATACTGCCATCTCTTGCCTCTCCAACAGCCTGGGCAGGAAAGTATTTTCATGAAACTGGAGAATGAACAGGCACTCACATACACACACGTATAAAAGAGCTAAGTTTACCAAGAGAAGTGAGTGATTTTTCCCTGGTACTTTTTGTCATGTTTTAAGAAAACTGATTTCTTAAGTTAGGTGGGACAATTTCCAGGGTTTTACAAGCACAGTGCCTTTCAGGTAAAAAAACCCAACCAAACAAAAAAGTTACATATATATATATAATTTTTTTAAAATATATTATTATTGTAACCTACTGCTTGGCCCAACGCCTGGACATTGGTTGGGTCTTGCCTGTGCTTGCCTAAACGTGAGCAGTTTTGGTCCCATGCTATGACCACTGGCTATTCTTTAACTTGTTCTGAAGCTCAAAATATATCCCAGACAGAGGCGTGAAAGGCACATGAAGATACGATAATGCATCAAGCTTACCATGCTCCAGGCTTCTAACAGATACACAAGGTTGCTTAGCACACAGTGGTCATGAGTTGTGCATTAGTCTATTCCTGTAGTGTTACACCAGACAAGCACAGGACAAGTATTTTAGTACTCCTTTTCCTCATTGTCATTGTTTGTTAAGTTTTGTGATTCAATCTGACTACATTTACGGTGTGTACGCCTGTGCACATGTGTACAAAGTGAGATGGTAATTAAAGGGCAAAAGAACTAAACCTGGCAGTTGTCTTCATTGCAGAGTGAATGCTTTATCAACAAACCACAGGTGTTCAGCACCAAAGCAGATAAAAACATATAGGACCTGAGATGACAGTTCTGTGTTCAAAATACATTAATCACCCAAGGTAAATTTGTGCATCTGTTATACACTGTTGGTGTTTCACTTGTTTTGTTCCAGAGATATTAAAATAGATGAAAATCTTTTCCCTTTTCAATGTGGTTGGTCCAAGAAGTACACATGGCATTTTCCTACTTGGTGTGACTTCTTGATCTGTCACATCTGCTCTGCTTGCTCCTGTGTGGTCACAGGACTCCTCTACACAATGCAGAGATGTGGAGCATACAGCTGGCTCTGTTGTGTCCCCAAGGGCAAAAGCCTGTGGTGTCCAAAACAGAAAAAGTCTCAGTTTTGTCAGTACGGTGTGGGGTTCAATTAGCATGATGGAAACTTTCATATAATTATGTCTTTTAGTCAATGGACTGCTGTTTCATTTACAGTCTATCAGTAATTTTGAGCCCTCAGAGATTAATTACAACCAGATACATTTCAGACAGATCTACAAAGTAAAAAATTTCCAGTGAAAATAATAGTCTTCGTATCCTTGTTGATCCATTTGGGTGAGAACTAGAGGACAACTGTATATCAGCCATAGAAAACTGAACTCATATATAGGAATAATGATATCGGTTCCTGATTTCATCTATTGTGGGAGGAACAACCTTGATTCTGCTGTCTGTGCACAGTGGGTTCTGGCAGAAAAAGAATGCAAGTCTCTATTAAGCCAGGTGGTGACATTTGTGCTTCTTTGTCAAAGGGGAGGTGGTAGATTGCCCACTGCACTCATGAACTAAGTAAGCCTTGTCCATTGATTTAAAACTTTCTATAGCTAGCAGTATTTTTTTTCTAATGTTTACGTGCAAGATACATAGTTGATGAAAGAATTTTCTGTACAGCTTATCATCAGAAATAGGTAATGCTTTATTACCTCACTCCCCTTTAACCTCATCTATTGTTTGGAGGTCCACTGGCTTAATTATTTCAGGTCCAACAAGACAAAAATATAAAGAAATCAAAAGCTCATGCTTTCATATTTTGTCTATCAGCAAAATTCAGTAGCTCCTTAAATACAAACAGGCCACTGTCCACCTCATGGTACCTCCTGCTTCAGTATTTGGAGTTATACTGTGCTTTCTTCAGTACAGTACTTTTAATTGAGAAAAACCTTTTCCTATCTGGCCCAGATTTGTTAATTTTCCTTATTTTTTTCCCCTCCCCTTCCCCACCTTTCAGCACCCTCTATTGATTCGGTGCCATGAATATTCTTCTGACAATTACTCTAACATCCTTTTACTTTGATCTGGATACTTGCAAGCATTTTATCATAAGTGCAAGAGTAATTATGAGCAAGTACTCATAAGCAGATAAGTACAAGAAGACTTTCAAAAGTTTATTAAGGAAGATGCAGGTAAGATACATAGTAGGCAGATGATGTGGGGACAGAAATTTAGGGAAACACCTATTTAGTAGAACATCAGAATCAGTGAAGAACATCCAATTTTCATTAAGCAAATGCTGCCTCAACCTCACAGCTGCTTCTTCCCAATGTGAAATATCAGAGAACCAAAACAGTTAAAAAGGAAAGATTAGAGCATGTGGAATGACCTTTTAGATCTCTGCACTGGGTTGTGGACCTGCCTGAGTTGCTCAGGGGTACATCTGCAACCCCTTACAGGATTTAGGGGGTATTTACCTGCAGAAGTGTTAGGAACAGGGAGGATCTCTTTGAGATAATTTTTTTAATAGCTCTTAGTGTGGTGAATATTCAGGCTACCAACAGCACAGGATGGCAAATACCAGATAGAAGCTATCCTTTGCAATTTGAGTGTGTGTATCTAAACATATCTACTGTTAAAAGTTATGAATATATAACCTCAGGATCATAAGGCGATAAATCTCATCTGGTCATTAAAGCAATTATTAAAAAATAATAATAAAAAAAAAACCAACCACAAAACCCCCAACTTTATAACATATAACAAATCTAGCTTTCTTCCCTACATTAGTGTTGATGTGCATTATCGCTATTTGGTTTGATTTTAGAGAAACATAGATTCAATTCCAGTCAATGGTTCACTAAAATTTCCTAATGTTCTAAAGGATGCTTCTCTATAAAACATGTTAAAAAAATAAAAGATCCTTAATCTTACTAAACTCCTCCATTTTATCTTCTACCCATAAATTACATTCTCATCCGAAGCAGCATTGGTAAGATATGTTATGAATTCTTCTATGGGTAACTCATTCTTTTTGTGTTTTCATAAGAATTTTTTTTTTTAATTTTTTTAGGAGTCATTAGACTTTCAGCCACCCTCTTGAGAAGTTTCTTAAGCATTCCTTTAAAATTAGAAGTTTCAGTGTGTATAATGACCAAATTAGGTGTTTTTTTCTCCCCTCCTTTTCACTTATCTTTGATGACAGTTGCTGTTTTATCCCTGAATGTTTCAACTTCTATTTACTCTCTCGTCACATGACTAGGATCACTTAAGACATTACACTGGCTCCAGTACTTGGTACTATCACGCAATCCCAGTGTGCCTTTACAGGCTAGCACTGAGTGTCCCAACCAGCCACAGTGTACAAATCCATAGAAGATTCACTGCTTTAGAGGTTTTGCAAGTCAGATATCATATTTTGAAAGTTTGAAGAGTAGTTTTTGTGTTTTGGTTCAGGATGTTTTGTTTTTCTAATAAGTCTATTTAATTTCCAATTACGTTTTGAAAGACTACTAGGTAAGGGCAGACAAGGGTTTTAGTAATATGGTTTACTTTTAATATGTATGGGAGGGAGATTTTTTAATATCTTCGCAGCACTGATATTCTTGACTCTTTCTAAATCTAACAGCTAGAAACAGGAATTTTGGCTCAGCTGATAATGGTTTTGAACAAAATGTTGTAATCCCTTCCTTACCTAATTTCTCAAGACTGCAAGCAAAGCTTTTCGCTATTAGGGAGGAGTAGGAGCGATTTGTGTTACTAGCAGAGGAGTTAAGTGTCCTTGAAAGGTCAACTGGGCCATATTGACAGGCCATCTCAAGCTGCTGATGCTTGTCACACCGGTCATTTCAGGATTAAGATCCTTAGGTAAGATTTTATATCCATACTAGATGGGGCCATCAGTGTCCTTATTTCCACTTTTTCCTTTTTTTTTTTTAATTCTTAGTTGTTATTTCCACTTTTGTATTTGCTAATTCTTTTTTCTCCAAACCACATGTTCAGGCCTACTCCTCTGTGGCAGGGTATTCTTGAGGTCTCTTCTAGCACACAGAAATCAGTATCAATACTGCCTGATACCATATAAACTGTGTTTCTCTTTCACTACAGTTCCATAGTGTAATTTTTTGTGTTTCCTGTAGCTCATACCCTAGCATTTTGGTTTAGCACCCAAGGTTTGTCACTTAACTTTGCTTTCCTTTCTGTTTCCCCACTGCCTAGGAAAGTACTCCAGCTTTATTTTCTCTTCTGTCTGGTCACTTCGACAACATTAAAGTTGCTTTTCATGGGGCAACTGACAAATGTTTATTTCTTTCAAGTGGTAGCACTGGATAAACTATAAACAGACTCTAGAAGCAATGCATGTTTACGCATAACTATTCACAGACTTTTATAAATATAAACATATACATAGCTGTGTAAGTATTTTTATATATGCATATACTCTGTCTCTTTAACAGGAGAGGTTTTATAATGATTTAATGATGGGTGTTGATGGTTAGAGGCTGCTCCTCTCTCCCTTAACAGTATGAATAAAGCAATAGGGCATCTGTGAAATACAGTTCTGTAAATCTCAAAACAACAAGGGTAGTTTGTGTGTTTCCTTTTGCCCAGAATCTCCCATTTGTGTTAAGCAAATGTTTTATTTATTTGCTTGTGTACTGTTTCTGATTCTTTGGAATATTGCTAGGATTTCTTTGTGTGTCTCTTACTGTTTTGTTTGAGACAAGGGATGGCTGAATGAATTCAGGTAAAATAAGAGTCTATTCCACTCTAACATGTATCTAAGACATGACCTTGACCGAAAATGATCATTCATGGATGTTCACAAAAGTTGCACCCTTTATTATCTTGTTCAGGGTTTGGGTTTTTTGTTGTTTTTTTTTAAATTCCTATCCATTCAAGAAGCAGGAGATATTAGTGGGATTCTCAAGAGACAGCTCTGCTCCTGAGATGTTTTCAGATAAATTTTTCAGACACAAGAGATTCTACTAGCTCAGGTAAACTCTGAAAAAACCTCCTTTGGGTGTTTATCAACATTTTCTGAACCAGAAGTATACGAACGTTCACTCATCACTTGACTAATCATTGAGGTGTATGAAATCACCATCATTTGCAAAGACTGGAGAAAGACAAGGCTTGAAATCCTTAATATATTTAATTTCACTATTGAATAAAATATACAAGGCTCTATGTTGTAAAAGAAGTGATGTGTGTTTACATGGGATGGAAATATATACAGAGAGATTTCCAGGAGAATATCCAAGTTGGTCTTATATGTACAAGTAAATAGAGGCACCAAACACTGGATTTTTTCCTATCACCACCATAATAAAATGAAAATGTTATTCAAATCCCCCAAGAATGTCTGGTTTCATAACATGACAACCAAGATTCTATAATGAAGTAATCTTGGGCTAATAAATAACAACTCCTACACTCTAACCTCAGTTTTTAAAGTCAGCAGCTCCCCACTGATATTAGCAAAATTACTTAACTGTCTTGCTTTCGTGCTTTGGGACAGTTTAGGACAAAAAAATGCATTGGAAATTATTTACCTCATTTTTTTATCTCTGCACAATATTTTTGTAGCCCCTGCGACAGGATGGGCTGTGACAATAAATTTCTGCATCTTCATTGCAAACAGGAGAGATAATCTGCTTTCTAGGTTTACAGAAATGTAAAACATAAAGTGTTAGAGAGTGAAGATACCCTGGGTGTAAGAACCCAGACAGAGTGGTAGATGTTTCACATGAAAACCAGAATAGAATAGAACAGAACAGAAATGGTTTAGTTGGAAGGGACCTACAACAATCATCTAGTCCAACTACCTGACAATCTGACAATTCAGGGCTGACCAGTAATTAAAGTATGTTATTAAGGTCTCTGTCCAAATTCCTCTTAAGTACCAACAGACTCGGGGTATCAATCTTTCCCTCTCCCACTCAGTCACCACCTTACTTGTGCATGTGGCTGCAGACCCATGGGTCCTGTTGATTCTGTGATAGGTTATTACTACTCACAGGTCACCCATAGACTCCCAAAAAAGTTGGCAGGACAGCATGGAGATGTCTTCTCCTACCTAAATGTATGCTAAAATTGTTTTGTACTGCTAATGAGAGAACCATGTTTTGTACAGACTTGTATTGCGAAGTACTGTTTTGATGCAATTTCTACGTGTTCCTGAAAAGATTAATTACAAGTTTAGATGCCTGTGTGGCTGGAGATCTGGAAAGGATTGCAATCAATGTGCTGGACAAAGCAAAAGCTCAGGCCTCATGCACTTAACAGATTATGTTTATTCTACAAAGGGGAGAGAATATTGAACTCTACATGTATCCTCAGCACCTTCAACCCATGTGATATTTTTCTTTCCAGTTTAAAATCCTAAAATCAGCTGAATGTGGCATATGGAACCCCAAATTAACAGCTAGGTAAGGTCCTAGAAAAGTTGTTTCAGTCAGGGATTTAACAGATCCCTGCTCTATCCCTCCACAGTGCACTCGGTGAACACTTAGCAATTCAACTGGAAACCAGAAGCAATAGTACTTGCCACCGTTGTAAGAAAGCATAATGCAGTCAATGCTTGTTGCCAAATTTCACCAGTATGGACCTATTACGAGTAGAATGGATAAGCTGGGATCTTAAACACCATTTTGACTAGAATGGGGATCTTATCTGACTGCAGCAATAGGGAAGTCAATTCTTCACTTCTGTTTCTGCCTCAAGAAGTTTGTATAGAAAGAGGGTCACTCTGAGTTCAGATTATCTTTTTTATTGTGCCAACAGCGATCTCCCAAATCCACAGGGCCAAGGTCTGTGCATGGGGATGTTACTGCAGTCATTGCAAAGGGGTGATGCTGACAGTAATGTGTTTAGTTGATCCAGACACAGATTTTCTTTGGATAGAGGATTTTATTTTTTTTTTTGCTGTTTTTAATCTCTGCAGCTTCCCTAGCCAAGATAGATACGGCAAAATGAGGTTTTTTTTGAATATGAAGTGAAAAGCACCATATTTAAATACTGTGAATAACAAACACAAGAACAAATATTCTTTCTCTCACTTTCTACTTTCTGTGTGTTCAACTTGTGAGTCATTTGGTCTGGTGTACCACAGCCCATTAAAACAAAAAAGGAATCTACACTTAAAAAAAACACCCCCTCTCCCTCCTCCTCCCCAAATAATTGCTTTCTATTCTGTGTCATGTTTTAATTAAAGATAGGAGCACTACAATCTACGATATATCTGGAAATTATTAGAAACCTTTTCCAGAGGCAAAAAGGATCAATACCTCTTTGTCTCAGTGGCATAAAACATGTCTGTGTTACTTCTTTCCTGCTGGCAAGAGAGAAAATGGAAAGAGTCTAGGATGGGAATAATAGCAGCACCGAAGGGGAGACCCATGTGCCAGGCCAAATTGAGCATGCTATTTCTTTTGTTTTTATTTTTAAAAACAAGCAGAGTGGTTTGCATTATCTGCTTCTGTCCCTGCAGTAGGTTTTGCTCTTTGTGTGTCAGGGGTAGAAGACAGACCTGAAGCTACTGAGTCAAGCCACTGAAGAAAGGAAAGATGACTGAGGGTTAGACAAGAAGCCTGGGAGTCAAGTCCTGGATTTCCTTATTGACTTCACTCTGGATCTGCTGCGTGATGCCGGTCAGCTTACTTGCAACTGAGAAGATGCAGGTCTTGTGCCTTGCATAACAGTGATCATGTCCTCTAGAGAGTAATTTCTTGTTGACTTGCCCTTGCCCTGCACAAACTGACTCTGGCTTTCGTTTTGTTGCTTTCTGAAGGACAGTCTGAAAGTGGTTTCACTTGAGGCTGCCAGTGCCTCATGTGACAAAGTTTACCCAGGCATGTCCTTCTGCCTCTGGTAACCCTGCTGCACCACAGGTGAGGTTCATATGAGTCATCTCCAATTGTCAGTGGAGAGGAATGGGCACTTCTTGACTAAAACTGCAAATAAACCATGACCTTAAAGTGCTTGATTTTGCCTCACTTCACATAAAGAAGCCAAAGATTATGAACTAAGTTGTTCACATTATAGAATTTTGGAGTTAGATAGCATTAAACTGTACTTCAGTTGTCCCATATATATGTATATACATAATGGGAAATGAGATAATGGGATAATAATGAATAATAACATATCTAATCATCTTACTTGAACAATCTTCTTTATGTGAGGGGCTTGTAGCCACAAAAGTCAAATTTTATCCCCTGTTGCCCCTTTCCCTTTACTGAAGTCACTGCATTTTTTGTCTCATCTCAGCTGCAAGTCAAGGAGCAGATGGAGCTGAACTAGCTGTGCTCCCTGGCATTGCTCCCAACAACACGGGTGTATTTCTGAATTTGAAATGCAATTGAAAACAACTGTTGTTTCAAAAGATAATAACTTCTAGAAAGCCCCCACCCCACCCATGAGTGAGTGGCTTAAGGAACACCAGATCATTCATTTATGCATGTAGTGTAAGAGTGGAAGGGGCATTTTCACTGTGAATTGTGGTGTCCTAAGCAACACCAATTTCACATTTGTCCAGCTGTCCTTCAACTAGAACATAAATTTCAGGAGAAATCAAACCAGATGCCCAAATTCTTGGCTTCAAGACTGCTCAGATTACATTGTTGAAAAGTTTCTATTATTAATTAGCATTCCAATTAAATTAATATCTCCAGTAGGTTTTGAAAAACAAAATTATCAAGAAAGATATTCACCTAGCAGCTGACCTTGGTATCATGGAGTTAGTTACCCTCCCCTCTGAATCATTCCTAGGCCCCAAGGTTTCAGGAAATTTCTCCCCCAGCCTCAGCTTCCTGGAAAATTTTCTATCCCCTCTAATTCCTGGGGTGTGATAGGATAATTGCAGCAATCCAGTCCTTATTGTCTGTATCTGCGGCTGAACAGTGCTGTATAAGTTTAAAGTGTTATTATTATTGTAAGGAAATAATAATACTAATAAAACAAAATGAATCGAAGTCTTGTCTTCAGATGGTTATTTTAGCAATCCAGAAATCTAAAGCCCATGAAATAGACAATTAAGAGGGGTTAGATACTTAATATCAGTCGTTGTGTTTTGGTAGAATTTTGCAATAACGCAGATGCTATAATAATACGGATTTTTATTTCTCCTTACAGAAAGGAAGCAGTTGTGTTTTCAGAGAAGCCTTGAAGTCCTTCTGCAGAATGCAGAACTTTGTGTGTGGGGGCACGTGTGTGTGCCTGTGCGCTCAGACAGCCTCTCTTCTTTTGCAACAGCTCCATCTTTGGGAGAGAGAAGGGGAAATGTATTCTTTTCTTCAGCTGGCTTTGCAAACAAAAGAAACCTTGGAAATCTTGTTTCACCCTGGAATACCTTTCTCCCCCTCCACTCTACACCCTTTCTCCTCTTACCTCCCCTCACTGCTCTTATCAGTTGGGGGATTAAAAAACAAAACAAAACCGGCACTCCCTTTCTCTCTTTCCTGACATAACCCAGGGCCGGAGACTCATTTAATTAGTCTCTCTCATGTGGCTCGCAGCCCTGTTCAAGGCAAACATTCACCCCTGGGTTTCAGCACTGTTGCTTAGCCACTGAATTTTCCTTTTTAATTTTTTTGTCAGGAAAATGTGGTATCATGTTAATGGCTATTGGGGATCCTACGGCTAAATCATAATCATAATTGTCTACACTAATCGTAATTGTCTTGCTGTTGCAGTACACATCCCTCCCTCCTGTCAGTTTGCAGGCTTGCCCTACTCCGTTGCACAGTGTGCTTGCGCTGTATATGAGCTCTTCCAGGTGGGAATGACATTTCAGTAATTTTTTATCTATGGGGTGAAGAGCTGGGCCCAGGACACAGAGACTTAAGAGTCTGTCCTCTCAATATCCTCATCCCAGAACCCTCCTATGAGGAGAGCCATTTCTGTGTATTTAGTAGAGCTCACTTTTCCCTTTTAAAGTGAGACTTGCTGAGGAAGAGGAGCCAGGGACCCAGAACAAAGAACTTCTCTCATGCACAGTCTGCTTTTAATCACTGAGTTACACTCGTGGTTTCTTGCCTCCTGAATTTTTCATGCTTTCCCTGCAGTAGCCCACCTATAACAGAAGAGATTACATCTCCCTCTCGCCCCTCATAAACATGAGGGACATGACAAGATCCAGGACAACAGTAACTGGAGGAAAGCCTCTGCTTGTTGCAGACCCAGGACATGTTTCCCACATCCTAGGGCAGGTTTCAAGGGACAGTCACTAATGAACATCCATCTCTGTCCTGGAAGCAGTGCTAATGAAAGGGAGAGTTGCAATATCACAATTTTTTAGATGAACCTGTTTCAGTCAGTCTATGGTGACCAGCCAGATGAACTTCTTCAAGTGACATAAAGCAATACTCAGATGCTGGTAAGATATTTATAGGTATTAAATGTCAAGGCCATTTGGACCTAGAGGCCTGTAAGAAAGACGGAATGGTACTGCAAAAGCTACAGTTGCAAGTGAAAAAAAAAGATAAGTTTTCGTATATTCAGTAATCACTGGAGTATGATTAGAAGTGAGTGGAGTAAAATTAAAATTCAAGTAAATCTTGAATTGTCAAGCCTAAGGTCACTTTTTTTCTGAAGACAGGTAGTTGAAAAGAATATAAAAAGAAAAGAAAATTGAATTCCCAGCAACTAAGCAAATGCATGGATAGAGTACTGCAGAGTAACCGCTGCAAGACCAAGACAGAGCTCAAGGAAAAAACTCAAGAAACCAAATCGCAGAAGCAAAGTCCACAATAACCTAGGAACAAGACTAGAAGGGGTCAGGTACGTTCTTCTTCAGAAAAAAAAAATTAAAACCGGACCTTTCAGAAGCAAGATTATAAATGGCATGGAAAGATAAAAATCAAATTAAAAATAGACCCTGAATAACTTAATGCAGCCCCAGAAGCCTGGTACTGACACTACTTTGCTGGCTTTTGGCTGCTGGATGTGCATGGGTGAGATTAATCTCTGTGTCTAAAACAGGCTATATATTTCCTAGCAATTGAATACTGTAGTTGATTAACTTTCATTGTCCAGAAAATACTTCTGGTCTTCCTACACCTAGAAAAATGGATGTAGCCATTGTGATCTACCCTGAAGTCACAAGGAAGTCTTTATATCCAGGCTTCTTCTGTGTTCTTTGGTGTAATGAACATCATTTGTATACAGAGTGTTGTTCACCACATGGGCTTTTTTTTCAGAGATCCTGGATTTAATGTCACTGGAACAGAAACACATGTTGTCCTATCCCCACAGCTCTGCTACATCCTAAGCACTAAGCACTCCAGCTCCTCCAAATTCATGCTGATAAAACCTCATTACAGTTCTGTAATGTACTTCTTATACACATTCCTACTTTCATCTGCAATCCCTGGCATTGTCTGGGGTTTCAAGAGAAAGTGTACAAACAGCTGTGTGGAAAGGTAGTGGGGTGTTTGGTTTTTTGTTTGGTTTTCTGATTGTTATTTTTTTTAACCCTTGCATTATTTTAGTCACAGCTAGAAACAAAACTTACCAGAAATCTCCTGAGACAGCCTGTTCTTGAGAGAATCCATTGCTAGAACTATTCCACAGAAGTTTTGTCTTCACTCATAGTATCCCATGAAATAACAGCTTTTACTTACTCAAACCAAGGTTTCTTTCTGCTCCCCAGTCTGAAATCAGGCAATTTGAGCTTGCGTCTAGCTAGAGACTGGCTAAACAGCAAACTTTACCACCATCACACTACAACTTTTCCACATCACACCTGCCACACAAATAAGCTTTGAATTCCTGACAAGCTATGTATAAACTGCTAAATATCTCATAATCTAATCACATTTTATATATATAATATATATTCACCATATATTCACTGTTATTCACACCTTTCATTGGGAAACTATGTGAGTTTGTGGATTTGACAGAAACCCCAGTCAGAACAAAATGAAAGAGCAAAGTAATTTTCCTACAACTTTGTTCTGTGTTGACAGAAAGTTTTGCATATGAGGGCTCAGGAAAGTCTGTAGTCTTCAGTTGATGGTACACCTCACACTTCAATTTATGGTGAGCTGCCTGCAAAGCTGCCTCCTCCCTTCAATTATTTTTACTTCCTGATATGCATGTAGAAGCAGACAAGCATGTGTAATGCTCAGCACATCAGCTAGAACATCAGCTAGACAAATTTGAGGTGACAATCTGTAAGCAAAGTCCTCAGATACTTTAGGAGGGAGAGGGAGAGGTATGAATGCTACTTAACATAATCGATAAGATAGGGAAAGTGTGAAGAACATCTGTTTCTAGAGAGAAATAGGATACTTTGGGTATTTCTGTCTGTTGAGGAGGCACACTTATGGGTCTCTAGGAATTGGGTGCCTGAGCTGGGATTGTCCTTGCTCACAGAAAAGCACCCATATTTCCCAGTTACCCAACAATCCAAGCACTCTTCTGATCCATAAGAAACCCAGGGATTCTTCTCCAGTATTGGTCTCCTACCTTCCTAACCATGGGGGTAAAATTTACCCTGAAATAATATTTGATCCTAAGATAATAACAGTCTTCAGTCTCATCTGCCTATTAGTCAGTAAAAATAGTTTCATACATATTTGTAAAGGGTTTTAAAACATAGGTAAGGGCCTTGTTCTACAGCTTTGCAATCTTTGTTTTTCAGCTGAACATATTCCTCTGAGTAAACTGTATTGAATAATGTTGAGTTCCTGTGAACCACACTTTTCCTTCCCTTCAAAAGCCTTTCTGAGACCATAAATATAAAATACGTTTACCTGAATATTGTTTGCATCCATCATTTCCTCATTCTCCAGAATGTCCCTGAGAGAAAAGTAGAAAATAAACTGTGGTCTTGTCATGATAGGGGCTGTCCTCATTTCAGCCACTGTTTTCCAGTGTCAATATGAGATATAGTCAAAGGAGTGTTATCAAAGCACTACTTTGCTAAGAAGTTTAAGATTACCAAGAATGATGGTGTTTTAAGTTAGCTGTTAAGTTGGCACTGTATCAGCCTAGAAAAGATCACATTATTAGGTATAATATTGCACCTGAAGGAGAAGCAACAGCCAGCTGAGGTGCGGTAAGTCTTTAAACCTTTGATGGCATTTACATCCGTGGGAGCATGCAGTGAAAGTGAGGAAGGCTTTAGTTTAAAACTGCACATTGTGCTTCCAAGGCAAGATGGGCTATGCCTGTGCAAATCACACTGCTTCCTCCCAATATCAATTTCAATGAACCCAGTTAGCTCCTTTAATGATGACCAGCACTTCAAAAAGCAAGAGTACTCTTTGGGGATTGCATTTGACTATTCATTGCTCTCAGATGTGGCATGGACCGGGATGAGTTGCTTTGTCAAAACTGACTCTTTTCCTTTGGATTTCTGCTTTCTTTTGTCATAAATTCTTTGCAGCAGGGGACAGTCCTCTTCTCTCTATGTTTATAGAGCCAAGAACATGTTTACCTCTCTTGCATTTGTTCTGTGGTACTTTTGCATAAAGAATAACTATAACAAATCTTCACAGAAACAGCAGCTGGAATATGAAATATTCTGAAGTCACTTTTAGTTGTGAAATATAGTCTGAAATTTATAATGAAATTGTTCTGGGGGTGGAGGAATACTGTTTGCAGGCAATTAAATACTTTATTTAATTTCTATCGATATCTAGCTTTTAACATTATGATTAAATATAACAAATCTATTTCTAAACTAAGTATTTCTTTAAACAAATAAACAAACAAAAACCCTACAAGGTATAAAAAATTTCCATTTGGTTTCATTTGATTTCTTGTTTTATTTATCAGTTTGAAATTTTAACATAATTGATTCATTCTTGTGGAAATGACTTCCAGGTATCAGCATTTCTAGTGGAAAAAAACATGTAGAATTTGTAACGAATCTTAGATGAGCCTGTCTTCCCCAGCTTTGTCTCTAAACAAGCCCAACATTAAAGGTGCTCTGCTTTTGTATGTGTCCTTGGTGTAATGTTGAAATACTTGTAAGCTGCACCTTTTATGCCTTCTAGAGATACAATTACACCTGGACTTCCAACTTAATGCCTCTAAAATGCTTCTTCCAAGAGGTGACTAAAAGTTTAAGAACATAAAAGGTTGAGGAAGTCCCATCAACAAAACAGTCTGTCTGGAGATATGATGACCCCCTGATGTTCATATTACTGATTCAGGTTGTGGGTTAGAAGGGAAGAGAAGGGAAGTTGTGGGGTTTTTTATAAGCTAGTTATTTTATGTCTCCTGTTTCCCACTAGATACCTGGGTCTGGTAGAATTTTAATGATGTAATCCAAGCCAAGGATATGAAATGGTCTGCAGAGAGACCCAGCTCATACCTCTTCCTGTCCCTGGCCTGTAACACGCCTTTCTTTGCTGCACAAAGTCCAAGTAGGCTTCACTGCACAAAACATATTAGTAGGCACCATGGCTGCTGACATACATAAACGACAAAGTTGCCTTAAGTCGGTGGATGAATCAAGCAGGAAAAAAGAGAAAAAGGAAACACAACCCACTGTGTCCAGGTGGGAAGAAAAGCAATGAGCTACCCAATAAAGCATCCTCCACTGGGCACCCACTGCAGGGCAGCAGGTGATGGCAATGATGAAATCACAAATGACAAAAGCAAAAGAAAACAAAACAAAACTTTTTTTCTTGTTTTGTCCCCAGTACAATTTAATTTTCATCAAGACTTGCTCAATCTCCCCATTGGTAGTTACTGTTTATGACACTACTGGTGCTGGTTGGAGCATGTCTGATTAGGTGCAGGTGTTGCACACTAATTAGCCATTAAGTTTTGGCATGTATATTATTGACAATATTTACTAGGTTTTAAAATTAGGATTTTTCATTCTCTACAAAGCTGTGTTTGTTTTAATATGAAGCTGTATACTATAACCTTCAAGGTGAAGTGTGAATGAATCTGCACATGGAGGTATAGACTAGAAAATGCAAGGCAAAATGATGAAGAGGCAGAAGAAAAACAAGAGCATTTTTACGTCAAAGGCAATGTCTTTGGAGAAGAAACTGAATACAACAGGTCAGAATCCCAAAGTGCAAGGTAGATGAGGGTACTTAGGGTCCCATGGTTAAAGGCACTGTCACACGAGCCTTGGGGTGTGTTGATGAAAGTTTACTGGGTTGCAAGTGACAAGTGAGTTGCAAGTGGAAGGTCCTAAGTACTGCAAGGCTTAGGGTGAGTAAGGCACCATGCAATAGTTCAACTTCAAAGTTCCCCAATGTTTTCTCATGTCAAGGGATACTGTGGGAAGACACAACCATGAGAAGTATGAGTGGGAAATGAGGCAGCGAGCATGACACATTTTGCCTATGGGGCAGTATGCAAAGGTATAAGTGTACTTCACTTTTGTAAAGGAAGCGGTATAGGAGAGAAGAGGATCATTAATGTTATAGAAATTAGGGACACTGATTTTTTGAGCTAAACTAAGGTCAGTGGAAACACACAGTCCACAAGGTTTCAGCGGGTTACTAAAGAATGATCAGTAAGTAACATGTTTGAAGACTGTTAATTTATTCATGGAAGATGTCTCTCTACATTCACTATGACAATAGTCACTAAACTGCTAGACTTGGTAGTGCAGTTAAATATCCTAATTTAATGGGGATAATCCCAGGCATTTTACAATAGAGAAACCAAGGCAAGGTAGAAACAAATGGCTCGTGTACAAGAAGCTCATAATCTAGACTGCTAGATTAAGAGATGTGAACTGAAATCTCTCCAATACTAAGACAAAATGTGTTGAGCAAATCTTCCATGCACTTTGCAGCTTCCCAGGTCCAGTATGGTCAAATCTAGCACAGGATCCTGTAGCTAATGGAAATGTAAGCTTTTACAAACTTTACTGTTCAACATCTCCCTCCTTTTAATTTTTTTTAGTTAAGAATTTTATTTGGTCTGTGTCCCCACACACTAGCAATGATAATTAAAACCCCAAATATGGAAAATTTTATATTTTTTCTTTACTATCTCTTGTAGTTTCTGAGCTAAAAGGAAGCACAAAACAAACTTTTATCAGAATGGACATCTTGTTAAGTATACTTTTTTAGCACTGATCTTTCTCCTACCTACCTTTCCAGTTTGTTGGTTTTTTTCTCAGAACACAATGTAGTCATATTTGACTGGTTTTTCTCTCAACATATTTTTATCTCCACTGTCCCTTTTTCTTTCCACATTCTTTCTACAGAAATCTTTCACTATTGTTAAGGGAATCCCCTAAAACATAATATAAATGTCTAGATCCAATCAGAAAGTTCAGTGTAAGTCTCCTTTATTCTAATCTTTCACTGTACTAACTTGCAGGACATGTTTTTTCTGTAACAGGCAGTGCATCCTCAGAACCAAATATTGTCTTAATAGACAAGAAAACCTTGCATTGCATAGAATTGGGATTTAGAAGTCAATGTTCCATCACTGTATTGGCCCAACAGTCTTCTGATGCCCATTTTCACCAGATATTTGAGAATATCCCTATATAACACTGCTATTTGTTCAAGGTGCTGATTTTGTGAGGAGGAGTGTGTAACCTATGAGTTGCGTAACATCATGAGTCATGCAAGAGGTCCCAAAAGATCCCTCTTGCATTGACACGTCTTTTTGCATGAAGCCCTTTAAGGCTGCTGATCCCATTGGTGTATCAGTTCTCCTGCTCAGTAAATAGGAGGTCAGCAGCGCAAAGACCTGTTGGCTGGTTATGGCTATCATTTCTGTGAGCAGCAGAATTTTCATCTCCCTGAAAGCATAGGGAAGTCAAGAAATATAAGGAGAGGAAGTATTTTGGGGAATTTAGGAACTTCTCAGGTCTGAATACATTGTGTTTTGGTGTTTGTTTGTTTGTTTGTTTTTTCCCTGAAAAGTAGGGTTCTGTGGTTTAAGTTCACTTATTGAAACATATTTAGTTACCCATGTAAGTGACACATTTCTCTGCTGACCCACAATGGATCCAAGTCTCCTTTTCCTTCTATCTCAAATTGCCATGTCTAATGTTGCATACTGTGAGCAAAGTGTTATCTCTCTGATTTGATAATGCTGTCCTCATTGTACCCTAGATGTCCATTGCAGGATCAGGGCCTGCATTAGTTTCCTTCTCGGTTTCTAGCTGTATACTTTTGCTTAGCTTTGGGAAGCACTGTGGGCCCATTTGTGAAATGACAGTGCTTTCTGCCGGGAAGATCATTATAGGCAGAATGCATTCCAATGCGCAAATTACAGTTCTGCTTATAGGGAATTTGTTCTGCTTAATACAAAAGAGCTTTACAAAAGGAAGGTCTCGCTGCACTTTCCCCTAATTTGGAGCTGCAAAGCTAACTTCCATGCTGTGCAGAAATGCACAAGGAGGGTTAAGTCAGTTTTAAAAGAGCATCAGTTGGGTGAAAATGTGTTTGACCTTCACAGGGTTCTTCAGTCATTCTTCAGCTTGAGTGGCTGAGTGAAGAGTGTGTCATTCTGTCATATAAAAAAAACAAAAAAGAGAGAGACTGGAAAAAAATTTAAAAATCGATCCTGTCTACCCCTGAAAGCCTTAGTTTTCATTGGCATCTAACTGACATAAATAATATTTGGTTGGATTTTCATGGCTATTTTTATTTAAATGTTCTGGGGTATGCCAGCTAGCAGCAAGGTCCATTTTTATAGAACAGTGAATTCCCACAGTTCTGGAAAATATAATCTGATAAGGGGAAGTTGAACTTAAACCTTCTGTTGCAGTCAATAAAAGCAAACTTCATAACCCAAGACTGTATCTCTATTTATAATTGCTAATTATAGATATCTATTCAAGGACACCTTAAAAACAAGATTTTAAATCCATTTAATAATAATAAAAAATAAAGATAGAAGAACACTGAGGTAGAAAAAGGAGACAGTCTGTGAGAGCTAAAACAATGAAAAAGAAACCAGTGTGTTTACCTGAGCTTTGTACAAGACAAATATTCCCCAGATACATTCCCATTGTTCTTCAGTACTGTTCTTCTTTGTGACAGTGATCTTGCATTTCTGTAAAAGTTTGCTGACCCTATGGGCCTAGGTGTCATTATACATATATAAATCATTGGAAGCATAGATTCTTCCAGTGAAAAACATATAGAAGGAAAATTATGTGTTCTCTGTGTTTGATGTTTACATTCAAGACTGTATATCTCTTTTACCAGGTTTGCTTTGGTGAGTTATGCAGAGGGAACAGATGACATCAAATGTTAGACATTCAAATTAAACTTCCAATGTGGCACAGGATAACACCCTTCAGAGAGCAGTTCAAGAGAGGAACCTAGGTTTTGTATGCTGGATCACCCTCTGGATTGAATTGTTTAAGTGTCTTCAAGGAACCAATGTCCTAATGGGAACATCAGATCTAAAAGGTTAAAAGGAGTGCTATAGACAACTTCCATTGTCTTCAACAGTTTCTGCTTTATTTTTCTTATTTTCTATATAAACTTTTAGAAGGAAAAAATTTCCGTGTGCTAAGACAGTGCCAACTCTAAGGCCTATACCCTCCGGGCCTATACCCTCCACAATAAAGGGTAGAGAGGTGCCTCAAAGAGAACTGGAACAATTCTTCTTCCTGTGTTTTCTGGATCATAGCTTTCTGCTAAACTTTTAAAAGACCAGTGTGTTTCCTAGTAGTCTAGCTTCAGGGAAAAGGACAAGATATCTAGACAATTACATGCTAAATATATCAATAACTTAAACTGATTACTAAAATGTCCCAAAGAAGCAGTGGTGTGAACAAGCCTCCTTACTTCCCTCTACAGAAAAAGAGATGGATTTAGAAATTGTTAAAGTGGGAATTATTAAGTGTGTTTGTCTTTGTTCAAAGAAAAAGAAATATTTTTAGTTGGAAATATTTAAAATGTTCTAAAAGTGATAAATATATATATATATACATTATCTCCATGTCACAAGTCAATATATTCAAGTTTTGCCATTTTTTTCTTTTGTATCATAAAATGGTTTAGCTCATAAGGCACCTGTAAAGATCATCTAGTTCCAAACCCCCTGCCATGCACAGGGACATCTTTCACTGTACAACTGTCTTTGTCCCAGCACCAAAGTGCAGTCCCTTGCAACCCCCCTTTCCTCCGTGGAGCTCCTGAGAGGTGATGGGATCACAGCTAGAAGTGGCGTTGCCACAGGCTGCATCACTGGCTAATAAGAAACTGTATTGACAACATCACCCATTCTGTTTATTTGGGCATGTTTCAGGTCAGATTTTCAATAACTTAAAAGTTTCTTTAAATGACTGTAGTATGTCTCTTCTTCTCTGACATCTGTGATGAAGAGCTGTAATCTCAGTGTTTCCTAGTTACACCTCTGTGAAGCAGTGAACACTTACTCCTAGGGTGTACTTTTATATCAGCCCTTCGTGTATGTTACAGCTCTAAAAGAGCTGAATGTCAAGATATATTGTGTTCCCTTCATAATTAGTATTATTTTGGCCTTTAGTTAACCAGTGGGCAATATTTGTGACCTCCTCTTTTAAACTCACACCTTAATGAGATTTTAGGGCAGGCCATATGAAACACCATGATGTTTTAAATTTTAAAATATCCTATTTTATTTGCTAAAAAGAAAAAAAAAAGAATCGCACAGCAGCAGAACAAAAAGAATAGCTAAATAAAATCAGAATCATTCATGCTGTGTTTAAGATCACGGGGTTTTTTTTCCCTTTTTTTAATGGATACAAAGGTTTTAAGATATACTTTCAGGAGAAAGCAAAGGAGAAATAAAGCAAAGTATATTTAAGACCTTCTTGAAGACAACCAGCGTTAATAATTATATACACTGTAGAAAGAACCACTGTGAGATGGGTGCAAAATGCCACAAACCCAGCTAATTAAAAATGAGGTTATTAGTTTTTAGTTACACTGCAGTTAGAGATAATGCTACAGAGAGCCTGAGTGAAAGCACATTTTATATTGTGGTAGGAAGTACATTTTACATGGCATTTTATTTTAAAGGGTGCTTCTATTTAGAGACAGGAAGATTTCAATTATGAGTTAAAATGGACTAACTGTTTTTTCTGTATCTTTCTGGTGGAGAGGGCATGAAGGTTACAAACATTCTTCAGAATGTGATATCCCACCGAAAACAGTCCTTAAAATTTGTACCCCACCATAAAAGACAGCTGTCCAGAGTCCCAAGATGCAGAGATCTTTGACATCTATGGATCTTGTTTTCCAGAATGATCAACAGAAATTAATAACTTGTTTTGAAAGAATGGATCCAAATATATTTCTCAGCATGATGCTAATTGTTTTCCAGTACATTTACGGTCAGATTTCAAAACAACTCAGCTCCTACATACATGTAAGCATTCCTTGTTATAAATGTTTTCAGGTATCTGAATATTTTTTAAGTTCTTTAATAACTGTTGAGTCACTTAAACAAGTTCACATTAATTCATATATACAGGGCCATGAGTATCTACATCTAAAGCACCTTGCTGGGTGTGGTTTTTGGACAATGTGTAAGAGTCACTATGAGTTAAATCCTCTTGCCACTAAGGCCAATGATCAAAAGCTTCTTTAGTTTTACTATGGTTGCTCTAAACATCTTGTACTATTGTAGAGCTTCTAACACACCAGTGGTCTTTTCTTTCCTGTAGTAATATAAGACAATGTGAAAACTAGCTAATATTTGTAATGTTTCTTTGCAACACCTCTAGTAGTAACAACAGTTTTCACTAGCTGAAGAAAGATGGCCTTTAGAGCAGCAAAAAGATTTGAAAAATTTAATCAAAGCTATCTGGGATTACTGGGGAGGGGAATAAAAAAGATAGCTCACCCCCTAAAAGAAAATTATTCAACAGAAGAAAATCCATAAATTGTAATTTCTTTCTCCTTCATTTATCTATTTATCCATCCACATCTGGGCTGGACTGCAGTAATAGGTCATTTTCTCTGCTCTTACAAGAAGATACAAACTAAAAATAATTTTTAATATAAAGTATTATCTACCAATTATTTTTTTTTCTAAAAATATAAGTGGCTTTAACTGTGCATAAAGTCAGGCTGAAAAGTGTTTTGATGCACATCTCAGTTACAGTCATTTGGGAAGTTTACAGATACATACTGCCTTCGACATGTACTTCTCTGATTTATTTTTTTTCTTTTTCTTTCTTCTTTTTTTAATTTTAAATTTTGTTTGTATAAACATATTTGAGAGACATGTGGGATTTTTTTTCTGTCACCTGGAGCTGACATCCATCAGAGTGAATACAGTCTTTAGGCTAATCTGAGGGTAAAGCCAGGGAGATATTCCTTAGAGTGAAACACAGTAAGACCTGCTTCTTCTTTTGGTATTTGACCAAATTAAGTGCAGTGCAGTCCAAAGGATTTAATGACTGTGCTTGTACTTCTAGGCTAACCAGTGCCAGAAACGATTCCTGGGCTCTGGAATACAATTGCCCATAAAGTTAAATTGTTGGAGTTAGCACAACTTTGGTGCCAGGGTACCAGCATTTCTCCAGACAATTTCTGGGAACTGTTCTGGAGACAACATGAGCATGGGATGACTCTCAACAGTCAGTTTGGATGTGGCCACCCAGTTTTCGTGGTTAAAAGAATTTCTCAGTAAGGGGGTGGACAGGTACATGCCAGCTGGCTTCTGTGTCCAAAACCAGTCTTGAGCATGTATCATTTACTAGTATAGATATGGCTTTTGTTTCCACATTGTATATATCGTAGTATCAAAAAACAAAACATTATTATGATATTAAAAGTAAATTAAAGTGGGAATCAAAACCTCAATTAAACAAAGAACACTTCCTCTAGAATCTGCCTGGTAACAGATCTAGGAGCAGGGAGGGGAACATTGCCTACTTGCATCCATTTTGGTTCAGGCAATATTTCAAAATTAAGATCTTCACTGTGAATTAAAAAGTGCAGCTCCATCCCAGTTCTAATTAGTAAAGAATAGGCAAGTTTAGGAAAAGCTGCACAGCATCTGTCGGTTGCTCACAATGCAACCACATACATACACATACACACATAATTCAATGAAAATAAACAATATCTACCACTTTGAAAAGGTCACTCAATCTTTCTGGTGCAGACACTTTGCTCCCTTTGTGACCAGATTCACAAAGAGCAGTCTTTCTAACTTCAGCCATTTAAAAAGCTAACCTTTATGCTTTAGATTCCCCTCATCTCTATTGACACACTCTCTTGTGCTGAGGGCTTTGCTCCAGAGGAAAATATCTCCCACTGCTTCCCACCTACCATGGTAATCTTGACACAAACACCAGAACCTTCATCTGCAGTTTAACATTTCAAATGGGAATTTCTACACATGCAGCTAAACAAAAAAAACAAACCCAAATGAAGGAGGAGGGGAAAATATCCTTTGGTCTGTTAAGCAGAGAGAAGCACAGCACGGAAGTTTCTGCACATAAACAATGCTCAAGCACGTTCATTAGTCCTGAGGTCATGAACAGAGAATCTCTCAGGCATCAGATCCCTGTGCAATATGGGGTGGAGAACAGATACCATGCTGAGCTGGCATGTTCTTGGCTGATGACAAAGCAACCTACCAGTCATGTAAAAATAATACAAAATCCAAGCATTGATAAGAAGCCAGTAGTTTCTACTCTGTGTACCTGCCAAGATCAGGTTGCAAAGATGAAGCAATTCTACCTGGGGTGATAACAGCTTCCTAAGTCTACAGACTGCAGCAGAGCTGGGACACAGTCAATATCGTTTTACAGATCCACTGAATGGTAGGGTTTGGAAGAGATGTCTGGAAATCACCTTGCTGAACACCCCTGCTAAAGCAGTATCACCTACAGCAGGTTGCACAGGATCGCATCCAAGGACTAGACTAAGCACTGACCCTTGGGACACACTGCTAGCTACAGGCCTCCCACTACAGGCCTCTACACTGCTTATCACAACTCTCCTGAGCTCTGTCATTCATAATCACTGTCTACTCCTCTAACACACACTTACACAGTTTATTTAAAAGTATGCTATGAGGCAGCGTCAAAAACCTTGCTGATGTCAAGACAAACAACATCTACTGCTCTTCCCTCATCCACTCAGCCAGTGACCCAACCATTGAAGCCTATCAGATTCGTCAGGCAGGATTTCCCCTTGGTGCATCCAAGTTGACCATTCCCAATGACCTTCTTCCTCTCCACATTAATATTAATAACTCCTCAAACAAGCTGTTCCATCACCTTCCCAGGGGTAGAGGTGTCTGGCCTGTAGTTTCCTGGGTCCTCCTTCTTGCACTTTTTGAAGACCAGTGTGATATGGACTTTCCTGTAGTCCAGGCACTTGTCCTATTCTCCAGGATCCTTTAAAGAGTATTGAGACTAGCCTAATAATGGTATCTGCCAGCTCCCTGAGCACTCATGGGTGCATCCCATCAGGACCTATGGATTTTGAGTTAGCCTAGATGCTCTCTAACACTATCATCTTCAACCATAGAAGATTCTTCCTTTTGCAAGTCTTTCTCCCCTACCATGGAAGATTCTTTTCTCCTTCGGTGTCCCAGACTCCTGAGGGCCAGCTCTGTATCTTCCATCACCGGATCACCCACTTCATTCAGCAATGTGCCTATATTTACCCTTCTTCCTTTTGCTGCTGTTGTACTTGACAAAACTTCTTCTTGTTGTTCGTGACATGCCTTGCCAGATTTAATTCCAAGTACTCCTTAGACTTCCCTGTTGCATTCCTACATTTTCTGACTATATCCCTATATTCCTGCCAAGTGGCCAGTTCCTTTTTCCACATTTGGTAGCCTTCCTTCTTTCATTTGAGTTTTTCCAAGTGCTTCTTGCTGATCCATGCATTTCTTCAGTCTTTTCTTGATTTTCTGCCCTTTGGGATGGACTGATCTTTCTCAGAGGAAGAGGTTCTTGAACACTGATGAGCCATTGATTATGGCTTCTAGAGCCATAACCCATGGGATTCTCCCAAGCAAGTCTTTGAAGAGGTCAGTTAACTCCCTGAAGTCCAGTGTTGTAATCCTACTTATTGTCCTGCTCCTTCCATCCAGGATACTGAATTTCACCATGTCATGGTCACTCAGCCAAGACTGCGCCAAACCACCACATCCTCAACCAATCCTTTTTTCTTTGTTAGTACAAAGTCCAACAACGTCCCTCTCCTCAAGGGCTCATCTACTACCTATATCAACAAGTTATGATCGATGTTTTGGGGGAAACTCTTTGACTCTCTGTGCCTGGCAGTGTTGCCATTCTAGCAAATACCAGGGTGGTTGGTGTCCCCCATGAGAACCAGGGCCTGTGATTGTGAAGGTACTTTATCCTAACCTGGATGGTTACTGAGACATATGTTGAATTTTAAAAGTAATTATCTTTTCATCATGCAGGCTCTCTGGGTGAGAGGCGGTGTGGTAAGGACATCACCTTTTCAAAACACATCTCATGTGTTTTTTCTAAGAATAAGTGGTCCCCTTTCTTCATTACCTAATCAGTGGCAAGGGACAAAGCCAACCTTGGTGATGAGGAGATACATGGTCTCTTGGTCTTAGTCAAATAAGAAGGTATTCCAGTACTGTAGTGCATGTCCTGTGAGAATGAGTTGAGATGTATTTGTCTGACAGAGATGTCTGTATGTATGTCTCAATCTCCTAGCTTTCATTTAAAGCCAATGAAGAGAAAGCAAAGCTTATAGTGTCCCTCAACCAAGTGATTTTTTTATTTCCTCTTCCTAGCCTCTTACTATGAAGGCAGCCACAGCTGATTACAGATCTTGGCATTGCTAGACCTTATCAGTGGGGTGTGTTGAGATGATTATCACCCTCATCCTCTTGGAGGGATAGCTGTTACGTCCTATCTTTTATATTATGCCAGGATATATTATAAACTGATCATCACACACAACCACCATTAGGTTAAAAAGAGGGTAATAATTCCTGAAAAATGCCAAAAAGACAATACTCTGGCCTACAATTTATCCTAACAGAAGATAGAAGCAAGTGGAGTGAAGGGACACTTCAGAGTTCCTTACCTTCTGCTACATTAAGGCATCAGGATATGTCAAGACTTATTCTGTAATCAGGAGACAGTTTATATGTTAGGGAACTTCTCATTGCAAAGGTGGGTTATTTCATCACAGGATTTTTTTTTTTTTAAACTGGTCAGAATATGCTCAAAACTAGCAATTTCACTCATTAGAAATGTGTGTGTGTGGGTTCTTTCATAAAAGAAATATGTAGCAAAAAATTGAAACCGTTATTGTTGCAATCTTTCTATTTTATATTAATTAATGTTTTCTTTGAAATTGTACACTACTTTTATCAAGTTCATTTTTAAGACCTTGCTTTTTTCCTTATCTATTAAATGAAGTTCACTATTTAATAAGAAAATGTAACTTCTGGTGATAAAAGAAATGATTCAAAAAGAAATTATTTTGTTATAAAAAGGACAGAATATATTGACATACAAAAAATACCAATATAAACCCTGCAAAATGGATACAACTTCAAAACATAGCTTCCTTTCTTCCAGAGATTATTTCTCTATTTTTTTGCACCAGTTTCTTTGTCTTTTCACTTTAGTTTCAAAATGAAATGAAGGACAATGAATTACAAAATAAATTAATAATGGCACTTCATGTATGAAACTTCACCACCTTGGTTCAATACAAATACGAATCTAACAAACTTTTGAAGGCTATGAAGTGCCATCAACAGTAGAATATATAATTTCCTTTGATAAGGACAAAAGGAAGTTGATCTTTAAGAAGACTTCTAATACATTTATAATGCAAACTATCTGAGAACCATGGATGAATAATTTGTTTCTTTTTTATGCTGCTACCCTGAATGGTGTTAGCAAAGCCACAGGAGGCGGTGCAGGTTCCATAGTGAAAACACCATGCACATTTTTTTCCAAAAAAGATTTGGACAACACTCACCCATTCTTGTTATATATGTTTCTCCCAGTTGCAGAAAAAGCAACATTCAAAGAGATCTTTTCCAATCTCTTTGCTTATGGTGAGATCTGGGGAAGTATCTCAGTTTCACTCTCTCCTTTTCATAAACGCTGTCTTTCAGCGATGTGACATATTGCAAAGGCAGAATTTCTTTGCCTCAGATCAGTACTTGACAAAGGAAAAGGGAATATCATAAGCATATATGGTGTTATCAAAACCACTATGTCCTTCAAAGCCAACCTGTTCATTGAAAGTCTTCTGTTCAAGCACTGATTCATCCCAGACCTCCTTACCTGATGAAATCTGACAGCATCACAGCTTGAGTTGGCCCAAACTATTTAGCTTATATGATCTGACAGGATCACAGCTGGACGTACCCCAGGAGATCTGATGGGATCACAGCTTGAGAAGACTTAGCTATAGACATAGCACGTTGATCCAAAGATCAGCATAAAACTCAAATCACATCCTAAACCTTCCCCTCAGATTCAAGTAAAAACAAGCAAACAATTAAAAACTTTTTATAAGAATATATCATTCTTCCTGAATATATCATTCTTCCTTTTTTTTTTATTTTTTTATTTTGAATAGCTGCATGTACTTCCTCGGACATGAATGAAAACCTGCCAATGGATTACAGAATTCTCATGAAGAACTACTACTCAATCCAGAAAATCTAAGATCATGAAACACAAAGGGTATTGACATTATATCCAGCTTGCAAAATGTCTTTGGTTTTTATGAGACACTTTTATGGGGTATGACATCAACCTTCCCAATTACCAAAAAGGCAGATGAATCCTACCTCAACTAAATTCTCATAACAGGATCAAAAGGAACTACTACTTTTTTTGTCTTAAACACTAACTCTATTTTTATAAGTATTATTGTATTTGTGTTATCTGAATGTCAAGAAAGCTACATAGCATAATGAAACATACCCAGCATATTATGTTCTGATGCTTTCCATAAACTAACTCTGTAGACATAACTTCGTTTTACTTCTCACCACATGATCAAGAGGATCTGCGAGGTGAGTTTTTGAATATTAGTATTGAATGACTCTACAATTATCACACAGAATTACACAGAATCACTAGATTGGAAAAGACCTTTGAGATCATTGAGTCCAACCGTACCTGTCCTCTACTAAACCATATCCGTAAGCACTTCATCTACCCGTCTTTTAAATACATCCAGGGATGCTGACACAACCACTTCCTTGGTCAGCCTGTTCCAATGCCCGATAATCCTTGCGGTGAAAAACTCTTCCGTAATATCTAATCTGAACCTGCCCTGGTGCAGCCTGAGTCCATTCCCTCTCATCCTATCACCTGCCACTTGGGTGAGAAGACCAACACCCATCTCTCCACAACCTACTTCCAGGTAATTGTAGGCAGCAAAAAGGTCTCTGCTCAGCCTTCTCTTCTCCAGGCTGAACAATCCAAGTTCCCTCAGCTTCTCTGCATAAGATTTGCTCTCCAGCCCCTTCACCAGCCTGATTACAATTTTGTTATGTTTTAGAGTCAAATAAAAGCAATCTTCACCACATCAATGCTTCCTGACATTAGGAAATAAGGTTATAAAACATTTGAGTCTTTTAATGTTAATGTGCAGGTAGGAATCTAAAATGCTCTAAATGAAGTCACAAAATTTAAGCATAACTGTTTATTTAACTAGATTTAAGTAAAATTACTATATATATACATATATATTAATATATATATTTTCTATAATTATATATGTAGTTGTATCTATCTTATATGGAGATATATTATATATAAAATATGAGAAATATAATTGTAATTTTAATACTTACTAATGTATAATAACTAGGTATTTTAGAATAACTATTTAGGTATTTTAGGTCTGTAGGAAATCACTGTGATGAAGTTGTCCTCCTCTTCTTCACCATACTACTGTGTTTCATTGCATGACTGTCTAAAAACCTCCATCAAAGGCCAGAGCTATTGCTAAAGGGACCATATAAACTAAACAAGAAGAATGTACCTGACACAGAGACACATCAACTACCTGGTTCTCAGTTTGGGCTCAATGAATATAGGTAGATCCTTCCTCAGATTAATTTCTTGGTTTTATTAAAGTCTCACACTATGTTGCTTCATTTGTTAATAATAGCAAATCATTATGCCTTCTTGAAAAATCCAAATTAAAAAGAATTATTTTTGGACATCTGTCTCACATGGAGAACATGACATACAGAAATGCTGAATAGCTTGTTGAGAGCAACTAAGCAAATATCTTCAGATTAGCTTGTTTTCTGCCATAAACTAAAGTACCTCATCAGCAGTTAAAACTCAGCTAAAGTTCATGGAAATCAGGTCATAAAGACTTTCCTTGTCCATCTATCTAAAGCAGTGTTCTTCAACCTTTTCAGGTTACTGACCCGCCTTATTCAAGTAAAAATTTTCTCTGACCCTCTTACATTAACTATGAAAATAGGAGTACATAATGTATTTATGATAACAATGATATGCCTGTATAATTTAGTTGTGTGCATGTTTCAAGAGGTCGACAGAGAACACTTGACCTTGAAGAGAAAGGGTGAGTGTGGAAGAGTTTCATTGCCTTTGTTGATATAAAAAATTTAACTGCCTCGAACTGACATTGTTTGTCTTTCATGACCATTGTGTCACATCCCAGAACATAGAAAGCAACCTAGGGTGTTCAGTAAATATTCTACTGTATTACAGTATAAGTTTTCTGGGAAATGGCTTCCCTGACTTAAAATATAGTTGAAAAATACAAAGGAACAAAGTCTTTTTCAACTTTGACAAAGGGGTTCTTCTTCCCATCTTCTTTCTTTAGCCCTAAGTTGTTATATTTCATTTAAGAAAGACCTTTTAGTAATTTTTTTTCCCACTGTAAAATTGTCAGCATGTCTGTTTCTTCCTATCTCAAGAAATGCATTTAAAAATAATAATACAGAAAATAGACCTGATAAACCACAAACTTTTGATTTAGCAAGGTTTCACCTTCTATAATGTTGCAGTTTATTCCTGACTTGTCCACTATGTGTGGTATTTGGAATATAATTTTGCTTGAATGCTTAAAGAAGTTCTTCAAAATTAGTCTTATAATTCCTTCTTTCTTTTGCAGATCACAGTTCTTTCCACACAAGGAGGCACAAACTGCCAGCAGATTTCCTATTCCACAAAAAATAGATAAGCTTGGTATGGGCTGCCTAGGTGACCGAAGTAGATGAGGTTCTTCAACTTATATATATGCAGACAGTTAGGTTTTTGGTTGGTGGTTTTTTTGTTGTTTTTTTTTTTTTTAAGTAACTTAGCAGAACAGTTATTTTAAAGGGCTAAAGATATTCAGGAGTTGATTTATGTCTTCTAACTTAGACATTCATAATGTAGGTGTTGATGTCTGTTAAAATCCCTAGGCTCTTTTGAGGTGTGATGCATGTCAGCTAAAGTACACAGCTAAAGTAGATCAGATGAATTGCTCCCTAAAAGTACTCAGCACCCCAGTTAACTGCAACGAGTGACTGCAGAGCCTGGGGTGACTTGCTCAGACGTAGAGGTCTGCTGAGTAGATATCTGAAGCTAGATGAGACGAATCCTGGACTAGGATAATTTATCAGAACACATGGTTAAACTCCCAGCTCTGTTGCAGACCTCCCGCTTTCAGGTGCCAGGGAAATCATCTCCTACAAAAAATAATGTCTGGATGTTATCCCTCTTCAGACCTTGTGCAGGAGCGAAGACAGCTGAAGTGGCCAGGAGGGTGGTCTGAGAGTTGCTTCCACAGGAACTGTATGAGTTCTTGAAATGTATTGCTTGAAAAATGATGGTGCATAAGTTAGTGAGGCTCCAGGGCAGTAGCTTACCCAGTGTTAGCATAGCTGACATGCTGACAGTTTATATGGAATTTATGTGCCCATTTACTCTGCTTTTTATGGGAAAACATGTTGTTACCTTACAGCTGCCACATCACATGCTACTTATCCTGCCTCAGAGCTACAGAGCACCTTCCTCAAGGAAATATACATACATCAAGAGGTTATGTATTTTTTAACAACATTGTAAGGGGGAAATAATAAAATATGCATTATACTGAGTACTTGCAGCTTTTAATTTTTCTATATAATTTATTTAGCAGATTTAACTTATTCTATAACCATTTGTAGTTGTTCTCTTCTTTCTCATTCACATATTTGGAGTGAAATAAAAAAGTTGGAAGTAAAGGAAGTCTTTTCAATAGGAACAAGAAACAGTGGGAGAATCTGTTGAGGTTATACAATAGTACTAAAATATCAGCATTAAACCAAACCAAACCAAAAAACAACAACCAAAACAAAACTGAATAAAAAACCATGGTTGGTAAAGGATGATTAACAACATAGACAATGACAGGAGATCAAATGGCAAATCAGATAGCAGACATAATTACTGACAGGAGTCACAATACAATCGTTCTATTAAAAAAAAGTCCAAAAAAGAGAAATAAAAAGTAATTCTACTACCTTAAAACCTTCCAGCCAATTCTTTTACAGATATTCTCATTCATGTGATAAACCCTGTTTCCAACTAGAAATATTCCATTTTGTCATTTTAGTAAGTGAATATCTTGAAAAATATTGTTTTATCCTCCTGAAGTAATGCCTTAAATCTGGTTTCAGTAATGATGTGGGTAATTACCTGCTACACACCCTAACGTAAAGAGTAGCCAAAAAAAGGTCACTGCTGGACTGCTATTACATTCTGTTGAGTTTATGCTGGTTTAATGATAACAGCTGATTTTATTTAATATAATCCCAGTATAAAGTTTATCTTCTGCTATGAATTGCACAAGAACCTCATTCACCTCAAACCTAGGGATGGAAATCTCTCTTCCATGGCTCCAAGAGCTGAAAAGACATGAACAATTTATATGTTTTAGTATAGGATTGAAAAATCATGTTACAATACAGTAAAAAAATCAAACCCCAGCATTTTCTGTAGGTGTAACATCAGTTATTGGTAGAAAATAATTTCATATGAGAATTGTTGTGTTGGTACAAAAACCATTTTATATAAGAAAAGTTCAGTAGATCTTCTAGCAGATTACTTTCATTTTTACAGAATTACAGAATGGCAGAACAGCAGGGGTTGGAAGGGACCTTCAAAGATCATATAGTCCACCCTCCCCTGCATTAAGGAGGGACATCTTCACTAGATCAGATTACTCAGAGCCCCATCAAGCCTGACCTTGAATGTCTCCAGGTCTGGGGTCTTCACTACCTCTCTGGGCAACCTGTTCCAGTGGTCTACCACCCTCGTATTGAAGAACTTTATTCCTAATATCCAACCTAAATCTGCCCTTTTATTCAAGTTTAAAACCATTACCCCAGCAAATTTGATGAGGTCGAGGTCATTGATGAATATATTAAAAAGACTGGACTAAACACTGATCCTTGGGGTACACCGCTAGCTACAGGACTCCAACTTTACAGCTATATACAATGGCACTACTATTACAAGCTTCCTGAGCTCTGACATTCAGGCAGTTCTCAGCCCACCTCACTGTCCATTCATCTAACACACACACACAGTTTGTTTACAGGTATGTTATGAGAAACAGTGTCAAAAGCCTTGCTGAAGTCAAGGCAAACAACACCACTGCTCTCCCCTCATCCACTCAGCCAGTCACCCCACCATTGAAGCCTATCAGATTGGTCAGGCAGGATTTCCTCTTGGTGAATCCAAGTTGATCATTCCCAATTACCTTCTTCTTCACATGCATATTAATAACCCCTAGAACAAGCTGTTCCAAGGGTGGAGGTAAGGCTGTATGGCCTGTAGTTTCATGGATCCTCCTTCTTGCGCTTTTTGAAGACCACCTCCCTGGGCAGCCTATTCCAGTGCTCTGTCACCCTCACTGTGAAAAAGCTTTTCCGCATGTTGGTGCGGAACTTCCTGTGTTCTAACTTGCAGCCATTGCTCCTTGTCCTGTCTCCACTAACTACTGAAAAGGGGCTGGATAACTTGCCCTGCTTGTGGAAGTTGAGTTAGCCTAGATGTTCTCTAACCCTATCATCCTCAACCATAGAAGATTCTTCATTCCGCAAGACTTTCTCTCCTACCTCCAGGGTGTGAAACTCCTGAGGGCCAGCCTTAACAGTAAATACTGAAGCAAAGAAGGCATTCAGTAACTCCATCTTCTTTACAAACTACCCAAAACAATGCACTTGGGCTGTTTTCCCAATAAGAGCTCTAGGCTTTTCTGGGTGAGATGGCCAGTTTTGGTTCAGGCTGACTAACAGCAGTGATCATGTCCATATCACTTGAAACCCCTGTGGACAGAAAATTATCAGCCTCTACTGTAGTTTGAACACAGAGACCAGTTCTGAGACTGACTGAAAAGAAAATATACAAAACATTCAGGAAAAGATTTTTTTTTTTTTTTTTAAGTGGTGCTGGGTGATGACATGTGTCATCATTTAAAAGTAGCTCCAGTGATATTCCCTTTTCTCTTCCTAGCTTCACATCTTTTTCAACCATACAGGATTTTACCTCTCTGAAAAATAGTTCCTCTACAAAGGAGAATCCAGAGTTTGGGAAGGCACCTAAATTTATGAAGAACTGGGGCCCAAAAAATATTGTTTTCTGTAAGATCAGTGGTGTAGTCTGCTAGCAAAAATGCTCTTTTTTCTTTTTTCTTATAAGATTAGAAGGATCTCTGGCATCTAGAAGGATCTCTGAATTTGGTGAGAAGAGAACATTTTTTGACAGTGTGCACATTCGTCTGCAGCTGCCCACTGCAGAAGTTTCTTTGGTTGAACATCACATGACTTAGGACAGCACCCTAAATAATTTGTGGAGGGCAACCAGAGAGACAGATGACAGAGCAGCCATGCAAGGTGTAAATATGACCTATGTTAATATGATGCTTATTTCAAATACATGCTTTGATTTGTATAATGCTGCTTGCAGCAACTGACCTAGTTTTGCATATTAAACATCAGTGGGAGTTTTTGGGTTTTTTGTTTGGTCAGTTTGTTTTGTTTTGTAATCCTTTTTATGTACAGAAAGATTGTCTGACCCTGCTTTTATAACAATCAGGTGGTAACTACCAAATGATTCTAACACATTTATTTTTTTAAGCTTGTCATCTATGAGATGACAGCATTAGAAATGCCTCGATTCCTTTATTTCTGAATCAGAAAGTGGAAAGAGTTTACTTAATCTGCAGGTCCCAGAACCAAAGGAAGATTCAGTTTTATCACAGATGGCAATCCTGAGAATGAACTTTAAGAGGGAAAGTAAATAATCTGTTCATTGGGGTCCCTCTAAACTAGAGACAGTTAGGAAGGATGTGTATTTTTGATGGGACTGGACAGGTGAGACTGAATCAAAGCCTTGGGGACATCTAGGGAGCTTTCTGAAGAGAGCTCAAGTGAAACTTTAAATGCAAATGTAGAGCAAAAAGGGAAGACAGAAAGGAGCAGACAAGTAAAACCAAACACAATATGTAATATCAAGAATCCTAAAAGAAAGACAAAGAAAATGTATTAAACTGTAGGTTTAACTTGCTTTTAAATGCTTGAGCTCCTTTACCTGCAGATCATGGCCAGTTTCCTTCAGTGCATTGAAAAAGATGATTCTCTACCTCCTTCTTTTTTCCCAATTTACACACTTCCTTCCCAGCTGCTTAATGATACAGGTTCTTTTCTTCATCCCAGGACTAAAGTAATGAAGTACCACTGATGTTTGTCCCCCAGGTCAGAAATTCATTATGAACCTACCCACCATCCGATGAATTTTGCCATCCAGCCTCTAGTCAGCTATTAATTATACACCCTTTCCCTCTCACAACAGCTCCTGCTGTAGCAATGTCCTGACATCCATTTTACAGATGGGGCTTAAGTACAGGGAGATTAAATGTCTTATATCAAGCCACAAGTTGAGTGTTTGTGTGACACAATTCTGCCCGGCCAACAGGTCCTAAGATTTGTCATCCCTTTCCTTACACCAGTGTCCATTAGTACTCTACTAACCAATAGGCCAGGAAAGATAAATCAAAAAGCCAGTGCAATCCTGTCACATCCTTTTCTGCACCTTGGCTGAGGCCCAGCACACTATCCGTCTTGAAGGCAAGGAAAAGCACTGACAGAAACACCTTACTGAGGATAAAACCAAGTGCAGTGCTCTTTGGCTACACATGGAGGTCTTATGGGAGGCTCCACGAGGAGAAAATAAAGAAACAAGGAACCAAGTCTGTTAACTATGGCTAGTAAAGAAATCTTGACCTACTTTTGCAGAGGATTTGTATAGCTTTCCAGGATACATGTAACCCAATATTTGTTTTAGTGGTACAAAAGGCCTTTTCAGGAACCTAATTCCATAGTGTTTGTTGTGTTGTTTTGTTTTGTTTTGTTTCCTGGGGGGCAAGGGAGGGCATGGAGAAAAACAAAACAAAACAAAACCCACCAAAAATAAAAAGTAAAAGGGCAAAGATCTTCGTGTTATAACTGCTCAAAGGTTCATCTAACACCACTGGAAATTAAGTTTGAAGGACCAGCTGTAGTCAGTGGAGAGACTGAGGGAGCAGCACAGCAGTTCTATTTTGGAGAGAGGAAAGTTCAGAGGAGAACGTAGAGACTGAAGTTAGCATAGAGGGGCAGGTGGGGGCAAAAATGCTCTATATTTGGATGAAGTCTATCAGACGCATGAAATGAACAGTGAAATGTACAGGGGACTTGACTTAAATCCCGGATTTCTAATGTTGTGTTACCCTGGAGAGGTAGGAACACTTTTGCATTTCATTTAAACCAGGAACGAAAATTCTCCATTTAGGGGATTAAAGTTTAAACAGAGTTTTCTACATGCTGCATAAAATAAACATTCATTAACTTTTCTAACATAAATGAGATCACCAATTGGTTAATTTAGTTTGGTTTAGTTTGTTGTTGTTTTATTAAACTATGAGATATAACAAATCACACAATTGTCTTTTAAGTTGACGCCAACTCAAAATTACCAATGTTAAAGCAAAGACATTTGGTAGAATGGCATGAAAAAGACTGAGTCATCCATAAAAAATCCTACATGAATAATTTTGAACTCTTTCAAACTCTAGAATGGACTCACTTGTAATTTCCTAGATAGTTAAATTTTCACTTTAAGATTAAGTGATCTGACTTTTATTAGTGAGTACAGCCTGAATTTTGAAATATTAGTAGCAATTTGAAATATTCTGTTTTATCTGTTGCTTTTATTCCCATGTGGTGAAAATCTGGCTTAAGTAGGATGGACTATCTACCTAGAAATAAAACAGGCCCAAATTAGTATCATATTTTCAAAATTTAGGTCTAAGATTGAATATGCTTTTAACAAAAGAAGCAAATACATTTCATTCCAGCTTTTACTGGCTGAATCTTTAATTTGAGACTAGAACAACATTTGTGGTTCATAAATGTTATCTTGTAATTTTCTTGTATTTGTCTGTCAGGGTGCTACTCATTAAATTCATTCTCTAAATTATTTGAAGTGGAACCGAATTTTGTTCCCTATTGTACCCTTGCTGTAGTGGAACTGTGATGTGTGACTATAGCCCTGAGATGTAAATAATAAGCCAAACTTCTAGTGCTGTTAATGATAAAGTTTATATGTATTATTATTTTTAAGTAGTAATATCTATATGAAGTAACAGAAATATAAATTAGAATCCTAGCCAATTTGGATTATAATTCCACTGTTACACTGTTTGCTCAATATAATTGGTCACTCCATGGCATGCATTATGAGACCTTTTATGTCTTGTGAAAAATAAAAGAAAAAACATACCCAACCCCCAAACAAACCTAAACCAGAGAAATTACCAATTTAACATTGAGAAGTGCTGTGTTTTCAGAGATCTCTAATTCTTAAAGAAACCTAAAGCATCTTCCATGCAGACTCCCTGAACATTAACGGACATTCTATGATTTGCTGGAGTCATAATATAATATATTCTTTGTTCAATAACTTAGGGGAAAGCAATCAATATACGGACAGTACAGACTCCTAGTCTCAGGGTTCCCTACAGGGCTTTTGGCTTCTTCTGTAATGGGCTCTGTTGTTTTTAATGCTGCAGTGGCATCGTTTAACTTAACATGACACTTCCTTCACTCATGTGCTGCTAGGATGTTTGCCAGTCAAGAGGAGAAACATTAAATGGAATAAAACTAGAGGAGTTAAGATGAAAAGCATTTCCCAAAGGCACGAGGAGAGGTTTCCAAGAATACAGCAAACTGAGATTTAGGAGGATGATCAGCCTGCCACCAGAAAAATGTAAGAAAAGATATATATAAACCAGGTTCAAATCTAACTTACATAAACCTGTCTTTGTTCTTCCCAAAATGGACAAAAAAGGCAAAAGGTCTGAGGGTTCCCTCCCTTCTTTTGGGGGCCTTCCAATCAGTGTAAACCTAGGCTAAGAGCTTAATCTCTCAGTCGCAGTTTGTGGTGTGGGCCTCACTGAAGAGAAGGTTGCTCAAGAACAGAAGAGGAGGAGTGTCAACATCACATTGTCTTAGAGTTGTTTTCTGATCTCTGCAGTGACATGGGGAATAGGGAATTTATTTTAGATGTCCTTAACCCACTTACTTTTGTGTAGAAGCACTGGGTAAACCCATAAACACTTCAGGCTTTATTAACCCCAACCAGCAAAAGAGTTCTGCATTGATAAAGGCATGAGCAGCACAACCTGTTGGTTTTCTGTTGTTCTTTACCTTATATTATGAGTGAACATATGCAGTAAGACTACAAAATGCCCCTGAAACCAGTTATTTTCTCTTTGCTGTCTGCAGCCTTTATGGAGTGTTTTCTAGAACAGGACTGGACAATTTATCAATACTAGAAGTTAAAGAACTCTGGCAGATACTCAAGCAGTGAGATGATTTGATCTGTGCGATTAATTTTTAAATGATGGTTATGAAGACTGTAGGACTTACTATCAGTGATTTGCATTTCAATAAACACAATTTCAGAAATTCCTAAGTGTTGCTGGAGAGCAATTGATGGCTTAACAAACTTTATTAATTTTTGTTTGAATGTTTAGTGGGGTTCCACTTTAAAACAGTATATGGGTCGATGCTCTTCTTGGCAACGGTCAAACCTAAAAAAGTTGGTTTCAGATAAGTATATAAACTTCTATGCGTGTTCAAATCCTGCCTGACAGGCTGATTCCAGTCTCTGCCTTTGTTAAATTTAGCTATAGTCATTATTATCTCAGTACTCTTTATATAAAGATATCTGGGCATTGTGAACCATTTCCATGTTGGTTATATTCTGATATGTGCTTATTAAAGATTATTGATGCAAGAGGATGTTAGCTATGCACCAAGCACATATTCAGACTCCCATCAATATTAGGCACCTGCTTTATCCATTAAATCAAATTTCCATAAATGCTATATTTGACCATTTTCCAGATCACTTGTTCTGATTATATGATACCCTTAATAGCTAAGTAAAACCATGGATGCATGGATCAACCCATAGGTATTGTCTCCAGGTATGAAAAAGAATGTATATTTTGTAGACTTCAAGCATCTTGTCCAATACAGTGCCTTGTTCCTTAAATTCCAATTTTCTTCAACTATAAGGCAGACTTAGAAGTCTTCTTATTTCTTGATCCTTCAAACCATTTCTCCAGTGCCTCAATTTTTTCCGTTGCATCTAGGTAATTTTACCCTGTGTATCACCATGACTGGTGGTTCCTTTGAAAACAAAGGCTTTTTCCATAGCCAAAGCTTGTTGCATTTCCTTATGCTTAGCTTCTCTGTGGCTGCTATGATCTTGCATCTTTCAGTTCACGTTTATATGCCAGAAACAATTAAGCAAGTATTCATTTCATACATGGTACCCATAAAATCTCTAGCATCTAGCACTATTATTTCCCACAGGAAACAATTATTAAAAAAACCAAACAAATGAAAACCACAATCTATATATTTACATTATTCTCAAGGATTATTTCCCAGTACTAAAAAGAATGGAGATACTGCTGCACAGGAATCCTAGGATTTTTTTTTTTTTTAATCCAATTTCTTCAAAAAGGAGGAAACAATATTCTCTAGTAATGCATAACTCTAAGTTGTATGATGGTAGGATGAAGAAACGTGGTGATTCTTTCATTTTGTATATTTTATGTCCACTTCTAGAGAAAAGATTTTCTTTAATCACATCTAGCAAACATAAGGGCTATGTTTTCATGAAAATTCAGCTCTTAGCATGAAGAATTTTTCAGAAAAAAAGGCCCTTCCTAATACATCGTTAAATAATTTCGGGGTGGGAGGGGTTGACCCCTCCAAAAAACCCAAAAAATCCCTCCCCAAAGAACAACACCCTCCCCCCCTCAAAAATCATAATTACATGCATGCATAGAGCTTATGTAAATGCAGGTAAGTATACATATGGATAGAAGGATATATGCACACCATGACAAAAGTCTCTTAATTTGGATAAATATATATTTATATGCACAAATATGCCTATGCTAAAATGTCAGATTTTTTTGTTATTTGAAAGGGAGATTTCATTTCAATACAATCAAAGTGCAACTTAATGTAATGATGTTCTTTTTCATTAAGAAAAAAATTGTTAACACTTCATCTTTGTTCTGTACTGCAGAGGTTTGTGAGAACCAAAATATGATAGTCTGCTGTTACAAGATGCCTTAAAGGCAGAACATAAACAAACATCCTAATCGGTAAATTGAAAATTAGAGGGGTTTTTTGGTTTGTTTTTGTTTTTTTTCCTTCCCCTTAATGAATACAATTTCACTGGCAAGTATTCAGCTTCATATTCATATTCATATTCAGCTCAGTGAAAGCAAAAATTGTACCGGTGGAACGGATGGCTAGTTTCTCACAAAATATTGGGCTGAGGACTGTGTCTTTGAGAGAGAAGCTTCCTTGACAAGCACTGCCAAGTTTTTTTTCTGAGCCTATACAGACCTTATGCCTTTTAGACAAAACACACAGCATCATTCCAGAAATGTTATAAAAGGCACAGGAGCTGAGCTGCAGGTATTTTCATTTGACACAAAGCTAGAGGCAATGAGGAGAAGGAAAAGAGCAGGTCTAGGCAGCTCAGATGAAGTGGGGAGAATGGGAAGCACAGAGGTGCAGGGCATGGGGTTTTGTTCTCTTGGACCATTGATGTCACCTGGCAGAGAGAGACCCTTAGGAGATCTGGGAACATGGGCATGGAAAATGGCTTCAGAAATCTGTCTGTCTGCTCTATGGATGGGATTCCAGTAAGAACTTTATTTTGGGTAACAGCAACTATTGTTCTAGCTTAATTTATAAGGAGAATCTCTCATGAGAGTAGCAATGAGTCCAATTTTCTATACACCCGTGTAAACAAAAAATCTCAAACAAGAGTCAGGCAGCTTGTGTAATCCATTGCTATGGCTGAACTGGGGAGACACATAAAACAGTTCTAGGCTGTCAGGAAGAGATCTGGAAGGGCTTCATGCTCTGAGATACTTCCGCAGAGCGAAGACCACCAGGAAAGTATTTAGCACAGATGAATGAAGTGTTATGGTGGAACCCATTGATGATCATGCAGGATGAGTATCTTCTGTTTTCAACGTAGTTTGGAATTTCAAATGAAGTTTGTTGTTTTATAACATTTACAAAGTTTTCCCAAGTATGAAATATTACTTTTCAATTAGGAAGCTTGCTAAACTATCTGGAAACAATTTGCAAATATTTATATAGAATTTTACATTATCTTGGAACTAGACTTAGAAAACCAGTCGACAAAGATGAAGACCTTCCTTGTGCTTCTGCATAGGATTAGCAGGAGGAAGAGAAGTACAAGCAGAATATCTCAGTATTACCTGGACCTTTTACGATCACATCCTTGTTTCCATGGGGAAAAGAAAGATAAACGTAGATAATTTACTATAAATAAAAGACACTGTAACTGTTTCAAACCTTGCAACTTAAATAATGCTTCAATTCTCCTGTCACACCAATTTTAACAGGATAGAGAAGCAATCTCATTTAAACGGAGTGTTAAATTTTCAGACTCCGCCTTCTGCATGAGAACTGTCTAGCTTAAAAAGTCCATCCTTTTTTCTGGGGGTGCTGACATGCTTAACAAATGAGGTAGAAGGAAATAACTGGCTTGATCATGTCAGGTAGTGAGTAATGCTGATGTCAGACACTAGCCCAAAAGATGCTGAAATTATAAATCTCTGTGCTTTTCTGGTTTGAAATGCTGAGTAGAGGGATACTGGATTATGAAGTTGAAGAACTGCTGAAAACTAGTTGTCTTGGTTGTGTCAAAATCCCCTCTATGATGAGCCTAGAAACCTCATCATGAGTCTCAAGGAAGCCATTTCTTATGCTAATTATTTCCCTCAACTGTGCATCCAATTTAATGTGTCATTTGAGATTCAGATACTCTGCACATGCACAAGATTTGAATAACTGATTGAATGTACACACGGGTCGTACAGACTTGCTCCTGAGGAACAAAATACCCCCTGCATGTTTTATGAAATAATCAGGAAAGAAAATGGGTCAGTAACCACACCACGTCTAGAAATATTGCTAATCCCTGAAGACTTGGGTCAGAACTGCCCTTCAACATCAAGGTCCATCTCAAAAAAGCCTGCAAGACTTCTCTTCACTCTCAAAGGGTGCCTTGATTCAGAAATAAGTGCACTATTCAGCCCATTGCTACTTGAATCAGCAAAGTTTAAAACAATTGCGCTGAAAGATTGCTTTAACCACAAAAATTGATCAACCTTCCCCATTTTTTTGTTTTTCAGCCTTCTGTTCTCTTTGATCTCAAAGAAACCAAGCTGCCAGGAAAAGATGTCCTAAAAATTTCTTTCTGACCAAGAAAGATCCAAAAATCCCACCCAAATTGCCCATATTTATGAAATAATCAGGAAAGAAAATTAACAACGAATGCAAACCACAAAACCAAACACCAAAAATACAACCCCAAAAAAACTGCAGAAACCTTGTATTCATTTTTCACGTGGAAAATTTATAATAAATTTTGTTTGTAAAATGATTGTTCTTTTTTCAGTACAGTTACTGTGATGAATATTGATCTGAGTAATCTTGCCCACACATTCCTTTTCTCTGCCTTGTCAAAAGCACGGTAATGATCTCTTCTCTACAATTAAAAACTACAAGAACCTCTGCAGTGCAGATTTCAATATACTGTAAGGATCTCTGAAGTAACATATAACAGAAATTAGACCAGAAACGGTGCCTGCGCAGTAATTTACACTTTCGTTGTAGAGCACCTTCACTTAGTACAGTATGCTGACCTTTCAAGTCTGCACAGTTCAGACAACCTGTTGACTTAGCTCACTTTCAACAGATCCAGTTCCCTTTTTTTCTTTTTGCTTATCCAGAAAATGAGTAGACAAGGAGATAATCTCTCTAAAGCAACTTTCAATCAAGAGACATTCAATGCAAGATACTATATTAATGCAAAATACAATTTTAGAACCAGGGGTTCACCAAGGACTGGGTGGTTATTGTCAGGGTTAAAGAGGAACATCTATAAATAGAAGTTGATTTAATCCCCAGTTCAGGCCCGTGCAGACAAATTTTAGGACAATGTGCATCCAGATTTTACGAATAAATTTATTTTTACATGGAGCCAAATATTCAGCAAGCATTTCTGTGACATTAAGTAATGATGTACATGATTTAAAACTGTTGCTCAGACGCATAAGCATACACCATATTCTGTGCGTGTTCACCATGTAGGGTTTGTGTACATGACCTTTACAACCACGTTTCAGTGACTGCCCTCTCAGCCCAGCCTTTGAACCTCATAAACACACTTTATTGTTGAGGTTTTTTTAAACTCAGGGTCTGGTACCAGATTGAGAGGTGTTGTAAGGATGAACCCACTGGTACTTGAAGAAGTACACACCAGATAACAACCTTAGTCCCACAGCAAGTAAGTTTGTGTAAGTTTAACGCAACAAATAATGAAGTAGGCCTGAGGTTTGTGGCCCTGCCTGTGGCAGGGGGGTTGGAGCTTTATGATCCTCGGGGTCCCTTCCAACCCTTGCCATTCTATGTTTCTATGATTCTATGAAGTAAAAAAGTAGAGACAACAAGCTGACAGTGACTGCTGACTTCAAGCCAGCACTTAATTTTTTTCCCTAAAGTAAACCCCTCCAACCCAAGAAAGCGTTTCATTTATGACAGAGCAGAGCAGTGGCAGCAGCAGCCAACTTCAAAGTAATTATTGCTGTTAAACTGAAGTGGGCTTTAAACATTTCATTCAGATCGATTTATTCAAAAGTGTTTAAGGCTCAGCCAAGTTTACTACTGGTGTGGTCATGGGACACTTTATGGTTTATCATAATGTTTGATCAGTTGCAGCGGGACATGTACAGAGGTGAAATGCAAAAGATGTAGGAAAAATCTGTTGGGTGGTTTTTTTCTGTTGTCGATAATTCCATTTGTGGAGCAATTTTTGCAGTTGACAAGAAATGGAGGAGGTTGGGGAGAATCTGGGACATAAGGCAGAATTAACTGTTGAACATCTCATCTATTCTCCAGTGGAGGGTTAAAGCTTATGAAAGATTTTAAATCTTTCTTTTGCTTCCTAATTTTGAGTGTTCCTTTCACTGCTTTTTTCTTTTTTTCTTTTTTTTTTTTCTCCTGCCCAGCCCTGTCTCCAAAGAAAGCAATAAGCCTGTCAAAGAAGGAATTAATTAAGCAAATCAATCAGTCAGTTTTATTAAAGAATTACAAAGCCCATGTGCAGCATTAATTATTCAGATAATGGGACATCTCTAAGCCTTTCTTTTCAATTATTGATAAGCCACTATCTATCATTCTGACTGTTTTAGTACTGATTTAGTTGTGAATGAAGCCAGGTCATTCAGCCATAGCATATGCCAGTTATAAGAGTTGCTAGATGACTATGGGTGGGAGAGAGAGAAAGATGAGAGGTATCGTTTATTTCCATCCACAATGATTGCAAATATTAAATATTTCAGGGCACGTGCCTTCTTCTGAGCTGCAAATGAAAGGGAAACTGTCCTTCCTTGTTGATATCATCTAGGCGATCACCTTTGTTCAATGAGGCAATACATGCCCATTTTTCCATCTGTAATATCCATGCAACTTTTCCCTTGACTTTATGCAAAGTTCCCCACTAGTTCATAAGGCCTGGAAAAATGAGATGCTTTTCCATTGTCACAGGAAAGTTATCATTTTGCATCTGCTGATCAAGGCAGCTGTTCTCATTTTTCTCTTTGCTAGGAATTTCATGACAACTGCTTTAATAGGGAGCCCTTCTGCAGCCCTAGGCTTATTTTTCACACTCACCTCATTAGATATAATGTACAGAGAAGTGTTCTCCTACCTGCTTTCAAAAGTAGGGAGCAAATACATTGATCTCATAATGTTGAAACTGAAACAATCAAACAGCAAATTCTTCATCACTGAGGAAAAATGGGTACATGTAGTTACTGATGGGGAAAGGACCTCATAGTAAAGAAAACCCCATGTCTCAATAAAATTATATCCTAAGTGAGAAAACTCAACATTACACATGAAAGCAACTGCAGAAAGTAGAGATTTTTAGGAAACAAGATGAGCATTGTTCAGGAGTGTAAAGACAACAAGCTTCATTTATTATTGCCCCTTGGATTGCATATCGGTTTCAAGACACTTTCCATTCTTTCTAAACAGTTTGAAAGACTACTCAACATAGACTACCCATCACACAGAAAAAGGTTCAGAGGGTATAAGTCTGGCTTATAGGAAGGTCACATCATCTTGCCTTGTTGTATGCTTTCAGACAAATGTGGGGGAATGATCCAAGAGTCCAGAAAAAATTTACAAGTGACTTGTAAAGAAGTCACTCTAATGTACACAGAATAGGGTACAAAAAGCTCCACTTTTTGCCATGGTGTTTGCAGGTACATAGAAAGGAGGCAGCTCCAGGTGCTTTGTGCACAGCATTGGGCTACAACCATTGCATTCATCTACCCCATCTCCTCTTTCTCCAGAACACAGAGTTGATAGTTTTCAAACTGTTCCTATGTTTCCTGCATTGGCAAAACAGGGGAGACACTTTGGGTCATAAGATTATCTCCAGGTGAGGCCAAGAAAATATTTCTTGAACTAAACAACTGACTTTGTTAAACTGACTGTGTGCCTTTTTGTGAACACCCTGCTTTGGTCAGTGTCTGACACTGTTCAGGATTAGAAACGGTAATGTACCCCTTACAGAGCAGAGTGCTCATTAAATATGTGTTCTACCAGTCCTTGTACTTTTGCACGTGCTTGAGCACTGTGAAAACTTGCAGCACTCTAGTATTGGTGGGATGAGACACTCATAGGGGCAGAGTGCCATCCCTTTGCTTTTTCTATCATCTTAGCATAGTAGTGCAATGAGAATTCATTGCTGTCTTGCTATGTGGGTTATTTTACTTCAGCTCTCAGCTAAAAACCATGAATGAGAGATATTAAGAAAATTAATGGCAAAGTTAGGAGGGAGAACTCTGTCTCACTTCTAAAAGTTCAGCGTTGGCACAAAAATTGACCTTGAGCATGAAGATGCCATCCGAACTTGCTTCTCATTTCCATCTAGAAACCTAAAGGTGTAGTTAGTAGCCTAAAGAAATGTTGCTTAGACAGTTATAAATTCAATTTTACTAATAAGAAGCAATTAGGGTTTTGAAAAGAACTGGATGAAATCTGTGAATTAAAAGCCAGGGGGGTTAGAGAACTAAGCTTTGCAGTTCCTGGCCATTTTTATTTGTTACTATATGCGAGAAATATGCCAGTTCTTGTAACTGTGTGAGCTTTCTGTCTTCCAATGGTATCTATTACTTGTCCACTGACAGCTGCTTTCTGGCTGTAGCCTTAGGCTCAGCACATACTGCTATCACTTTGCCTCAGCAATGCTGTCCTGCTTTGACTTTTGCCAAATTGTGTGTCATATATGCTAAAAAATCTCTGCAGATAGAAGAAGGAGGGGGGGAACCACCCACAAAAAGTTACAATTCGGTATGGTAATGTAGAAATAACAATAGCTTTAACATATATAGGTGGACATATGTGTATATATAACCTCCACATAATATTATAGCCAAAACTGACTGCAGGTCACTCAAGAAGTAATTCTAATGTAGCTAGGAGGTTAACAAGGCAGTGCCTTTGGAAGTAATATAAACATTCCATCATTTCACTCTATTGCCACTAGTCTGGCACCTTCAAGGGTACATCTTTGGCTGACCAAGTGTTTGTTTTAAAGGAACATACTCCCATCTTTCTGGGGGTATGTTTAACTTACTAAGCAGGGCCCAAATCGTGTTCTCGGTGTTAACCCAAAGACATCTATGCTCTCATAAGGATCTCCTTCTTTTATTTTCCCTCTGCCACCATGAAAATAGACAAGTTCCCACTTCTGTGATATGAGAAGTGCTCAAAATGAAAAGCTGGATCCAGAGTCCAGACTTTGGACAAGCATACAGGTCTGAGACTACCCATGTTGCTGCAAGGATCCACTGGGAAATGGGTTAAATATCTCCAGTGTGGTGGACATGTCACCAACAGTTAGTCCTAAAAGAGAGGCCCCTCACTACAAGAAAGACATTGAGATCCTGGAGCATGTCTAGAGAAGGGCAACAAGGCTGGTGAAGGAGCTGGAACATAAGTCTCACAAGGAGCAGCTGAGAGAACAGGGACTGTTAAGTCTGGAGAAGAGGAGGCTCAGGGGAGACCTTATTGCTTTCTACAACTACTGGAGATGGAGTTGTGGTGAGCTGGGAGTCAGCCTCTTCTCACAGACAGCTAGTGATAGAACAAGAGGGAATGTGTGAAGTTGCTCCAGGCGAGGTTCAGGTTAGAAATTAGAACTGTTTTCTCAGAGAGAGTGTTTAGGCATTGGAATGGTTTGCCCAGGGAGGTGGTGGAGTCACTGTCCCTTGGGTCTTCAACGAAAGATTGGATGAGGTACTTAGAAACAAGGCTGAGTTAGTAATAATAGATGGTAGGGGTATGGTTGGACTAGATCATCTTGGAGGTCTTTTCCAACCTTAATGATTCTGTGATACTGTGACTGCTTTGCTATATGAATGAACATGATAGGAAAGAAGGCTATCTCAAGTAATGGGATCTAATGAGAAGGGGCACATTTTAATGAGTTAAAATGTGTTTCCCAGGGAGGTGATCGTGTCACCATTCCTCGGGGTGCTTAATGAAAATTTGGAAGAGGTACTTAAGGACATGATTTAGCAAGTAGTATAGGTGTTAGAAGGATGGTTGGACTAGATGATTTGGACATCTTTTCCAGAAGTAATGATTCTGATTCTATGATGCTGCTGAATTACTCCTTTACCCAGTAATTGTGGTGCAGTATGAGCAGTAGTATAAAGCCTGTGTACAACTGAAACAGAGTCTACACCTTTGTCACCCATATGGCAACTCAAATATTTCCTGAAGCAGTCAAACTGCAAGAGCTGAAGTCTCAAATTCTTGTGAGAAAAGTGTTATTAACTGTCTGAAACTAAGTGCTCAAAGCTTTGCCTAACACCAAAGATTTAATTCCCATGTCAGAGTGCTATCTAGCACTGTGCTGGCGTCTGACTGAGCAGTCAGTCAGGTAAGAATAACCTCATCACTTTTCTGCATCATTCATGATTTAACTGCAGGACTAAGAGAAGTTCCTATAAAGGGCAATGAATCTTGTCCTTCTTCATACATGGACTGAATGTGATTTGATCTAGATGCAGATTTTATTTAACAAATGTAATTCTTATATTCCTTGATGAGGGAATAGTGTCCACCCTCATCAAGTATACCAATGACACAAAGCTGGAAGGAGTGGCTGACATGCAGGAACACTGCGCTGCCAACCAGCGAGACCTGGACAGACTGGAGAGCTGGGCAGTAAGATACCAGATCAGGTTTAGTAGAAAAATTGTAGAGTCTTGCACATGGGAAGGAATAACTGCATGTATCAGTACAGGCTGAAGATGACCTGTTGGAGAGTAGCTCTGAAGAGAAGGACCTGAGGATCCTACTGGATGACAGGTTGGCCTTGAGCCAGCAGTGTGCCCCGGAGGCCAAGAAGGCCATTGGGATCCTGGGGGGGCATTAAAAGAAGCATGGTCAGCAGTTCAAAGGATGTGATCCTCTCCCTCTACTCTGCCATGGTCAGGCACCGCCTGGAGTATTGTGTCCAGTTCTGGGCTCCCTGGTATAAGAAAGACAGGGATCTCCTGGAGAAAGTCCAGTGGAGGGCTGCAAAGATGATTAAAGGCCTGGAGCGTCTCCCTTACTAGGGAAGTCAGAATGAACTGGGGCTATTAAGCTGTGAGAAGACTGAGAGAGGACCTGATAAATATTTGTAAATATCTGAAGTGTGGGTTGAAATAGCCAGACTCTTTTCAATGGTCTGTGGAGATGGGACAAGGCGCAATGGCCTCATGGGAAGGCGCATGGGAAGTTCCACACCAATATGTGGAAGAACTTTTTCATAGTAAGAGTGACAGAGCCCTGGGACAGGCTGCCCAAGGGGGTTGTGGAGTCTCCCTCTCTGGAGATATTTCTGACCCATATGGACACCTACCTGCTTTGGCAGTGGGGTTGGACTCGATGATCTCCTGAGGTCCCTTCCAACACCTAAAATTCTGTGACTCTGATAATATGACAAAAGATTCCAGCACTATGGTCAATGTGGGAAAAAAAAAAGCAACTATGTTGTCATTCGTGATGGTCTGATACTCCACAAACATAATAAATTAGTGAATTAACTAACTATTTATAACTATTTCCCCAGGTAGATCTGCACTGATCATCTATTTGCAGGACTGAAACTCTAAGGAAGATCACTGGTCTCCCCAGTTTACTCATTAATAAAAGCAATAACTTAAGTCATGCAACATCTCAGAGATTGCGTTATGTTAGATTGGTTTTCCCTCCATTCCTTCGGCAGAGTTTCATGGTTTGGATGTGTTCTTGTCTGAACTTTATATCAAGTTAAATCAAGTTTATACCAATACTGACAAAAAGAAAAGACCTTATTTGAACAACTCCAGCAGTCCTCAGATGTTCCTTATTATTTCCTCTACTGAAAGACTTGTACACATTAATTACAGAAGCATGTTATTGTGGCAGGTACTTTACCGCCATGGAACAAAACAAACAAACAAAACAAAACAAAAATAAAATGCCCCTGGGCCCAAAATTCGGAGAAAGAGAAAGGCAAAACATAAAGATCCCCTTAGGGATGCAGGGAACAACAAAATAGTAGTGGTTATTGCTGTTAATAATGTATCAATAGGCTTTCTGTAAAGGGCTCAGTGTTGGGTCCAGTCCTGTTTAATATCTTCATTGATGACCTTGATGAGGGAATAGCATCCACCCTCAGCAAGTATGCCGATGATACAAAACTGGGAGGAGTGGCTGACACGCAGGAACACTGCGCTGCCATCCAGCGAGACCTGGACAGACTGGAGAGCTGGGCAGGGAGAAATCTAATGAAATTCAACAAAAGCAAGTGTAAAGTCTTGCACCTGGGGAGGAATAACCGACTGTATCAGTACAGGCTGGGGGATGACCTGTTGGAGAAGAGCTCTATGGAGAAGGACCTAGGGGTCCTGGTTGATGACAGGTTGGCTATGAGCCAGCAGTGTGCCCTGGTGGCCAAGAGAGCCAATGGGATCCTGGGATGCATCAGGAAGAGTGTGTCCAGCAGGTCTTAGGAGGTGATCCTCCCCCTCTACTCTGCATTGGTCAGGCCCCACCTGGAATACTGTGTCCAGTTCTGGGCTCCCTGGTATAGAAAAGACAGGGACCTTCTGGAGAGAGTCCAGAGAAGGGCGACAAAGATGATTAGGGGTCTGGAACATCTCCCCTATGAGGAAAGGTTGAGTGAGCTGGGTCTGTTCAGCCTGGAAAAAAGAAGACTTAGGGGGGACCTAATTAGTGTTTACAAGTATCTTAGACATGGGTGGCAGGGGGAATTGGCCAGCCCCTTTTCAGTGGTCAGTGGGGACAGGACTAGGGGCAATGGCTGTAAGCTGGAGCACAGGAAGTTCCGCACCAACATGCGGAAGAACTTTTTCACAGTGAGGGTGACAGAGCAGTGGAATAGGCTGCCCAGGGAGGTGGTGGAGTCTCCTTCTCTGGAGATATTCAAGTCTCGTCTGGACGCCTATCTATGTAATATGAGATAGGGAGCCTGCTTTGGCAGGGGGGTTGGACCCGAAGATCTCTTGAGGTCCCTTCCAACCCCTAAGATTCTGTGATTCTGTGATTCTGTATTATGGTAAATAAGGGCTTTCAGGAGTAATTTGAAGGAGACTGCAAAGGTGTTATGGCTCTTGTAAGGCCAAAGAAATCCCATGAGTATAAGTACATAGGAAAGCACAAAGTGATTGAAAATTTCACAAGCTGATGATGCAGGTTAACCACCATATGCCAACCAGAGGTCAGAATTAACCTCTTGACAGCAACTGGGAAATTATGTTCCGAAGCAGTCCTGAGCTATGACTGTCTTTTGTATGTGGTGTGAGAAACAACAGGGAGAGCATGAAGAGATGAAGGAAAAAGAGAGACAAGCCCAGGCTGTCCATCAAGAAAAATGTTGTCTGCAGCATTGTCACCCAGATAAAAAGGATGTTACAGAAATTGAGATGTAAGGTGGTTGAGGAGAGTTGAGAGTTACCCTGCATGGATGGATGTGAAAAGCCATATTGAAGAGATGATCTGATGAAAGAGTCAGTCAGGCTTATAGTGGGGGTGCTGAGGGCCTGGGGACATCTCTGTATCACAGATGTCAGGTACATTTGCTGGGCTAGATATAAACAAGCAGGATGGTGTTACTCAGAAGCTAGCTCCATGGAGGTGGAAGTAAGGCTCAGCACAAGCCCTCACTTCAGATGCAGCCCATAGCAGAGAAGCCCAGCAAAAAAGGACATGGAGATTACCCTTGTTTTAAATGAAAATATCCAGAAACAGTTTTCACTACTGAATTTATCCTTAATATAGCTGAAACAATAGATTGTAGTCCTATATCAGTTGCCAACTTACCAACATTTCAGGCTCTATAGCATTGCTGGTTTAACTCTTCCTTCACAGCTTTTTTGGTTTGGTTTGTTGGGGGGTGGGGGTTGGTGGGTATTTTTTTTTGTTTTGTTTTGTTTTGTTTGTTTTGTTGAGGGTTTTTTTCTGTATAAACGTAGTGCTAAATCAGAACTCTACATTCTTCAGATTTTCTTTGAAGGATGACTTCTGCCCCTGGTTTGGATCTGCTGTCTTCCTGCCCTCCCCTCCCCACCCTCCCCCCTCTCCACCCTCCCCACTTTTACTAGTTCTCATTTTATCTATTTATGCAATATCCTCTTCCAACTGTCTTGTCCAGATGATTCACTAACAACTGGACTAATAGCCCTCTTGCTCCTTAGCAGCTGAGAGGGTGAGAGAATGAAGGGGTCAGGCCATCAGCTGCTACAAATTGGTGCCGCACCATTGGTTTAATTGAAACAGTGCCAGTTTACACCAGCCGCGAATCTGAGCCTGAGGCTCAGTTCAGTCTAAGCATGAGTAAAGCAGATCTCCAATCTGTTCACCCACCTAGAGTTTGTTACCTAAAATATGCTAAAATTAAAGTTGCTAACTATTGGGTCTTCGGATAAACTGTATGGAATTAAGGAAAAAAAGAAAGGTATTAGCATGAAAAAAATTCCTTTCTTTCTGATGAACCTCTCAAAGACATCAGCATCTTCACACTTTATATACTCACATTTAGTTTTGAAGAAAAAAAATATCAAAATAAACAGTAAGATCTAGGACACTGTCACAGCTCTATTAGCTTAGTATAACAATGTCACTTTTACACTTCAGTTTGCTGACGATAACACTGTTTTTTGTTCATAGCACATATATTTCACAACAGTGCTTTTCCAGACTAAGAAATAGATTGTAGCTGCAAACATGGAGTGACTTTGGTAACCCTGCTGGGGATTTTACACCTAAGGGTTTAGAACAACAGACTTCAGATATTTTTTTTCCCCATTAACTGCTGGAAGGAGCAGAGATAATTTCTGATACTGGACCCCTTGGACTAGCCCTTCCCTTTCAATTACTATTGAAGTATGACTATATAACAATATATTGTGTCTAAACCACAGTGGTATTCCTACGGTTTACTGTAGGGAGTTAGACCAGCAGACTCTCTTGCCATTGTAGTACAAAATCTGTTTATTCCCATGAGCTGAATGAGTTAAAAAAAGCCCAACAAAATGGAAAACCCAAGCAAAAAAAGCAAACAACACACAAAACAATGAAGTTCACGTTGTGTATCTAATTTCAGTTTAACTAAAAAAATACTTAATTTAACTGTATTCAGTGCAGGCTCACCTCTTTGCAAGTTTTTGCGACTGGCCCACAGACAGGAACACAGCAGACATTTGGATTTTGACATCTGCATTGAGATAGCAGAGACAATATTACAAATTAGAGGGAAGGAGGAGGGAGAATGACAAGAGAAAGGAAACCTGAGGGTCTGTTTCCTTTTTTCCTTTTTTTTTTTTGGCAAAAAACTGCTATAGAAACAAATGTAGATGAGGGGGGCACTGAGCCATATAGAAGTGAGTAATTATCTACTGTTACAGGCCTTATTATCTCTCCAAATGTTTGCTAAAAATTCTATTGGGCAACCATCTGGACCCTCAGCTTTAACAGTGGATACAGAGTGGATCGTTGCTTTAACTTGCATATAGGAAAATTTCTTTCTTTAATTCTTTCCTGTCATCCTGTGTTAAATAATTTAGTTGAATGTCTCCTAGATAGCTTACTGAATCCTCAGAGTGAGTGTATTCTAGGTGATATCATCATATAAAATATTCTTTTAAAGTTTATATATTTTTATTTTTTTTACCACTAGAGGATCTGAGGACACTTTGCCATCTGTTGTAAGGGTTTGCTAATGCACCTATTTTCTTCTCTATCTCTCTCTTTCTCTTTTTAAATTACTAGGCTTAATAATTTGCCTAATTGGTAGCTTCCACACACACCTCAAATTATGTACAATGCATATTGCTTCCACATCCTCTCTGCATATGAAACTTAACAGTTCTCCTCCAAGAATTTACATTGTTACTGTATTACTGTAGTTTTCAACAGCAAATATCATTTTCTTCATTCAGGCTGTGATAAATAATTCAATAACATGTCATCAATAACTATAGACCAGTTGCTTAGCTTGAAACGTGTCTGTAGTTTGCTGTGAAGGTCATCGCTATCAATTATGCACCTATCTTCCATGGAATGTTTCAATTTAGTATTATAATAATAACAACAATAAATGATCTTTGTTCTTATGAAAGATATTACATCAGCATACGTTTGCAATGTTGTTTGTTTAGGTTTTTTTCCTAATTTCCAGATAGGCGGTGTAAGACAGAGTTTTAACTGCCTTGTCCAAAGTCACAATACTGCATGAACAGCAGAACCAGAAATATAATAAGTCACCTAATGTCTGCACTTGCCTTTGGATATTTTCTGCGAAACAATGCAATGACCAAGCCGTGAGAGTTCTCCCATGACACTGAATCCATATCGCCTTGCCCCTACCAAGCGGTGGCTTTCAACTCTCCCCAGTTTCAAGTTGTGCACCGAAATTGTAATGGGACTGCATCACATTTGAATTTACCTTTTGAAATACAGCCCTCGGGCAGTCTCTGCTTTCCTCTAGCTGAGCAGAGATATGGGTGAAGCAAGTTCTTGATTTAGCTGCCAATAAGTGTCCAAAGCACTTCATGACTGACAGTCTGCAGAGAAGCAGCAGGATCCCACCGGAGCTAACAAGAGGATTCAGTTAAATCAGCCTCCCAGTCAAGGATAGGATTGTTCCAGAAGCAAAGAAAAGAGAACATGGTGAAGTCCTTGTTGTGTACCTGCTTTCCCCCTACCCCCTTGTTCCAGATGGGGAGAGGTCTCTGTGCCCTGTACCTGGTGGATCCTTGTGCAGCTCTGCCCCAGCACCTCAAGCACCTGCTGGCAGCCCCCATCCTTTGCCTGTAGTTGAGGAAAGGAAACCATACAAAGTGCATGCAGGTTTTTGTCTTCTTAGTAAAAGGTGATAGATAATGGTAATATTCCAGATATATTGCCATTTTCCTACTCCTCTCTTGCTGTAGCTTTTCCTACCTTATGTATTACCAGGGCTTTGTATTTTAATCCACTTTCTCATCTTTCTGGCCAGGCAGACTCTTATGGTGGTATTAATTATTTCTTGGAATTGGTTGCTATTATAATTTTTCCCTTTGTGGCTTCAGTATTTCATAAACTTGGATTAATCTAGCTTATCTGAGATCTTTTGGTTACAATATGTAAATAAAAATAACATTTCAGGAAAAGGTTAGAATTTCCAAATTGCCTTTTGTTTTTGCTAATGATCTTTATGATGAGATCTTTGAAATTACAGAGCATCTCTCACTAACCTTATTTGAAATAGTTGAATATTTGGGAGGTCTGAAAGTCAGAAAACAAGAATTTTTAAAATCCTGACCTGAAACCCCAAAAAAGAAACGGTTAAATCTTCGAGGAGGGATGAAGAGAAGTTTCCCAGGGGATGTAGTACAACCTTCACTGTAAAGTACTTATGAGTTGGTGTGTGTGTGTCTGGGGGGGGTATAAATTGGCTTGTATAATTGTTCTTGTTCCTGAATGGGAAAAGAAACTGATGGCATGACTTTACAGCTTTAAATTTAAATGCTTCTACCTCTTATTTAAAACTCTTACGTCATGAAAAACAGTGGTTTCTGTCTTCCAGAGCATTCCCAAACCAGTCTTGCAAGCCACAAGCAGGGACTCAAAGCACCGGTTTGAAAACAGGATGATCTTTTAACAGTGGCCATGATGTTAATGGGAACACCTGGGAATGAAACATTATTATAATGACTGCAACAAGGAAATAGGAAAAATGTCAGAGTACCAGCTGAAAGGACTCCGTAATACAGAGAATAGAAAATGCTGTAGCAGATCAAAATTTTGATCCTTTAAGCCCGTCTCTTATCGGACCCAGAGATTCAGGATAGGAAACAAAACATTAGTGTATTCCTAAGATCTCTTTAGACCAAATCTCCATATTAAAGTATTCCTAAGATCTCTTTAGACCAAATTTCCAAACAGCATGTTTATGAGTCTCAGAAAATGTTCCTTTCCTCTAAATAACTCTTCCTCCCATATCTTCCTCATTTAGCAGTTAGTCCTACAGATTAATGTATAGAACAATGGAAGCAGCAAATTAGAGTATGTAGAGAAGGGCTTCCTCAGCTATCTTGGAGTGCATGTACATGCACATATATAAGCATGATAAACAATCCATATATGAAGAATGACAGAGCAAAACCGATAAGCAGCCTGAGGACATGTAACAAGCCATATGGTCACATATGCTGTTCGCAGAGAAATGTGAACCCCATGCATTTCTAGTATCAAATGGGTTTCCTTAAATTAAGTACTATCATTTAAACCTAACCTCTCCTCATGCTCCTCATTATGTGCTTGGGATTTTCTGATTACATACTTGCCTTTTTCAGCACTGTCTTGCCATCAGAAAAAAAAAAAAAGAAAAAAAAAAGTGATTATTACAAGGGTAGCTTTGGAACTGTGACTTACTGCAAACTCAGAATCCATCCAATGACTTGTCCATTTTTTTCTCTATCTTATTCTCTTGTCTCCCTGTATTCAATGTCCCCTCAGAAATGCAGATATGGCCTGCCCAAGGCATCAGCATAAAGGACGTACCGGCTGAATGAGGGAAGCTCAGCACATTTTTAAATGAAAAAGAACATCTGCAGTTTTGCTAGCTGGGATAAAAATGACAAGAGCTGTGTATTCTCATGCTTCAGGGCATAAACTGATCAGTACCTAGGGTCAGGTACACCCCAATCTGTCACAATTAGGAACACTCATGGAGTTTTAAACTTGCTCAGGAAGCAGCTGTTTTTTGGCTGCTGTTGCTGACAGACACGGTAGATTGGGTGGTCCACTGGCCAGATGAGGGACGGAAGCACCGATGTTCTATTAAAATGTGATTTGTACAGAAAAATTAGTGCAGTTTGAAATACCACCTGAAGAGAATGTTTACTTGATTCTTTTATTTTTAAGGTAAGAATCCCCTCTCCTATTACCTCTGATCTAGCACGGCATTTTGAGGTCTCTTTCTAAAGTCCTCTCTTTTGACTCTTTGAAGCAGTTTATCAGGCATCCTTCTGACCTGTCTAGCCAAGCCCTGCTTTTATTTGTTTCCTTGCTTGATTTTAGCCTTATAAACAGTGCCAGAAATATTGTTTCCCTATATACCTTTGACTTCAGATGTGATGAACTGCAGACAGAAGGACAGAAGTGCTGTGAGTTCACTTTTCCTGCCCTTTTTATACATGAGAGGACAGCCTCTACAGGTAGCAGTTCTCCTAAGTGTTGCTGGCTGGACAGCCTAAATGATGGCGAATTGAAATTTCATATAAAGCTGAATGATTTCCATATCTGCAGATCCTCTTCAGTGGCATTAGCTATGCTAATAAAGTGGTATGACTTTCCTGGCAGTGCTTGAGGCAGCTGCCAGGCTGTGACTGAAGACTCTATCTGGGGAAATAACTCAGCAAGTAAAATTCAGATGGCCAGCAACCTGCTCTGTTTCCCGTTCCTTATCCAGAGCTGTGTATAAGCTCTATTGTTGAGTGCATGATAATCTGTGCCTAACTCAGACACAACCCTACTGTTATCTCAGACATTACTTTGCAAACGTCTTTAGGACACCCCAAGCATTTGCTTAATTTATGTGCTGATAGGCATTTCTATGACATCCTTCACCAGCATGAAGAAAAGGTTGACAAAATTATGAGGGATAGAAAGAGTAAAACAAAAGAGGAAGTCAGTTTGCACATTGCACCAGATGAGCCCACCAGCTGCTGGGGGAAGAGACATGTGCTACTCCAACAGCAAAAGGAGGCAGGGTGAATGCAAGATGAACTTGGATATGAGACTGCACCCTTTGTGCAGGGTTGGGGGCCAGAGCCAAGCTGGGTGGGAGGACAGAAGTGAGCTGCAGGATTCAAATTCAACCTCTTGTTCCCAAGGAGACACCCCTGGAAATGTGCAGTGACCCAAAACCCATGTCCCTGTGAGCATTCCTTTCCACAGCAATGAGTTACACCCCAAGTCTCAAACAGATACACTGCTTTTTCAGGAGTTAAATTCACCTCATTATGTTTTACAGTTTTCCACTTGCTTGGATACAGTGCTTAAAATTAAACAGAGAAGTCTAAGGAAGGAACCGTCTTCTGTCAGCTCTATTCTTGGTTCCTCTAAAGATTTCATTCATATGGTAGTGCTCTGACAGCAATTTTTGTGGATAGTCTCCAAGGAGAAACAGTCAGGGAAAGGTCACTTGTGGTATTTGGATATGTCTAGGAGAAGCTATTCCTTTGTTCCTGCAGTTATGAGAATCGTTGTTCTGCTCAGGATGGTTTATAGGCAACTTATTTAACAACTGATGCTTTCATACTGTCCAGGATGTTTGCTTTCCTTTTGGACAAAATGAAGTAACACAGCCTGGGGTCTTGCGATCATCCTGCTGACTGTCCTCTCCTTATTTATTTATTTATGGATGTCTTGGCTTTGTGGGTTTGTAGCTTGCTCAGGTGAAGGAGGACATAATTTTCATTATACTACCTTTCCTTTCTTCCAACATGTAGCTACTGTTTAACATGTCTAGGTCTGCAAACACAAGAAAGTTTGAGACTCAGTATCTGCTACAGAAGCAGTAGTACTTGTACCCAAAAACTGTTAGGCACTTGGTTAATTTTAAGAATTTCTGTGACAAAGCTCATGGAGAGACTTTTTCTGACAGAGAAAAAATAAAATAAAATACACTCCCAACAAAAAATAAACAACACAAAAACCCACAGTAATATAAGGCTGTCCTGACCTTTTCCTGGTAGCATCAACTTGTAAGCCCCTATCACTGTAATACCTTCCAAATTGCCCTTGCTGGTAGCAGACCTCAGGCTTTGTGTTGAGTTTGCAAAGCCTCAGTTCTGGTTTGTTTTCTCTGTCTGAACTTTTCTTGACCTGTCTGCATTTTCATTCTACCTAGTTTAGCTGTAACTGCAATTTTTTCTAATGACCAGAAGGCTATGGCTAATTTGTTCTATATCTCTTTAGTCTTTGTGTGCTACCACCATGGCTTTAAAACTCTAACACCATGTAGTATAGAAAAAGATAGTCCTGATAACAACAGCAGAGGCCTTGAGCATGGGGATGTGCAATTTGATGCTCTGGTCTGCAGATATGAGGTGATAAGTGGTGGGTCACAGGCTGGCACTGGAGACTACAAGGCTATAAACAACTCATCATGGTCAGTTAAGAAAAGTTGCTGGACTAAACTAGTTTTAGGGGTAACAGACGAAACACAGAGATAATAATAGTAATAATAATATTATTCAGGTCAGGTAAAAGGTACTGTATCTTGTGTATTTCTATGAGGATCTGTGGAAAAGTGAAAAAAGAGGGAGGCATAAAATGTTAACAAGCATGTAAGAATGGCTTCAAATGGATCCTGAAGTCAAGAAGAAACCATCAACATCAACACCCTGTTCCTCCTGGCAAAGGATTCCAGATGCTGACAGCTTGCTATAACCTCTGCAAGGATGAAACCGCCATGTTGGGAGGTCGATGGGCATCACACCAGGGAGAGGGGATCAGACTCAGGGGGATATGAATGACAGTCTTAACAACATTGATACAGTGCCAAAAAATTTTCTGAATAGAAGTATTCTTTCTTGTTCTACACTAATTAGGTCAGGACTGATAATAATTAGGCAATTAACATTTTAATACACTAATGATAGACTTTTGGCTTTTTATTTAAGATATGTTTACTGTTTGTCTATAAGCAAGACCCTGAGAGTAACATAGCTTCACATCCAACCTAAATTATAATTTATCACTGTCTGAAAAGTGAGCTTCATAACCAGCTTAAGCTGAGGAAAGACAATAAAAAGGATTGTCGCGTTCCCCTTCAGCCAGTACTCCTGACTGGATATTTACTCATCAGCAGTTGTGCTATTTCTCACTTTTGTGTATACCCATGGCCACTGACTGAGCTTTGCCTCTTTGTTACAAGATGGGCCAGCAGCAGCTACACTCAAAATCTTGTTTACAGGTAAACAGGAAACATAACTTCTATGTGGACATGTATATGCATATATTTATATAAAGTCAATGATTTATTTTTAATTAAATGGAAGTAGTAACATTCTAATCTAAGAATAATTTATTCGCCCAGATCTAATTGCCCAAAGAATACTACCATATAGAAAAAGTTTCACTAACAACAGCAATAGCAATATAGAAAAGACAGTATTGTATTACAGGCCCACAGGGTTACAGCTGTCTCAGTTTCCTATGCTCAAAATTGCAAGTATTAGCCAAAAAAATGCTACAGTTGAAGCCTTCCAGAGGCAAGTGCACCTATAACGCACACATTCAGAATAGTGTAGCTGCCAAATTAGATACAAATACAATAAATTCTGGCTACCTAAGAATGATAAAGACAGGAGTCAGGGGTCAAGAAAGGAGGGAAACTTATAGTCAGCTCTGACACCCAAAAGTTAGTGGGCCACTGCACCACAGACTTGCTGTTTAATGCTCATTATATGCTACTCTCTTCTTCCAAAGAGTTCTGTTATCCACTGGGAGAGTAGAGAGATGCAATATTTTAGTCAACCAATCAGGGAACATATGATCTCAGGGACACAACACAGTTTACGAAATAGCAGAGAGTGAACAGCTAAAGTGAATAATTCACGAACTATCCATAGGCTGCAATTTGTTTGTATAAACTATGTGGCAAATACTTACACGTAACTATCGCATTCATAGTAATCAGGAACGTTTTGGTAACAAAGGCTAAACCTCATGAATAATTTATTCTCAAGGAATAATTCAGATCACTCTCATGTATTCTCTGGAGTCTCTCTTGGTGGCACATTACCAAAAGGTACTGTGCATTAAGTGGAAATTGGCTGTGCCCCAAGCAGGACAGAGTGTGAGTGTTTGGAGTACAACCTGAGATGTCTAGAGAAAATCTTGTCTCCCTCGAAGCCAAGCTGCAGAGACCAGTGCACAGATGTGTGGTGTGCCAGGCTTCAGCACTTCAAGCTGTTCCCTACAACCAAGAACCGATGGAATGGGTTCTGAAACATATGTGGAAGAGCTACAGAAGGTTTTTTCAAACCAAAAAAAAGCCCTCAAAAAAACCCACAAAAAAAAACCCTCAAAACAAACAACAAACAAACAAAGCAAAAGCCCCACAAACACCAAAAAAGCCAGCAGCAACAAGAAAATACAGCCAAAAGTATAAAGTGATTTGTAGAAAACAACTTGAAAAAAAAAATTAGTTATTGCTCATTAATTGAAAAGTGTGAGCAATGCTTGACTTTTGTATTTGGACTGCTAAGGGGAAAAACTACTCTTGCTTTTTATTTCTCATGTACAAAGAAGAGCTGAACTCTTGTTTCATTCTTTTTGCGTGACCTGTTTTAAAGTAAGTTATTTTCTGTGAGTATTTTGGTTCATATTAGCATTGTAGGTCTTATCTTCCCTGCTTTCCATGAGGAACCTAAAGATGGCAAGAGAACAGAAGCCATCAATTTTTTTAAATCTAAGACACTGTAAAAGAGGTAGCTTTGCTGAATTTTAGTGCAACATTATGAAATGTTGCTCATTTTCCAAGTCCAGAGGTTCTTATAATTTATTTACCAGACCACAGTTGAGTGTATGCATGTAAATACACAGAGAAATTGTCATTTTCTTCATAGTTTAATATTCTTGTAATAAAATTCTTTTAAATTCTACTGACCAGTAATAGTTTGGGTAAGTGCCTTCTTGATTGCAGCTACTAGCAGAAGAGCTATTCCCTCCTCAGTGGAACTGGAACAGTTTTATCATTGATTTAAATGCATTGATTTTTTTCTTTGTACAACAGGTACTTAATTTCAGTTGGTTTTTTTGAGTTTGAGTGGAGACAAGAAAATGATAATAAAGTTTCCTCATTCCTGATGGATTCTTTAGGGAGTATATTCTCCCTGTCTATTACACTAAGCATAGTTATTTTCCTTCCTCACTGAAGTTTTTCTCAGGGAAAAACTAGCCTTGGCTACAAGAAAACAAAAACCAAAAATTACAACTTAGAAACATTTCCTCCCAATCACTCTGTTGAAATGCACCTTGCACCCTCGCAAAAGGAGAGCTTTGAACCATGATGAATAGACCTTGATTTGTCAGGTCTAAGTGATAATTGAGCAACAGTCATTCCCAACTTGCTTGGTATTCAGTGGGGTTATAGCTAGCCAGATTCCCATAAAACAGGTTCAGGGCAGCCAGAAAAATCTTTCACAAGTCAAGTCACCAGAATATCCTAATTTCAGAGAGAAAATGTGAAAATAAACAGGGATTTTGAATTAAATTAGACATTTCATATAGGTTAACTAACACATTCACTTTTGTCTTCATTATGAATGAGTTTGGGGATTTTTGGGAGCTTTTTTTTTTGAGTTTATTTTCATTATCATTTTTTGCTGTTTTGCTCTGTGTGTATGTGTGTAGTTTGTTTGCTTGTTTCCTGTTTGTTTTCTTTGGAAAATTATAATATAGCCATATTTCACCATGAAATGTTATTTCAAAACAGAACAATGCATTTCAACGAGAGCTCGAAGCAACTAGTTGGTGTTTGCCAAATCCACAAATTAATTTTTTTGACTGAAAGTGTCTTTCTAATTTTAATTTTAAACCGGAGTCCTTTTGCAAATACTTCTAGTCTAAGGTACTGACATTCACTATATTCAAAGGAAATAATGAAATAATGAAGTTTAAGTGAAATATTCTGTGAGAAGCAGTTTACTAAGCCTTATCAATTAGTATTGGGAATTTGTGGGATTGTTTCTGCTAGTTTTGAATAAGCAACTATGATACATTTTTATTAGATTTCCCAAATTAAACATTGATGAATAGTTGAAGAAATATTTATATATTCAATTCCAGAGTATACTATTAACATTAATTTCTTTAAAACACATCCTTCTCCAAGCCACTTCATGCTACAAAGCCTCTGAAAGTTTTTAAAGGTGCTTAGGAAAACAAAAGGGTCAATTGTGATTTATGAGCAACATTTTCAAACCACATCAATTGGAAATGTAACTTACTGAGTTCCTCAATGTTACAATAACTGATTTGATGTGATAAGAGACAGAAAGGTAAAAGTCCAGTTTTTGGAAAAAGAAATTGTTATTTTCCTCTTGTCCTCTAATATTAACTTACTAAGAGGTTTGTATATTTCTTGCTCAGCCACAATAGGCTTTGGCACAGCAAGACCAAATAAGATCACAGATTGGACACCCCTTCCCCCAAAAAGGTGACAGACACTTCTGGTTGGGATGGGAGGCCAGGCACTTTGTAGACAGTCCCTTATCAAGCAAATGGTAAATAGGAGAAAGGTCAGGGAGAAGTGCCCTGGAACAACTAATGTGGAAGATGTTTGCATATAATTAATGATCCACTTTTCTAAGTAGGCAAAAATTCAAATTGTACCTAGTTTTAGGGACATAGGTCCAGTAAAACTCCATCTTGCTGACTATAGTCATATGCAGCTGAATTAAACACTTTGAAAAGAGTAGAAACCTGATTTACCTGTAAGAAAGTGTTAAAATTATTGGCAGACACAAAATTAGAAGTTAAAAAGGTCCATTTTAGACTACCTTATGCAGCAGTGCTGTACCTTTAATTTTCATGATCTGTGCAGCTTTAAATTCAACATTTATTTTTAACACATATATTTTAATGAAACATGAAATATAAAACGAAACTCCAGTCTGCCTTCTATGAGCATGGAGAGAAATCCTAATTACCTGTTTCAAAAGTGTGAAGCTCTTTCTAATTTTCCAGCAGCCAGGTTCCTTAGACAGCACTCAGTATTATAACTATTTATGCCAATTGTGCTATTTCATGCATAAAATTACCGCATTATTGTTGGAATAGATGCTGGAGAGATATCTAAGCAGGGTGTAATCACTTCACTTTCTATCAAATTGTGCTTCTGAAAGGTATCATAAATTTTATTAGAAGGCAAGAGGCTAATGGAAGCCAATCAGCATTAATGCTGATAAAATTGCTTGTATTTTACATTATAAAATGGGGAGATATTTTTATCGTAAGGTTCCCTTTTGTTTTATTAAGAGTGTATCATGGAACCTAGGGTACAGTGGAACAACAAAGGGTAGTCAGTAAACCTCTCCAGTTTCTGCTGCTGGCTTAGCTTATGAAAAAAGTTTGTGCCTCAAGATGCTTTCTGATCATTGATGGTGTAAAGCAAGTACAAAATAGATGCCACAGACTCTCGGGTCTGATGGCTCGCACAGGACTTTTCAGTGACGAGATGCATCTCTTTGATGAAAATATTAATGTCCCAGATGTTATTTGGTCTTTTTATTGTTCAAGATAATTGTTTTCTATTATGCTGCCTATTGAGTGTGTGGAGAGGGATAGTTTTTATGACTCCCCAGCTAATTTTTAAAGCTACACAGTAAAAGCCTTCGAGTGGATTTTGATATGGGAAGAATGAGGATCCAGAGATGGGGATGGAAAAAGGAGCTTTATTCATCAAGAAGTAATTGAATGTGATTTAAAGAAATTGGTTTACTTTGATGGTAAATTAAAAGATTTTTTTTTTACCTGTTAATGAAATTTTGTACTCAACAGAGCCACACTCTTGGAGTCATTTGTCCAGCAACTGGCTCAAATTGATTTCTTTTTATTGACCACATCAAGCGAACGTAGTTGTCTCTGTCCTATAGGCAGGGAAACTGGGGCACCCAAAGGTGATGGGCAAAGTGCTAGAGGGAATTGGTGATAGACCTCACACTTGGAAAGAGAGGTAGAGTTCCACATCTAGTAGCATTCAGTGAACACACTGGGTAATCAAAAGCTGTGTGGTTTGTCATGCTCTGGCACTAATGTGGCAGCATCTTTTCGTGCGCTGAAAATCCCAGTTCAAACACCATATTTGCCTGACACAGATGCTTAGTTAGCTTCACCTGTTACATACACTGCTGCTGCTGATAAACCAAATATTTACACCAACACTTTTCAGACCATTATTGGTAGTGTTTTAATATTATTTGCATTATTTGCACTGTAGCCACAAAGCCCCCTTGGAGATGGGGTCTTTTGTGTCACACGCTGGACAAACACATGGGGAAGGCCAGTCCCAGCGCTGCTGGATTAACAATACAAATACATAAAACAAACAGAAACTGGGAGAACCTGTCCTGGGTATCAAGAGAGCAGGCATGTTTTCCTGTGTTTAAGAGGGCAGATGACAAGTAGCACAGCGAGAACGAGTTCACAACTTTGCCACCAGTTTTCTATGTAATACATTATTTAATTGCTCTGCATTTCCTCAGATTTCCACAGGCGTAATGCCTCCAATTTATTCCCAGTTTCTCTCAGGTCTACAATGGCTGGTGCATAGATCCAGATCCAGCTGCTGAGAGTCATTGACAGGATTTGGCCCGTTACTGAATTTGTATTCCTGCCTCTGATAGTTATGCATATTCATGTCAAAGCCCACATAGTGTAACACTTGGTGTTAATAGAGTTACAGTAAGGATGGATTTGTTCTCATCCAACTACATGTTTTAATTCAAAGACCATATTACTGTTCAAGTGATAGATTAGATAAGGGCAAACCCTGTTTATTTTTTTAAATTCCAATTATGTATTGAAATTCTTTTTCATGTTGACCGTTATTTATTTCAGGGTGTTTGTGGGGTTTTATTAATATTATTTTATTATTACATTGCCTCTGTGAAACTTTTTGTATTCTAATTTAATCCTCCATTTTTAAATAAAATTTTCTTCTTCACTCACCAATAGCTGCATGACTGATTTTACTGAATGAAATTTATAATAATAACAGAACAAAAGGGAATTTACTCTGAATCCAAACTAAAGTCATGTTAACAATTTATTATATTTTATAGCCTCAAGTTCAATGGGGCACCCAAGTATCTCTGACGTCAATAGTCTATTTGCATATCCTAAACCTGAGTATGCTTTTGTGCACCTGGAATCTTTGCTGGGTTAAAAACTGGCTGGATATCTGGGTTGAAAGAGCAGTGAATGGAAATAAATCCAGCTGGTGCCAGGTCACAAGTGGTGTTCCACAGGGCTCAGAGATGGGTCCAGTCATTTTTAACATCTTTCTTAATGATCTAGACAAGGGGATCGAGTGTACCCTCTGTAAGTTTGCAGACAACACTGAATTGTGTGGGAGTGTTGATCTGCTGGAAGGCAGGATGGCTCTGCAGAGGAACCTGGACAGGCTGGATCAATGGGCAGAGGTCAACTGTATGGAGCTCAACAAGTCCAAGTGCCAGGTCCTGCACTTCGGTCACAATAACCCCAGTCAATGCTACAGGCTTGGGGCAGAGTGGCTGGAGAGCTCCCTGGAGGAAAAGAACCTGGGGGTGTTAGTGGTCAGCTGTCTGAACATGAGCTGGCAGTGTGCCCAGGTGGCCCAGAAGGCCAATGCCATGCTGGCCTGTATCAGGAATAGTGTGACCAGCAGGAGTAGGGAAGTGACAGTTCCATAAGGATCTTGAAATGCTGAAGTGTGTCCAGAGAAAGGTAATGAAGTTGGTTGGGGAAGGGTCTGTGGGGAGCAGCTGAGGGAACTGGGGCTTTTTAGTCTTAAGAAAAGGAGTTGAGGGGAGAGGAGACCTTATTGCTCTCTACAACTATCTGCAAGGAGGCTGTAGAAAGATGGGGTTTGGTCTTTCTCCAAGGTATCAAATGATAGGATGAAAGGAAATGTTTTCAACTTGTACCAGGGAGATTTAGGTTAGATATCAGCAAGAATTTCTTTACTGAAAGCATTGTGAAGTATTGGAACCGGCTGCCCAGAGTGGTGATGGACTCACCATCCCTGGAGGTATTTAAAAGATGTGTAGATGCTGCACTTGAGGACATGGTCTAGAGGTGGACTAGGCAGGGTTAGGCTGTGGTTGGACTCAGTGATCTTAAAGATCTGTTCCAACCAGTGACTCTAAGATTCTATGAGTCAGTATAACTTTGCTGAGCTTATCTGCATTTGCCCTCAGGAATTAGTTCCATTAATATACTTGCCTCAGGCAGTCCTGAGTGAAGAAAAAACCATATTTTTATATTTCCAGACAAAAAAAAATGTAAACCACCAAAGCTGTAAAATTAAATAGGTTCAAACACATGCATTATGCTCTTGGGAAGTGCATTTCTTATGCCAGGATACTACATTTGTAGAAAGGACTTTGACATTTAATAAAACAAATCACAAGATAACAGATCAACAAAATGGTGCTTAGGTTCTGTGTTACCAAGATACTTGTTTGCACCATCACCACGGTGGTTATATCCCACTAGCTCAACTTCGGCCAATATATGGAATCAAAGTTTCTGCATGTCCTTGACTGTGCTGAGCCATTTAGCAACCATGTCACCACTTCCTGGACTATTTCTATCCAACCTGAAGGGATCTTTGCAGAAATCACAGAGGTTGCCAGAGGAAGTTAAGCTGCTTCTACTGCTTACAGCAGCAGCCCAGTGGTAACAATAACTTGCAGTAGACTGTCAAGAAAGTTGTTTCCTCAGTAAGGTAGGGCTTTAGACAGAGCCCAGTTTCTACCCTGAAGCAGTCCACATTGTAAATACAGCTGAAATTTTAATCAAGTGGGGGTCTTAGCAGTCTGATGAAGTCCCCACTGCCTTGAAAAAAGGGAAACATAATCCCCATTTTTAAAAAGGGGGAAAAGGAAGACCCAAGGAACTACTGGTCACTCTCATCTCTGTACCTGGTAAGATCACAGAGCAGATCCTCCCGGAGACTATGATCAGGCAAATGGAAAATCAGGAGATGATTGGTGACAGTCAACATGGCTTCACTAAGGGCTAATCATGCCTGACAAATCTGTCCTTATGTCATGGAGGAACAGAGGTAGTGGGCAAGGGAAGGATGACAGACATCATCTTCCTGAACTTTTACATGGCATTCAACGTCGTCCAGATCAACATCCTTGTCTCTAAATTGGAGAGACATGGATTTGACGGATGGAACACTTGGTGGATAAGGAAATGACTGGATGGTCATATTCAAAAAGTATGGCTCCATGTCCACACGGTGGTCTGTGACAATTGCTGTTCCTCAGCAGTCAGTACAGAGACCGGCACTGTACATCATTGTCAGTGACATGGACAGTGGGATCAAGTGTACTCTCAGCAAGTTTGCTGACAACAACAAACATAACAAACCCATGTATACTTCTTAAGCATGTCTCCCTGTATATAGCCTGCAACTGAAGTCAACGAGAGTTGAGGAGAGAGGTTGCAGTGACATTCCTTTGCTTTAGATGTCATAATAGATATTTGAATACCCTTAACTCTGAGTCTGCTTCTGTGAGTTGGGAAAACACTGTCACAGAAATAGTGGTAGTGATTCCTGCTATAATTACCACATATATAGCAATGAAATTTGGGCTTCATTCACAGTGTAGAAACATTAGATTTTCACTTTCCCAGGGAGGTTATAAGACTTTCCTGTTTTCAAGAAGAAAAGTAAAGTAAACCTCCTTGCCCCTTCTATTCTTTAAGACTCCTTGAGCATTTGGAGATCATTCAATCTCTATATGAATGCCTACACTCTTAAATACAAACACCAAATAATTATGCTGACACAGCACCACACTCCAAACATTTTTTTAGACTGATGATGGAAAGTATGAATTATCAGTAGCAAATATTCTGTGTTTTATCCACATTCTGTTAACATGACTGTTCCACAGTGTCCCTGAGATGGATATCAGAAGTACTCAATTGATTTACAACCTTGTAATTCATTTGTCGCCATTTATTTTCTTTTGTATAAAACAAGATGTAACTGCATGAAGCCTGGAATTCTAAAGCACTGGATTAAGAGGATTCTGGCTTGTCAATGCCCCTTTACAGAGGAGAAACAAAGGGAGATTATGCAAGGCAATAAAAAAAAAAGAATCTGTCTGAGCATATGAAGCAGTTTACAATAATACTCCTTAGTTTCTAATAGGGGAATAGGGTGTTTCACATTCTGTCCTTGAGTACTCCATTGATGTATATGTCTTTGCAAATCAGACCTTGAAAAAGAAAAAGTACTGGCAAACATATCCAAAAATATGAAGGCAGGTGATAAATCTCTGAATACATATTGGACTATGCAAATACTTTCTATTTCCTTTCCTTTTTTTTTTTTTTTTTTCTCTTCTGCTTTCTGTTGGATGTATGCTGAGGTCTTCTGTGATGTCTGAGCAATGAATACGTATAACCACACTAAGTTAGCGCTATGGCTACCTGTCAGGGATATGAAATACAGGACATTCCAAAATCTGGTGAAGTTGGTCAGATTTAATGAATTTTATCATCGATCCAATAAATATTGCCTCTAATTTCTGTACTAAGTTGTGATCATCTAGTAAAAAGGATAGATAACGAAAGTGCTCGAGTTGTATCACTGACAATGTCATATATCCAATATGCAAAATCAGAATTCATCTGTATAATGCCATGGCGACAGACTGAGGAGAATAGATTGATGATTTTTTTTTCCTTAAAAAATATTCAGCTTGAGCTGTTTATCAAAACTGGGGTTTCAGGCTTTGCATAAAAGATGACAGTTTTGTGCTGGAGACATTGAATCAGGACTATGGATAAAAAGATTCAAGTTCAGCACTCAGACAGAGTTCCTTAGGCAAGCTGCTTGTTTTCAATCTCCCATTTATTATGTAGGGATAATATTTTCTTTTTCCATTCATCTGGCTTGTTTATACCATAAGCTCTTTGCAGTATTATTTATCTCCAAAGATGTATAAGTTGAACCCTTGCAAAATAGCCCTATATATTTGAATAAATCAATATGAAGAGCTAGGCAAGAAACAGATTTTTGTCCTAAAGACATTTTCAACATTTTTAACAGGAAAAGGCAAGCTGTCTTGAAAATTTTTTTTTGGAAGAAGAAAGACACAAAGCACAGTGTATGAAAATCTTAAGTATTCCCACTAACCCTGTGGTTAGCTAGAATGTGGGAAATAGAAATTCAGAGTCTTGACTTGAGCTGGGCAAAATGGGTACTTGAACCAGAACTGTCAACATTAGAGTTGTATGTGCATTTTTATAACTGTGTTACACATGGTTGGTTCTGTGTTACCTCTGAGAATTGGACTCTCAAGCTAACTGGGGGAGTTGGAAAGAAAAAAACAGGAAAAGAGAGAAAACTACTGTGGGTCTGGAAAGCTGTATTTTTTAAAGCTCTATATTCCTTCTTATGAAAAGGTTCAATTTCAAGATTTTAAACCAGTTATGCCTGTTCTGGATAAAAATATGACTAGGCTTGTAAATATTCTTTCCCCCCCCCCCCCATTTTGTTTAAATGCTTAGAATTTTAAAACATTTTCAATACATTTTCCCAGTTTCATTTTTAAAAATTGTTGCAGATGTTCTCCTTCATATCTATTGATGTATATACCAAGACTAGAATGCAAAACTCAGACTGCTTTCTATTATTTATGTTGGAAAATAATGTGGCAATAACTGTTTACAATTGAGAAAGCAATGTTTTTTCCCTTACTCACTTGTTTTGTAAAGCTGCCTGAAAGTATTTATTTTAAAATAATCATTGCAGAGCTAAAGCCTAAAAATACTAGATCTCAAAGAAAGACTTCCAAACCAATGACAAAAAGTGAATGTAAGTAGGGAATAACATCTCACTGCTTTAACAATCAATCATGGGCGATAATAAATATCACATTTTGAGTGCATGTAGCTCATTTTGCTGACTGTATATACATGCACACAAAGAGTTTTCCCCATAAAAGACAGATTTCCCTGAAAAAGACAGATCATTTTACCATATAAATGACAGAATATAGTTTTCCAGTTTAGACCTAATATATACATAAATAAACACTATATGTATCCATATTAAAATAGTATTAATTTTAAAAGATTAAATAAAGAAATTCTCAGCAAAACTAATCTCACTGTATATGCTTGAGTATCCTATCTAAGCATAAATTTCATTTCAATATTTATATTTTTTTCAGATACCATACTATTATGTTTTTTTTCTGACGTAACACCACAATGAATTGCTGTATTAATTACACTACCTTGATTATTTGTTGAGTTAAAAACCATCTCAGACAGAGATCCATCTGAAAAACAAGTTGCAACATAAGAAAAATGAACGTTTTTTTCTTTATTCATGTTTTGTAGAATATTTAGATTAGCTCTCCAATAAGCACAGGCTCAGAAATGTTTGCACTGAAGTGGTAATGCAGAAAGAGAAGCAAATAGTTATTCCACTGTAGAAGAAGCAAAAGGAAACATTTGTACTTGTAGTGTCAGATTAAAAGAATAAACATGGAATCACACGTTAACCTGGTCACCAGGAATGTTTCTGAAGTCAATGGACAAAGATTGATAGCCATTAAACCCATCCTCCTTTCTCTGGCAGCTCACAAGGGCTCTTAGTTTGGAATTTGGAGGCTGTGTAAAATGGCTTGCTGTGTCTCCAAAATCATCCAGGCCTGAAGTGACACAAAGGAAAGTTTAAATCAGCACGCATGCCCACACTCAGCGGTTAACCAAAATCTGTGTGGGAGATCTCCGGAGTGCTCAGCTCTGTCTTCATAGCTGTTGAGATGTTCAGTGAAATGTCCAGCACTTTCCACGTGCTCTATGTTTTAGAAATGCTTCTCTTAAATCCCAACCAAATGCTCCTCCTTAACTGAGGCCTCAGTATGTGACAAAGACTGGTGTTGATTGATGCAGAGACTTATGTTGGGCCAATGTAAGTGGGTACTGAACGCAGATACACCATGAAAATTCCATTCAACATCATCCAAAGGAGGTGTCGGAGTGCTGTTGAAAGCTTTCTGCATCAGGGTAAATGTAGTCACCCTGGGAACTAGACAAGGATACTACTGAAGGACATTATCAATACTGTCACAGGATGCTGTTAGCATTATTAGGATGTTATCAACTGGCAATGTTCATTTAGAAGTATTTGATGTCATAATGGAATTCAACACAAAGATAAATCCTTGCATTCAAGGGCTTTCCTGGAAAATGAAAGAAAATCATGAAGGTATAAGGATTTTAGTATTAAAGGAAAAATAAAACCGCTTTGATAAATACCCTTAGGGTATGCAAAATGGCAGCAAAGTGAGAAACACGCCAAATAATATTTGGCTTTGGCCCTAACTTGTAAGTCTGTCAAAGACTTCTCTTGCCAATTGGTGGAAAATGGATTACTGTCATTTTTCAAGGAACTGCACATCATTTTCCATTGATTGGCATGCCAAATCCTTCACAAAGTAATGAGTCAGGCATGATGCAAATCATCATTGAACTGTCACTTTGATTGCATAGCCCTCTATCAATGTGATTAAACTGGTGTGGCATCCGAAAGGTAATGAACGACTCTGCTTGGTTTCAAAGGTTGAAAGGAAAATTTTAATGCTAGGCAGAGGAAGCAGGGGGCAAACAATAAATCCGCGAGTGACACCGGTCAGTTACATGTTACCATGCTTGTGAGTCATTATTGAACTGATATGATAGAACTCTGATCATGGCTCATGATGAAATGAGATTAACCTAGAAAATTGCCATCACCATCATACATGCTTGCTCTGTCATAGCCATTTTAAGGGACTTACCAAAACAGGGTGTGGAGATAAGATGTAGACTCGCTTCTTAATTAGCCAGTAGTAATAAGAAGATATCCATTATACACAAGACATTAGACATGGATTATATATATTATATATATATATGTAATGTATTATATATATATATATATATATTAAAACTAAGTGTCTTATCCCTCATTTTCATAACAAAATCCTAACAAAGATCTAAATATGATGAAATGCTGTGCACTTTTAAATGCCAGGGAACTTGCAGCATCAAACCATCAAGACCTCATCATCAAATCAATTTGATGTCAGGTTGTATCTGACATTGCTGAACTAGTTTGTTTGGTTTTGGATTGAAGGGTTAATGAATATTCTGGTTGTAACCAAATATATTTAAAATATCTTTATTAGTTTTCTCTATGACCTGTAATTTTGGAAAGTCTGAGGATCTGTTGTATTCTTTCCTCTGCTGAGGAAATTAATATTTTCTTGCTGCTTTTTAGAACAACTATTTTCATTAAAGTTTTCAAACTCCTCTCCCCATTCAGATTCCATCAAATTTGCTTAATTTATTCCAAAATTAAGAAGTAGGACCCTGACTGCTACAGGTATTAATCTATGCACAAATAGACACACGTGGTCACCACAGTCCCAACCACAACTGCAGGCTTGGATAGAGAGCAGCCCTGAAGAGAAGGACTTAGAATCGTAGAATCATAGAAGATCCAGAGTTGGAAGGGAGCCATATGGATCACCAAGTCCAACTCCCGGCTTCAAACAGTGCCAGCCAAGCCAGAGCATGTCACCGAGTGCTTTGTCCATACGCTTCTTGACCTTGGCCAAGCTTGGTGCTGTGACCTTGGTGCTCCCCTAGGGAGCCTGTTCCAGTGCCGCACCACCCTCTCAGTAAAGAAACTTTTTCTAATATAAATCCTAAACCTTTCCTGTTGCAGCTTCATGCTGTTCCCACCCATGGCAGAAAGTTGGAACTAGTTGATATTTGAAGTTCCTTCCAACCCAAACCATTTTATGATTCTAGAAATGCTATGGCCATATAGCGGGCATTTTCGTATGGATGGGCTAAAAAGGGAAATAAAGTCAGGCTAGATCTATTTGCCAAGGAAGTTTGGTTTTTATTTTTAATAATCGTTTTACAGCCATGAAACTTGCTCAATGTGTTCTATTTAATGATGTAAAATTAGAAGTTTTAGGTTTACATGGCAAGGTTTTGGTAGCAGGGACAGGGGGTTATAGGGATGGCTTCTGTAAGAATCTGCTAGAAGCCTTCTCCAGGTCCAACAGTGCTCCAGCATTGACCCGTGTCTCACCAAAGCAAATCCCATCAGTAGCGGTGGTAGCACCTCTGGAATAGTTAACTTAAGAAGGAACAGAAAAAGGAGCAGCAGCTTTTTGCAGTGAGGCAGGAGTGATAAGAACAAATTTACAGACACCATGATGACAGAAGAAGGAGGGGGAGGAGGTGCTTCAGGCACTGGAGCAGAGATTCCCCTGTGGCCCTTGGAGAAGACCATAGTGGAGCAGGCTGTCCCCCTGAAGCCCATGGAGGACCCTACACTGGAGCAGGTGGAGATACCTGAAGGGGATTTTTACGCCGTGGGAAGCCCATGCTGGATCTAGCAGGACATGAGGACCTCTGTAGAAACGAGCTCACACTGGAACAGAAATTGTGAATAAAGTTGAGGGAGAGGCAAAGGAAAGTTTAAGAGTTGCTTTTATTTTTCATTGTTCTTCTCTTCCCTTCCCTTTCCTCTCTTCTGGTTTTTTTTCAATTTTCTTCAATTTGTTTTGATCCATTCTGTCATATTTTATTTTAAAGTAATTTTAATTATCTCATTCTAATTCATGTCATCTTATATTATTCTCTTTCCTCAGTAGAGATGACAAAATTAAAAAGAACACACACACACACACAAATCGGTAAGTTCAGTGTATCTATTTCATTAGTGTCACTCTGTAAATAATATCTAAAGTTCTTAACATTTTTGTTGCTTTACTTCTACTAAAATATCATGATAGTGCTCACAGTATATTTAGGAGGCCATCATATTAGAAAAGATGTTATTTTGCGACCAGTTTCTATAAACACAAATGATACTAAAACCCCCAGAATGGTAAAGCAAAAATCTCTCTCAAACAGAATAATTTGCAAATAAGAGATTCACAAAGTTCAAATATACTGAAACATTCATAGCTTAAAGAAATATTTGGTTCTAGATAGAGTCAGAGGTTTATTTAGTATGTAAGAATGATTTTAGCTGTTCTGAGTTCAATTTTTGGGAGGGGGAGCAGCCTTTCATATAATTTGAAAGAATACATCTTTGCATAGATTAATGTTTATACAGGTGTTTGCATCCTAAAGGTTTTTAGATAAAAACTTAGAATGTCTATTACATTAAAATGAAAGTATTCAAATTTTCATTACATTTTACCAAGATGAAATTTGGGAAAACTCATATAATTTTAAAAGAAAATCTAGCGCTATTTCTGAGTAATAGGTATTAGGTATTTTGATGCTTATGTAAAAAAAACAATTCTATTATTTGCCTGATTCTTTCATTCATCAGTGACTTTAACTCACTATCACATGGAAATATAACAGTGGAAGCCTTCCTAGCTTCCTAGTGCCGAACCCAGACTTTATTTTTCTTTTTAGCTATAAACTATGTTCATAGCCAGGTGCTTACAATAAAGACTGTTCAAAGGTAGAGGTCTGAGAACAAATGTCACGCACAGCATTTTTTTCTGACTGAGCTTTGGTCTTCATCAAGGTCTGACAAATATTGGCATTATATGTCACTAAGAAGTAAAAGAGCATGCTCTGACCTTCAAGAATCCTCACAATATGTACATTATGTTGATGTGCCCTTTGTTTTGTCTCTCTTAGTTTACTTTGGCGGCTTTAGCGATTTGGTCTAATGCAAGGATGTTTTACCAAGTTTTATCTGCCTCTTTTAACCATGAACTGGACGACTGACTTGGTTTGACTTCCATGACTCAGTGTTTTCCTTACCTGTACTCCCAGAGTGATCAAGGTAACCGCATATGACTGGGTTCAAGTACATTGTCAACAGTAATGAGCGCTCTTGGGAGTTCTACAGATGTCTTTTGGAGGAATTATCACAATGACGGGTAGTGTTTCTGAAGTTCTTTCAGTCTTTGTGTCAATTTCTGTGAATAGAAAATCAGATTGAACACTTCATGAGACAAATCTCTCTGAAACAAACTGGCTTAAGTGTTGGAGCTAGTATTTTACCAGATGTGAAAATGTGTGTTGTTCAGAGGACTTTTGAGACTCTAATTCAGTTTCAGGTGTAAATGACCCCATGTTGACTTTATTTTGCAGTTCAGCGGTCTTAATTAGATAGAGGCTTTTGTACTAAGGAGGTCCAAACTCTTGGGGTGACGCCAATTAAAAATGATGAAAAGTTACTATGCTGGAATGTGGAAAAACACAAATTACCACTTCATCATGCTGCAGGAGATTGCTGTATGTTGTAAAAGAAAAGTAGAAGCAAAACAAACAAATCCTATTGCTAATACCTGTATGGGTGCATTTGTTTTAAAACAGGCTTTAAATGGCTCAGATGTAGGATCTGTATATTTATTTTGGTGTCTTGATTCATTAACAGATTTCACAGAATATAAAATTAGTAGGTTTGGTGTTAAACAGTTATAACACACATTTGTATACATCAGCTGAAGCTACCTGAAAATATATAGAAATATATTTATATATACTTCTATATACATTCATATAACAGGGAGTAACAAAGTATATCTTAATAACACTCACCTGCTACTGAGATATGATCGCATGCAGTGAAACATTACAATTCTTTAATATTTAACTATTTTTAGTTCAGGTAATATACGTCAAGTGTTCCCTGACACATGTGTCAGGAGCAAATTACAACCCAAGAACTTTATCTAACTTTCGCTTTTCAAATTTTTAAGGGGAAAAAAAATAAAAAAAGAAGGAAAAAATGTGAAAGATAGGCACATGGGTGTCCTAGTGTCTTAAAGAATCTCAGTCAGAATTCAAACTTCGGAAATTTTAACTGATTAAGGGTAGGATTTTTAAAAGACATCATCATCAGCCTTTCTTATCCATTATTGAACTCACTGGTAAGACTGCCAAATCCTCAAAAAAGTGCTAGGAGGCAAGTACTGATGTACTTGCTAGAAGTAGGAGAAGAGTAGACTGACTTAGTTACAATGCATCATGAGAAATTGCTCCATGAAGAAATATAAAACTGAGAAGACATTTGCAACAGAAATTGGCTGATCAATGATAGTGGTTGTGTAGCATTTCCCCTTAATATTGATTTATTTTTCATAGATTCATATATTCATAGATTAATGTCTGAGAGGCATTAGAGCAGCTAGTCTGACCTTCTGTACATCGTAGGCCATAGCATTTTATCCCATTATACTTGTATTGAACCCAATCATTGTTTGTAACTAAAACATATTTTAGGCAGGCATTCAAAAGCAATGTGAAGATTTACAGATGCTGCATCCACAGACTGCCACAGTCTCACCCATGAGTTCTTTACTATTGATTTTGGGTCCTCAGTTTTTGTAAAATTGGGTTTGCTTTCATGATGTTGTCCTAAAATCAATATTCATGGTATTTAACCCATTTTAATCATTAGCCCTGTACCAGATGCTACTGGAAGCTAGTAAGTGTGGAGTGTAGTCTAACTGCAGGAAAAGAGGCTCACTTAGAAACACGCTCACGTCTGTCTCCGTCAGTGGGGAGAAATAGGCTCCTTCAAGGTTAAATTCTTCAATCTACTACCTCACTCACCCCAAGGAGGAACCCGTTCCTTGTAAGTCTTTTCCATTATGCTAGAAGAGGTATAATATTGGGATGGGTGAATCTAATCACCAGCCTCTGACCTATAGGTTGCAATATCAGGGTGTACCAATGACATCTTGAGGACAAAAGAACCTAATTTATTGTTCGTGGATATTTTCAGAAGCTCTTTTAAGCACTCTAACAGGGCAATCTGGTCCATATTTATTCTCCAGGAGTACCTGTGACAAGACTCATCATCTGTTTATATCTGCATTTGTACCTAGCTATAGCTGTACCCACTCTTCTCTATACCTATTCATCTATACTTCCCTGTTTCCATACATTGCATAAAATGGAAAGATAGATGTGACTATGATATATGAACTGAGAACTACTTCAAACTTTACTTCCAGTGCTTTATTACAGAAATGCCTTTGAGCTCATGCCCTAGCTGTATCTGCTGAAGTGGATTTCAGTCTTCTGTGTGTCTGCAGGAGTTAGAAACTTAAGGAATACACTTAGGAGAGCCATGAAAAGCCACATGCGGAGATTAGATTTAAAAGGACTAAACACAGTGATGTGTGCCACTGGACTACCGTTTTGGGGAAGGAAGAAAGTTTCTTTTTATTTCAAGAGCGCTGTCTACTGATCTGTAGAACCCATTTCTCATCTAATGGATATACAGATCATAGAATCATAGGGGTTGGAAGGGACCTCAAGAGGTCATTGATTCCAAACCCCCGTCAAAGCATATTCCATTGGACAGGTCGCACAGGAATGCATCCAGACAGGTCTTGAATATTTCCAGAGATGGAGACTCCACAACCCCCCCTGGGCAGCCTGTTACAGTGTTCTGTCACTCTTGCTGTGAAAAAGTTCTTCCACATATCAGTGCAGAACGTTCTGTGCTCCAACTTGAGGCCATTGTCTCTTGTCCTGTCTCCACAGACAATTGAAAAGAGCCTGGCTATTTCTCCTTTTGATGCCCCCCAGGATCCCAATCACCTTCTTGGCCCCCCAGGGCACACTGCTGACTCATGGCCAACCTGACATCCAGCAGGACCCCCAGGTCCTTCTCTGCAGAGCTCCACTCCAACAGATCATCCTCCAGTCCGTACTGGTTCAAGCAGTTTTTCTTTCCCAGGTCCATCTGGTTTCTTACTGCCCAGCTCTCCAGCCTGTCCACGTCTCGCTGGATGGCAGTGCAGTGTTCCTGCATGTCAGCCACCCCTCCCAGCTTTGTATCATCAACATACTTGCTGAAGGTGGACATTTTTCCCTCATCAAGGTCATCAATGAAGATGTTAAACAAGACCAGACCAAACAATGATCCTTGGGGAACACCACTAGTCACGGGTCTCCATTCAGACTCTGCTCCACTGATCACCACTCTCTGAGCTCAGCCTGACAGCCAGTTCTCAACCGACTTCACTGTCCACTCATCTATCCCATACTTTCTCAGCTTTGCTATCAGGATGTCATTGGAGACAGTATCAAAAGCTTTGCTGAAGTAAAGGTAGATGATATCCACTGCTCTCCTTCCATCTACCCAGCTGGTGATGACATCATAGAAGGCTACAGGATTGATTGAGAACCATCTCCCCTTGGTGAATCCATGGCATCCAGAACAAGCTGTTCCATCACCTTTCCAGTGACATACATATACATATATATGTATACATAAATATATGTATACGTGCATGGAGAGAGATGTACATACATATGTGTGTATTTTTGTAATACATTTTATTTTATTTTATTTTACATACACACAATACATCATATCCAGTAGTAAGGGGAGAGAGAAATGGGTACACAATTTCTCAGTCATTGTAGCTCAACCTCTTCTTAACTCTAAGGTCATTTTCCACTTGGAAGTGAGGACATCTTAAAAGCTTCCTCTCCCACTCCTAACTAACTATTGTTTTCACTTATTTTAGGAAAACAAACTCTAGAAACATTTTTTTTTCCCCTAAAGTAAAATTGGCTGTGGAGCTTGGGCTGAATTCAATGTCTTCCTCGTAGACAGTGATGATTTAGTCCTTTAGCTAAGAAAGCAGTAGGTTTACTAAACATCCAGAATCTGAATGCATTTAGGTCCCTAAGATGCTTGGGCTTGCCAAAAAGCTGACATTTGGCATGTGCTGTGGAGCAACCTCAGGTGCCAGTGGTTGTCTTTTGAGTTTTTACCAGTGAAAAACTTCCCTATTTCGATTTTCATACAAGTTGGATATTTTATCATTTCAATGCAGGTTGAATATAGGGGGTTTTTTTAAATGCCACTTTTCTGAGATGAGACCTAAGGGTTATGAAAGAAATTTTTATTAAAATATCAGTTCAGTGCTTGGTAGCAGTCAAAAAAAAGCAAATTTAATGCTAGAAATCAGTAGAAAAGAACAGGAAAAGAAACAGAAAAATTATTTAGATGACTGAAAACAGAGATTGCTCAACCAAGTCTTGAGTACAATGTCTATTTCTACTGCCCTCGTTAGAATAAGGACGAGAGCTGGTGAAAAGTTCCATAAAATGGTAATGGGTGGTAAAAGGTATTCTGTTTTATACTGTTGTCATAAATTGAGCTAACAATTTTCACTTTGGAAAAAAAGATGATGTAGAGGGGATATTGATGGAGCTCTACAAAGTTGTGTGGTTTTGGGATTGTGGTGGTTTCCAGTGGGGTAAAGTTTATTTTTTCCATAATACCTCATATGAGACTATGTACAGATATGTGTTAAAAACAATGCTGATAACACAGGAATGTTTTTGTTACCACTGAGCAGTACTTACACAGACCGAAGGCATCTTCTGCTTGTAACCCCACCAGCAAGTACTCTGGTGGTACACAAAGAGTTGAAAAGGAACACAGCCAAGACAGCTGATCTCAACTGACCAAAATGATATTCCATACCATATGACATCATGGCCACCATATAAATTTGGAGGAAGGAGGAGGAACAGGAAGACATTCTGAGTGATGTCATGTGTCTTCTAAAGTAACTGTTACAGTTGATGGAGCCGTGTTTTCCTGGAGTTGGCTGAACAACTGAGTGCCAATAGAAAGTTTTGCTTTGCTTGAATGCACAGTTTTTTCTTTACCAATTGAGCTGTCTTCATCTCAGCCCATGAGTTTTCTCATATTTAGCCTTTCAATTCTCTCCCCCATCGCACCGAATAAGAATGAGGGCTCGAGAAGTGATTGTTCATTATCTCTGGGGGAAAAAAAAACAAAACAAAAGATGAAAACAAAAAACCTGATCAAAATCCTAATGTAATCATGGAAAGCTAGCAAGCCCAGGATTTGTTATACATAGTAAGAGTTCATTCTTCACCAAGTTAGATGTTGTGAGAAGACCTGTGTTATTCCTTTCCAAAGGACATTGTGGATAATAAAAGTTCCGGCACATTCAAGGTGACAGTGTTCAAGTTCTTTGACAAAGAGAGTGGTTCGCTGCTGGAACGGGCTACCCAGAGAAGTGATGGATGCCCAATCCCTGGGTGTGTTCAAGGTCAGGATGGATGGGGCCCTGGACAACCTTGTGTAGATCCAGGCCTGGAGGTTGGTGGCCCTGACTGTGGCACGGGGTTCGACCTCTGTGTTGGTTGGGGTCCCTTCCAACACAGACCATTCTATGATTCTATGATGGAATAAAAATGTGGTGATGGGTCTTAAATATACAGAAACCACACACAGGTAAAGAAATTCCTATGCTAAAAATGTCTTGATTTGGTACAGTCCTAGGTAAAAACATTTTAAATTTTCCTGAGGACCATCTTTGACAATGAGATGAAAACCAGTGTGGTTATACTTGTTTTCCCTTTCTTAAAAATCCTTGGGAATCTGAGAAATGGGAATCAGAGAGATTCCCAGACTTGAAGGATTTAGCCTGTTTTCCTCAGTGATTCTTCCATTGAATTGGGTAATGTTACCCTTTACAATAAAGTGACAAAACAGCATAGTGAAAGGCTGCTAATCACAGTGACTACATAGTGTCCATGATTAGGTAAGGATCACCGAGAAATTCTATAAACTGGGATTTTTTTCTTGTAATTTGAAAGAACTATATGGAATTTCTCTTGGGACACAAGTTCCTGGCAGGCATTGTTCTAATAAAGTATTACAATAATACACCACTGAAGCAGTAGCAATCCTGGATATTACAAAAAACCTGTCAGAAGAGTAAGCTGTTCTTTCAGTGCGTTGAAATGCATCACTAGAGCAACAGTTGCCATAGGAAAAAGGATTGTTACAGGCCAAAGTGCTTTAGAGGTTCAGAGAACACCATGAGTGATGTCTATTATTATTTATTTGTTAGTGGTCTGTAATAAGAACAACAACAACAACAACAACAACAACAACAATAATAATAATAATAATAATAATGCTGTATGGTTACCTTAAAGTGGGCTCTCTACAAATCCCTATTACAATAAATAATTGTATGAGTTGTTTCAAAAGAAAGTTTGTGTGGTATATGATTCCTAATAAATCAGGAAGATCATTCATAAAAAAACATACCAAATTTAAAAGAAAAACTTTTTTTAAAATTTTAACTAGAGAATCTTTCTTTATCTTTTCATAATTTTAAGATAGCTTTTATTCATATCCATGAAAAAGCTTGTGAAGTGGATATGTAGAGATAGGTCAGTGTTTACTATAGCTTGTGATACTGGACAGATTTTTTTTTTTTTTCAGGGAGGAGATTTTAACTCTTGGACTCATATGAGTTAGTAAAAATCTCTATTTCAATTTTCAGGTCATTTTCTTAGCTCTTAATGTTGAGAATAATCACTTGAAAACATTCCTGAGGCACAACTTCAAGACTGAGAAATGACAAGGCAAGATTTTCATAAAATGAGAAGATAAGCACAAATTGCTGTCCTGTTTCTAACAGCAGTTAGACAATGTTCTTACCCACTGAAGAAGGAACAGGAGTGAAATTTTCTTTTCCCTTGGGATAATTCCTCATCCATTAGGCTACAGAAGCTTTTTGAAGGGTAGAAGGAAATCCTTAGTCATCCTTATTATTACACTTCTACCCATGTAGATAATCTTTAGCACAGAGACACATCCTGTCTCCTGCAGTAGTGACAAAACTATCAGTCTTATTAAACAAACAAACAAACTACGAAAAATAAAGACTTACTTTTTCCACAAAACTCAAATAACTGTAATTTGTATCACATCCTTCTATCTGCATTTACCCCATAGATTAAGATATTCTATTAGTCAGAACATGGACAGACTTCTCAAAGCCCCAGCCATCCAAAGCTGTCTGAGTGAATAACTAGCATGGCATCCTTTTATTTCTCCTATTTTCTATTCACTTCATGGTACCACCTAAAGGTTATTCTGGAGCATGGTACTAAAGGGCTTCATTACACAGAAGAATGTGCCCCATTGTTCCTAAATACTCTGAAGACTGAGAAAATCCTCCACACCCCTTTATTACCCACGCAGCCAACAAGCTGGTACTGCATCAGAGACAATGCAGGCACTTTTTCCAGTTGCCGTGTCAAGAAATGTAATATATAATAATATGCTGCTTCCTTCCTGCAGAAAAACCTTTTTTGTTAAAATTGGCATCTCTGTCTTATGGCCTTGAGTGCCTGAAATACAGGGTGCAAATTAATCTGCTAGAACAGTGCTGTGCTTGCTGTACTGAATGCACTCCAAAGGTTTCCACAGTGTAACAAATGGTCAGATGGTGCATGGACTGACTCACTTCTCCCTGGGAACACAGTATTTTGCCAACATCTGCATTATATTGTGTCAACAATTACAATATGTCAGAGTTGCTGCTTTCTTTTTATCTCTCAAATCCATCCATTTAACTGTTCTTGTGTCAGAATATACCACAGTGTAACTATTTCCAGTAGCTCAGTGTTATCCTGTCATTTTTCTTTCACAGACCCATGTGCAGCTCTCCCACAAGTCTAAAAAATAAAATTTTAAAAATATCTGCTATTTCTGGAGACCTTAAAATACTCATCTCTGAAACTCAACACCTTGTCTGCAGGGGTACAGTAATGCCAAAATCAACCCTATCTTCAAGTGGGTTGAAGGCAGACTACACATTCCCCAGCTCCACAATCTATAAGGAGTCTGCTGCTAGGACAGGACCACACATACTCTGAGGATGCTCATTGTCATATCTTGTGATAAGATGAGCTCTTTCCTTGACACAGATGAGAACATAACTGTGAGCGTACACAGATCCATAGAGTGAAGTATGCTTGCTGCACCTGGGAAGGCCTCAGCATTTTTTAGAAAGGGGGAATCACACAGCGAGGCTGTTCTACTCACGTGCAGAAAGTGTGATGCCAACTGCAAACTGGATAGAACTTCAAATGGATCCAGGAATGTGGTACTAGAAGAGCTATATGAAGTGGCTTTCATCTTGCACTGGAAGCAAGCTGCTGTATCTGAAAACTGCTGCTGTCAGAGATTAACATGTCATTCCAGTATAAATGTAACTGTACAGGCTTACAGTGTAAGGAAATATAACTGCTGCCATTAAAACAAAACAACATTCACAGAATCATTAGGTTGGAAAAGACCTTTAAGATCATCAAGTCCAACCATTCCTGTCTTATGCTAAACCATATTTCTAAGTACCTCATCTACCGTTTTTTTAAATACAGCCGGGTATGGTGACTCAACCACCTCCCTGGGCAGCCTATTCCACGTCCTGACAACTCTTCCAGTGAAAATTTCTTCCTAACATCTAATCTAAACCTTCCCTGAAGCAGCTTAATGCCATAGTTTTGCATATCCAAGAGTTGGGACAGAGACTTTGTGAAGGGTTTGCAAACAAAATAGACATAATAATGTGGAAACAATTAAAAAAAAAAATCTGACTTTTGAGGTTACAAATCTAAAGGACAAAGAATTTAAAACACACGATGACTAAGTCTCCTAGCATTTACAGCAATGTGAAAAAATAAAAGTGTTGTATGAGAAATCTGTGGCAGAGCTGGCAATTAAACCTGTATTTTCTAAGTCCCAGGGTGAGAATCGTAACCCCCCCAGACCATTATTCTTTTCAATTTAATATTGCCTCTGACACATCACGTGTTGAAAATACCATGTTTTCGTTATTAAGTGCAACTTGTATTCATAATCAGCTACTAATGATTATTCTGTTAATAAGAGCTAATGTAATTTTCTAAAACCACAACCAGGCATTATTCTTTGGCAATTTTCTTTGTTTCTCAGTGGTTAACCACTTCTATTTGTATACTTGTAGTCAACAATTGGCTGACTACATATCAGCCATTTGAAGCGTGATTCAGCTGTTTATACAGATAACTAACAACATGTGGGCTATCCTAGGAAATCTCACTTGGCCATCAGCCACCAACTGTGAAAGTCACGGACTTCTCAGACTTTTCTCATGTCTGTCATATGCATATAGAAGGCTGTTTTAGATATCCTGGGAGGCCTGTGCTTAGGCAACTTAATTTAGTCCTGGGGCTCACAAGGTAGACTGTAAAGCAGTGGGGCTCAGTTTTCAGGTTACAGCAGCTAAGTTTAGGTCTTGTCAGTGTAAGAATGTACTTACATGGACTATTTTTTTTTAATTCATAGTTCTTTTATAGTTGAAGTCCTAGACAATGCAGAGAGTATTCCAATTTATCCCATAGTATAAAAGGACATTTTGTCATCTAAATGCCTCTTTAATCTCCATGTTAACTGTAGTTAAAATTTAGTCTACACTTCACTTAGACATTGGCATGTTAGACATCAATCAGAGAGATGAATCTCAGGCATTCTTTCAGTAGCCTAAGCATACACAACTACCAGTGATAGCTTGAAATATCCAAAATATAAAAATATCTCTGGTATTTATGACACATTTATCTAGAACAATTGTTGTACATTGCACAGAATAATCTGGGGCATGTCAGCTGGCATCAGATGCCTAAATTGTGGGCCAGTGAATTGAGGCCTTCATCTCCATATAGTGTACTTTTTCATGTAACATATCATATCTAAAGACCATTCTCATATTTGAATATTGTTTCATCACCATATATTTCTAGTGCAATGATTTCTAGTGCAATGATTTTCTGATTTCTAGTGCAATGATTTTTAGATGCCCATCTGATTCAGGCTAATTATTCCAAATCTTGATTTGCAAGAGCCAATTTTGGTCAGCAGACAGTTGGTTACTGTCTTCGCCACTTCCTCGATGTTTATCATGCCTCTGAACCACTGAAAAGTCTAGTTGAATTTAGAAATAAAGAAAGGAGAAAAATCACATCTGTTATGTTGCTGCTCCTATGACCAGAAACCGTTTGAGGAGGTGATCACCACAGGAAAACCAAGGGGAAAGCTCAGAAGTATTAGTCTATTCTATTATCCTGGCCTTTCCGATGTTTTTTTCTACATGAAAGGAAAGGTTTAGCAAATATGTATATCTGCATATAAATTGAAATCTGCAGGACTGAGATGGCTAAGATATATGATTTTTTTTTTCAGTTTGCTGTGTTTTTATAGATAGCTGACAACCTCTTAAGCTGAAAAAATGGCTGAATAATGACTTCCCCTTTGTACCACTCCTAACCTTCCCTTCTGCTGGCTGCTGTCTTGTTCAGTGGTGATTTACGTATTAAGGACACACCAGGCACAGCAGAAGGCTGTGCTGCCATTCAGTGAGATCTGGACAGGCTGGACAGTTGGGTGGGGGGAAATTTAATGAAATACAACAAAAGCAAATGCAGAGTCTTGCATATGGGGAAGAACAACCCCAGGTAGGCTGGGGATGGACCTGTTGGAGAGCAGCACAGGGGAATGAGGCCTAGGGCTCCCAGTGGACATCAAAATAACCATGACCCAGCAATGTGCCACATGGCCAAGAAGGTCAATGGAGTCCTGGAGTGTATGAGAAGGGGTGTGGTTATCCTGGTTCTGTACAGGCCAGATTTGACCTCCCCAATCAGCCAGCACGGGTGAGCTGAGTTAGCCTGCACTGTTTTCCACACCGCCTGACACCACTCCTCCATAAAAGGGGCTGGTCTGGAAGGGATGCTTCTGAGTGCCTCCAGGGCAGTTCCAAGTGTGGCTGGGGTGTTGGGTCAGTCCTTGCATCATGCAGCACTCTATTATAATCAGGTTTGTAAAGTACTGTGCTGTGTACTCTGTGTTATCTCGGGGTGTGAGTGTCATTTGTGATGGGCTGTTACTGTTCCCCTTTGATGATGAATTTGTCAGTAAACTGTCTTTATCCCAACTCAAGAAGGCTCTGTCTGTTTCTCCTCCAGGAGTAGGAGAGCTGTCTGTGGTGCTCAGACACAGTTTAGGGCTGAACAACCACAGGTTAGTAGATCAAAAGATATTCTCCTCCCCCTCTATTCTACCCCACTGAGAATGCATCTGGAATACTGTGTACTTGACAGAGTCCAGTAAAGGTCCACAAAGATGATTAAGGAAATGGAACACCTTTCTTACGAGGACAGGCTGAAGGACCTGTGTCTCTTTAGCCTGGAGGAGACTGAGAGGTGACCTCCTTAATGTCTCTAAACAGGATAAGCGTCAGGAGAAGAGGATGAAGCCAGATTCTTCTCAGTGGCAGTCAATGATAGAACAAGGGGCAGTGGGTGCAAGCTGGAGCATGCTAGGTTCCATGTGAACATAAGGAAAAACTTTTTCACTGTGAGGATGACAGAGCCCTGAGACAGACTGCCCAGAGAGATTGTGGAGCATCCTTCTCTGGAGACTTTAAAAACCTGTCTGGATTCATTCCTATGTGACGTAATCTGTCTGATCTTGCTCTTGTGAGTGGTTGGAGTAGATGGTCTTTCAAGATCTCTTCCAACCCCTAACATTCCGTGATTCTGTGAAGGACGTTTATTTCCTCATGGTTTTTTTCTTAAGACTATGCTTACTCAATGTCCATTCATAGGTTGGCTCAAGTACTCTATATTCCTCTCCAGACCTACTCTTTAATTCAGGATGTTGCGGTTTTTATACACTGCACACATACACTACACACAGTTTCTGTCCTTACTAACTCACCTGTTGCTAGGTCTACAGCCTACTTCAAGACTGAGCTCTGCTTGTGTGAACTGGCCCTGCACTATCTATCTCCTTTAATGAAGCCAACTCACTGTGCTGTAATTTCCTACTCTAAATGTCCCCTCTCGTGTCCAGGATTTCAATGTGCTTTTGCATGTCTATACAAGGCTTTCTTTCATTCTTCTTCTCTTGATATCAAAACTCAAACCCATCTCAAGATACCTATGCATTGCCAGTGGATGTTTCTCCATCCAACATAGGAGAGGGAGAAGCAGCCTCAATAACTAAACACCCATGAAAAAGAAGCAGCATCAAAGCCAATTAAAAATAGTTCATGAAACTGAAGTATCTGGAATCAGGTGAGTTTTCCCAGGAAACTTTGAATAGGTTCAAACTACAGAGAAGGTTTAAGTATTTTCTCTGCCATTTGAATTTTAATCTATAGGGAAGTAACCTCTTTAGATTGGATGCAAAATATAGTTCTTTCTGAGAAACCAACACACACACACAAAGCCCTGAAGAACTGAGCTGAGATCAAAACACTTGTTACTTTGAGATTCCTCTGGTGAACTTGAATCCTAGTCTTGAAGGTGAAATCCATCTTCTGAGTCCGTAGAGCTTTCTGTTCCCCTGGAACTTCTTACAATGTCTATAAAGATTTCTGCTCTTAACCTTTCTTGTGTTATAAAAAGCACAGCCACATTCCTCATAACTATTTGATGTCTTATATAAAACCCTTTTAAAAAAAATCCCAAGATAGCATCAAAAGAAAAAGTTGCCCACAGTTGTCTTTAAATGCCATGCTTATTTAATATCGACATGAATATAGAGTCACTGCTCTTTGAATCTTGGACTCACAGACTAGCAATGGAGGTATACAACCTAAAATCTACCAGTTGTTTAAAAAATAATAATAAAATAAAATCAACTCTGTAGGGAAAATGTGTCAAGAGTAAAAGGCAGTGAGGGTGAATTTTGGACAGAGTCCAAAAACAATTGTAGGAAAGAAGCTGCTTTTTTTCCGACAGCCTGCTGACATGCTTTCTTCAGTTTTGCTACAAAGTTGAAGTCTTTCCTCAGGAGAAATATGCGTGTGTGCATGTGTGTGTACGTGTGAGCTATGGTAGACCTAGAAATTTTAGACACAGGCAAACCTGACATGTAGGGAAGGAAGGAGATGTAGGACCTCTGAGCTACCTTGTCAAAAAATAAGCTATTTCAAATAGTTTATCTTTGAAATATGTCAAATACCAGTTCCTCGCAATTCTAATTTAATTTTATTTTATTGTTCCCAGCACACACACATGCCCACATGTGCTCATGTGCAGTCAATGTATGGTGTGCATGTATATTCTAAGGAATAGTTTATTTTGATTTGTTACCATCAATGTATAATTATATGACAGGTCTATTCTTCCAGATGAATCACTTCTTCCTTTGTGATATGATGAGTATGTCATAACACATTAACATCCTACTGACAGCTACAAAATATAGAGACAATCAAAAGACCAGGCCAGGAGGGCAAGATAAAATAACAAGAAAAACTGTAATAGCCATCAGTTGCTGGGTTCTTTCAATTCCCATTGAGTTCAGTTGCGCCTAGGATCATGCAGAAAGCAAAGATTTTTTTCAGGCTTATCTTTCTCATAAAGAAACAAAGAAAACTTTATTTTGACACTCCACTGAAGTGAAAATGTATTTACTGCCTCATGAGTGCATACTTTTTTGATGGCATTGTTAAGCAACCTATTTGCCTGGTAGTATATGTAACTCAAGAAGTAGTGTAAGAAGGAGACCATAAAAAGATTTTACCAAATTGCCTTTTTTTTTTTTGCATGTGTATCATACTCTATTAGCAGCAGAAATACCGGGTTGTAGCCTACAGACCTCTGATAGGATAAGCACCTAGGAATTGCTCTTTACAGTTAGAGCTGGAGGGCTAAATCAGGACTGTAGTCAAATCCTGTACTCTTCAAATGCATGAGTCCTCAGAGAACTTATCATCTAATTAGGAATGATATTTGCATAGAAAATGACCTTAGCATTAAATTTTTTTTTTTCTTTTTTTCTTCTGTTCTGAAGTGGGGAAAGAAATGAAATGTATTGCTAAAAATATCAGAGAAAAAAAAAGGGGAGGTAAGAATGGGAAATGCAGCAAAGGCCAAAAAGAATTACAATTAACATATAGAACTTTAGAGGCAGGAATATGAGAGAGATGGAGGCAGAAAATAAACAAGTGAAGTGAAGAAGCATAAGTAAGATTTTTGAAGTAAATATGAAATGTCCAGAAAATGTCCTCTCAATAGAAATACTATATTTTCTTGCTTATTTTTTCTTCTTGGACATGTAAGTGAAGAACTTACTTAAACTGCTTCAGTCTGAGGTGATCATCTTCACTTGTTAATTTTCTTATGCAGATGAAGATTTCTGAGGCCACATCTCTATGAATGGAGAGAGGCAGACTCCTCACTGGAGGTGATTCAGAGCTGCCACCAGTGAAGGTGCTCAAAAACCAAAATCTGAAATAACATTATCCATTGGTTTACAGGGGAAGATTAGTCTTTGTGCATACACCCATTAAGACCCCCTATGAAACACTACAATATAATTTGCAGATGAGCTATTGTGGCTAACTCACTCTGTTGGTAAAATGTATGCTCAAGGGAAGATTATTTCAATGTGTCCCAGTTAAGACTGCCACTGTAATTCCTTGCTCAGTGTATATTAAATGATGTTGCCAGCCCAAGAGGTTTTGTAACCAGTTTTCTCTACAGCTCTCACCAGGAGCAATTAGTCACCTCAAGTTTTTTAAAAAAAACAAAAAAACTTTTTCTTATGTTCCATGTCCCTAGTTCTGTGATTTACTCACAGCTTTGTGTATGTTACTCTGAAGTATTTTTAATCACTGCTGGGATATCATGTAGATAGATCTTTCTTTTTTTAAAGCAGTGGGCAGTTTGCATACAAACCTGAGAGTAATCTTGCAGAACGCTTCCTTATTGACTAACATTTACCTAACTAAGAGGTGTGTGTTCAAAAATACTATGTCAAATATTCAGAGTGTTAATGAGAAAATCCATCTCTCTTATAGTCAGTGAACTTTTCCTCAGCCTTAAGAATTGGAATTCATTTAAAGAGCAAAAATGTTTAAATAAGCTTAATTTTACTTGTTAATTTTTTTCCTTTCCCCCGAGGTGGATTAAGCCAGCAACTGAATATTTGTCAAAATTTAGAATTTCTGTACCAATGATTATGAGGAGAACTATAATATTAAATATAATACATTCAGACTTTAAAATAGATAATAGCAGGGTAAAAATTTCACCTTGAATTAAATAATTTTCTTTTCATGTTGTTTATCTAGTCCATTCTGTAATCAGATCACATGAAAATCTTACAGGTTAAATACTGCTGACTCCATTTTTTTCAAGGTACATCCTCTACTTGATTTTTTATAAAGCAGAGGAATTTATGTCTTTGTATGGATTTTAAGTACTGTTGTCATCTTCAGTGATGGAAAAGTTATGGAAAAAGAATGCCACACAAACCTTTTTAGGGGAGCTTGGTTTTGGTTTTAACTTCGGCATTTTGAGTTTCTTTGCTTTTTGGCACTTCACTCACCCATGCAATTAAACCAAGGTCTTCATAAATGATAAGTACTGTCTACTCCAGCTTTCCCTTCATGATTTTCCCAGGCCATAGTTATCAAACTTTCTGCACACAGGAGTCAAACTACTTTTATACAAGTCTGTGAACAGGATTATAAACTGGAGCCAGTAATATTGCTCCAAACTGTAAGAAAAGATCTGCTGATGACAGTGCACAAAGGTCGAGCCTCGAGTATGGGCAGAGTCCTCTTTGATTCCAAGCATTTTTTAACCACTTTATTGCCACATGAAATGTCAGTTCCTTTTCTTTCCTTGCCTTCCTTTCCTTTACCTCTTAACCTTTTCTTTGTCATGCTATAGGTTTTTATTTTCCTCTGGGCATTCCAATTGTTTTCAGCAATTTCCATTTCTTACTCCCATCCCATCTTTCATCAATGGAAGAAATCAGCAGAGAAACAGCTAAGATTGACGTTAACAGGGTTTTCAATGCAGCTGTGGGAACATCCTCACCTCAGAAAATGTATTTGCAGCTGAGATATGCCCATACTTGATATCTGTGATGCCTCAGAACTGGAGCAAGGGCCTCTATGACGATATCAGCACATAAACTGTACAAATTAGCCACATTGAGAGGCAGGTTATATCAATCTAGGCAGGATCCTTCTTTACTACTGAATTATTATTGTTCAATTCATACTCATTTAGCTTGTTCATCCACGGATTTTCTATACATAAGACTTATCAAAACTTTGTGATAAAGTCTTGATAGTCTTCATTCAATGCCAGGTACTTATTAAATTGTAAAAGATGCAGCAAAGTACATATTGCTAGTCAGGCCAAGAGCTGAATGCCATTGAAACTAATAAGGAAAAAGGAACATTTAAGAAAGTAGACTATAAACTGAGTCTCATGATTAGGCAAAAATATTGGTCCCTTTTGAAGTGCTATTAAGCGAAAATTTCATTTTCTTGTCTATGGTGATGGTTAAAGAAGGTCAGACGTTACTTTTATTTGTCCAGTTGGTGGTTAAGAAAGTCTGATTCAGTGGGATTTACAGAGAGGTCAATCTTCACTTGTCTGCCAGGAGACAAGACTCAACATATAAGAGATCATTTTGAAAGAAGCAGAGTCGATAGTGTTAGTATTTTTGTGAGTAGAAAATAAATTAAGGTTGAATGTTATTATTATCATAAATTAAAATACAGTTGGAAATAATAAGTTATTCCCCAAGTTGTTGCTGTTCATGAATCCTCCTTTTAATAAGTAACTGAAATTAGAAGTTTTCATGGGAATTATTTCTCATTCAGCATTTTTCTTATAAGTCTTCCAAAACTTTTTTTATGTGGGCAAAGTTCTTCTCTTAGTGAATACAGATTTAATGCTGGAGTTGTTTCCATAAGGGAAAGGATGTCTCTCAATGTGAATTCCTTTTATTGGGAAGTGGGATCAGAAAGTAGCCTTACCAGGACAGCTGGATTTACAATCTAAGTCTTCATGTGCTAGGCTGTCAGTCGTCTCTCAGACTGTCGTTGATCTCACCTTAGTCCTACACTGCTATTACAAATGTGCTAACCTTAAGTTGGTGGACACTTATTTGAGTACTTCGGTTGATTTTTGAAGAGGGAGCTGATGCTTTGTGGACTACTTCATTTAAACAACCTTTGTGTTTTTCATTTTTCAGACAGAATATTCACAGGTTCTTTGTTTACACGATTACTCCTGTATCTGTGATAAAGATCAATTCAGATGATCAATAAGGGCTTTGAGGAAGAGGTGCTGTAAAACCAACAGGTTTATAATACAGAGGAAGACACAATACAGCAATAGTACTTAAACACATGTGAAAATTTAAGGTACGATAACTTCCATTGACATTACTCTCACTATTTGTATACTTAAAGTTGGGGACATATTTAAGTAATTTGCTTAGTCAAGATTGTTCTATATGATAAAATAAGGTAGTTAACACAAAGAATGTCGATGTTATCTGAGCTTCCAAGAACAAGTCTTTAGTGAGAAATAGGAAGTAAGGTGTAGATCCACAAAATGGAAAGGGGGGGGGGAAGGTTGATAATGGAGGAAAAACAAAAAAAAAAAGCCAAAAACCCTTGAAAAGACATGACAGCCATGACATTCATCCATAAAAATGTAAAGAAATCCAAAAAGCGAGGGTCACTGATCCATCCTTTCTTCATCAATTGTGCTGAAGTAATGCAGCTCATGGCCTATTGAATGTAAAGATCCCCTGCTGTTCTCAAACGCTGGGTAGAGAAATACAATGTGTGATCGACAACTTTTAGGCCCCAGTAGGGTGAATTAAGGACAAAATGTTCTTGAGTACTGAATTTTTCTGCTTTCTGGGGTGAAATTAAACCCCTAACAGAGTCAGTATACAATTCCCAGAGGCAGGGGCCATTCTTGCTGTGGCTGAAGCCAAAAACGCATCAGTGATTTAATGAAAGCTTCATCAGGGATTCAGTTTTGATCCCATTTACACTGACCTTGTAAAACTGGAATAACTTCACTGCAAGCAGAGTGATCAATCTGTATAGAGAAGACAGTTCTGGAAACAATACAGTCTTTGTTTGCTTTCAGTGTGTAAGTGCCTTGAGAAAAACAGAAAAAATAAAACATCATTGGGTGTGATATGCTATCCTTACCAAAACACATATGAAAACCCCTTCAGAAGAGAAATTTTCACTACTAAAGCAGCCACTTAAAATACTGTATGCTCCGACAGTATTGTTACAAAAGTTATTGCAGCCAACCTGAGTACATGTCCTAAGCAGTAGGTTAGGTTATGCCTGCTGATCTTTTCAACTGGAAAATTCTTCCTAAAGGGCAGAATGCAACATTATGGATCAGTCTACTAAAAAAAAAAAAAAAAAAAAAAGGAAGAAAAAGATAAAAGAGAAAGAAAAAGGGAAGAAAATTGCCCTGCAAGCTGATAAAAGCCCATCTGCCTGCTTTTGACAAGGCACTGTCATTCTTCACAGCTTCGCATCCTGTAGACATTTAGAGGGTCATAATTTCCAGTTCAGGAGGGGTTTTTTTTGTTGGGTTTTTTTTCACCCCCTTCTCTTCTGAGTGGAGCAATGTGCTGAGGAGTAGGCTAAGGCGGCCTGAACTAATTCATCTTGTGACCTTTTAGTGCCTTCAGAGCAAAGTGATTTAATAGCACTTAATCTGTCAAAAAACTGAAGCTTTGTAATAACTGTATATTAAGACAGTTTTTATGGAGCATTAGCTGAAGTCTTTCCAGTTTACAAAATGGGGTAGTACCTTGTCTCCTTTTTTTTCTTCTTTTTTTTTTTTTTCTTTTTCCTCTTTCTTCCCTGTCTTCCATGAATCCCTGTTACTCAGTAACGCCATATTTTATTTAAGGGAAACATGGAAATACACAAGACAGGTAACTCCATATATTATAGGGTCCATAGGGGAGGTCTCTTCCCAGCCTTGCACAGGGCTGTTGGAGCTGGTGGGGGATGGAGCAGGCAGTACATTCAGGCCCCACTGGTAATGGAGGGATCTTCTCAGGCTTGGCCACATGCCACAAGTACTAACTTAGAGTTAAAAAAATAAAAAGGGATTATTTGAGCACAGAGCACTGAGGACAATTTCTCACAAACTGTCTCCTGCCTCTGCCACAGCTTTGGTTTTGGATTGCTTTGTCTAAATTAAATTGCTTAATCTAATTTCCTTATCAGTAATCCAGGTAATAACAATATTTCTTTATTTATTTATTTTTTTTTCCCCACCCCAATTTTTTAAATCACTGAGGTTAAAGAAATTCTGAGAAGGGACAGTTTCCTTGTCTGCTTGCTCCGTGTGACCACTAAGGAAACTCTTCTTTCTGTAACACAATTAAGAATTAGTATAAAAGACCAGTAAGAAAAAAGAGCTGGTCAAAAATCAGAATTTTTATCATTTTCACACTCATTTTCATCTCAAAACAAGAAACAAAGAGTTGAAACATCAAGTCCTGTGTCAAATTGAAGTTTCATCAAAGCAAATTAATATTGATTTTAAAATGTTTTCACTGTGCCTATGATAGAGACAGAGCTGTCTATCCTGAACACTTTATGAGAGTTATAGCCTAGATATATCATGCTGAGGATTGTTAGAGGAATGTGTCATCCAAAATGGTCTATGGCAAGAAGTTGCTGTAGTTCACTACCGAGTTTCAGTGGGAGGAAGACTGTTTCATATATTCTCTACCTCTCTCCTGCCTTCTAGTCACAATTTTCCTTCCCTAAACACATGGGACAGTGACGTCTTTCCAAATCCATCTAACTTGCACAGAATTTTTCTTTTACCCCATTTAGATACCTGAAGTGGTGAATCCTGGTTTAATGTTTCCCTCAAAAAATAACTATTTAAAATAAATCATTGTTTGTTCCAAGACCCTTGCACAGGTTTTTCTGAGGTTAAAATTTATATACTGGTAGCCACTGTTACTGTGTCTGCCAACTCTCTGTTGTCTTCCATTTAGCCACTGTCCTGCTGTTCCTTACAGTCTCTTACAGGACAGAAGATGTAAAGTTGTTTTGTTTTGTTTTCAGAAAAAAATTGTGTAAGCATAGATGTGCGCCTTTATTCTTCTTTTGTCTATGCCCTGGCTCTCAAGCTAATTCTCTCTTACATGTAAACCTGTGTTCCCTTTACTGTTTTCTCCCAAGATGTCTCATCACTTGTGTGGCCCTGATTGGCTCTGCACTGTCCATTGTGCTCAATGCACTGAAGCAGCAAAGATTGGGATCTCAGCTGGGGGCTTACACTGTATTGGATAGCCATGAATGAATTGACAATGACTTATTGCTTTAAGATAAGACAAGAGCGCCAAATATCACCAAATCCTAGGTTTCTACAGAGACTGTAGGGTCACTGGGATTTAGGTGAGATAAGTGGTAGGAATGCACACAAAAAGTAAATTTACCTTCTTGCACTCACGCATCCCAAGCACCTTAGCTACCTACTATGCATTTTTTTTGTCCAAGAAACAAAATGAAAATTAGGAAAGAAAAATAAAAAAGAAGGAACAAAAATATCCTTCAGTCAGGCGTAAGGTAGCAAAATACTTCAGTGAATTTTATTTTGCTGGCAATGGCAGGTAGAGAATCGTTAAAGCTGTAATGAGAGGCAAGTTTCAACCATAACGATACAGAGCAGCATTTCTTCATAACAGAGAGAGCAACAAACCACCAAATAATTACTTTTCTAGATGTGAAAACTTCAGTTTTCATTAAAAAGCGAGCAAACAAACAAGAAAAAAACCTAATTCTTTGTAACTACTGTTTGGTAACCCTTCCTTCCTGCAACATCTCTCTCCCGCTCTCTGCATGCATCTCAGATTATTATCATTATTATTACTATTATCTTAATGTAGTGCTTAAATTAGTCCTTTGTAAATTTTTTATAAATAAACAGAATTAAAAACTTGCACTGCCCTCAGAGAATGCAAGTTAGGTGAGATGAAGCACAGATAACTAGAGGGCATGATTTAAGACAGACAGCTCCTACTCTATAAATTTTCCCAGTCAGCATTAGAGCCGCTTAATATTTTATGTAGTATTCCTTGTTTATATGTGACATTTTGAGCTTCTAATAAAGATACAAGCCTGGGATTCCCCCCACCCCCCACCCCCCACCCCCCACTCTTCCACTCCCTTCCAATCCCTTTTGTAAAGTATTAACTAACTGACAAAAGTTTCTTATTTTCTTCTTTTCCCTTCTCCCCTCCCCCCTTTTTGTTTTCTATGATCATTTATCAATAGTTCTATAGATTCCTGAATCCAACTCTACAATTTTCATTCTGGCTGCAAATGCTAATTTTTTTTTCTTGAAAACTGAGTAGGAAATCGGTGTAAATTTTCCTGGAGTGATTCTTTTAATTTTCTATGCATATTCCATGCAGTAATTTATTGTAAGTAGTTGTGACTAGTAAATCAAAATTTGGATATTCTTAAGGCTTTATCCTATATGAACTCTGTCAATAAAATCAGCACCTAAGCTTGCCTATTAAACCATCAATCAAAGGCAGCAATTCCATACACTACCAGCTTTCCCCTCTGCACACTGCAACGTCCCTACCTAGTTTCTAAACTCTGTGTCCTCTCCCACTCACCACAGGGAAACTCTATCTTCTCCCAGTGCTCAGAACCTTCCAAGGCCTTTTATTGACAGATCACCAATTGATTTGACCTATGAGATAATCAGTGTAGTCCATGGTTTCCAGCTTCTTCAGTACCCACAGGTTTTTTTCAGTAACAAGTGACTCCTTGCTGACCAAGGAGCTGAAAAAACAGTGTCTCAGGCTGAAGGTGGGGACAAGTGTATGATTGTGCTTGTCTCAATATGCATGCACAGTACCTGTAAGGAACAATACTAGTTCTGATTAGCACCACTCAGTAGTAATAAAATTTGACTAATCTTGAGTGTGAAATATAACAAAGATAACATAAAGCAATGGGATATTAGCCTAACACAAGTTTTACATTCAGTGATTTGCATCCCAAATGGAAGCACATTTCTATAACTTTGGGTGCTGAATCAAGACATTACTTTTCTTCAAGGTTCTGCCACCAATCTGGGATAGGTCTTTTCATCTCCACTTGTCTTTGTTTATCTTGTCTATAAGGATGTCAGATTTCCTGGACGCAAATGTTCTCCCACTATTCTGAGGGACAATATCCACAAAGGAGAAGTGAAACCTTACTTAAAGCATGCATCAATTAAAGGGGAAGGGTAAAGCTAACTTTTTAATTCTTTGCACAGGAGTCAGGAGTAACAATAAATTACTCAAGAGATTCGAGCAAATCACAAAAATTTACTGAAGACTCAGCAGAATAACAAAAGATAGTAGCTTGGCAAATCTTGTAAGGATATTGCCCTAATGTGCCAAAAATTGAGAGATAAAGAGTGGAGAGAAAGAGGGAAAGAAGGAGAGGACAGGACAGGACATCTCCCTGATATTTTTCATTCATAGTTGTAGTTCTCAAGTGGCAGGTATGTGCCAGACACTTGTGTTTCCCCTTTTTATAACCCAGTGTGCCTGCCTCATAGGCGGTGTTTGTCACCACTGAGCAGGCACAATATGCGGTAAGGAATGTTCAGAAATGTTCTCGAATTTAGTTGGTAGGTTGTGGGGATCTTGGGGGGGGCTCACTGTCTCCTCCTTCAGGACAGACCAAGTGATGAACATTCACAGGCATGTATGCCCAGAAGAGAAGTGATCTTTGTCTGCATGTTTCAGGAATAGAGGAGCTGTATCAGGAGATAGTATCCTGCCTCTTCAGGTTCTGCTCTTGGCTGACACTCCATCGACATCAGCCCATCCTTTCCTGTCAAGAAAAGATGTTTGCAACATTCACTTTTTATCAGATCTTTACACTCAGGTGCTACAATAGTGGTAAAATCAAGAAAACACCTTGGGATTCATCTAATTAAAAGCTAGATGTTCAGAAGACCAAAATCTACATCTCAACTATTTTCATTTCTCTTCAGATGCAATGTAAGGAACAGGTATTTGTAGAAAGAGATCCGTAATTTTAAGCTAGATACCTATGATGGCTCAGATGAATTGCACCTTGACAGTGCCTATTTTTCATCATGGAGAGGAAGAAAGACATAAGTATAACTGTGGCTGACTACTGAGAAATGGAGACCTATGTCACAGAGCTCTGAAGTTACATGAGATGTTACCAGTCTTTCAGCGTTCTCAGGTTTATTTTCCTTTCATCGCCGTTCAAACGCCAAGAATAACTCTTGTCATAGTCACGATGATAAAAAACTGGTAAAACAGGATAAAAAGAATATTATTCCAAATTACAGAAAAGTTCAATGTGACAGAAAGTCTTGATTCAAATTTGGAAATATGAGAAAATGCACATCTGAAAGAAAGGATGCAGAACCTAAGCCCAGGGCTTATTTCACGTTTTGCAAACCAATAAACAAAACTATCTTTTTTCTATTACTTTTAACTGAAATTGAATGACACAGTCTTCAGAATCTAAGTACAGACCAAATTATGCCCTTTTTTTTCCCCTCTCATCGAAAAAGGATCCAAAATAGAAAGCAAGCTTCATTTTAAATAAGCAGAGCTAAGAATATTCTTCTCAATAACTGCCTATGGATGAAAGTTAATAAAGTCATTGGGCCAAATATATGCATGTGTAATTCCAATTACACCACAGTCATGTTTAATATAAACCCATCAACTTTGTATTCAGCCCAGAAACCAAGCCTGCTGACTTCAGTATAAGGATGAATTAGATGGATGGTGCACTTTACAGTATTTCTACACAGTTAGAACATCCTTGCCCTTTCCTTATTACATCCAAGATTTAATTAAAATTAAATTAAAATAAAAATTAAATTAAGAGAATATTTTTCAGGTATTAAATAATATTTGAACATCCTCTTCATGTTTGCTCTGAAAACAGGGAGTAAGTGCAAGATTATTTTTTGGCCAAATGAATTTACTTGATGATCATTAAATACTATTCCCAAAAGGTAAAAAAATCTGTGTTTTTTTCCTTAACTTTTGTGAATTAATATTTATATGGAATTTATTAGCATAAGTTTACTGTAAATGAAACCCTTTGAAAAGTTCTTTTATTTGCTCCACTGTATTGTGAGAATTTGACCTTTTTGAAAAATAATAAACGTTGATAATGTATTATTTTTCACTTCAGTCTATTTTAAAAGAATTCACCATTTTCAAACATCACTGCACAAGGTTAATAACATGTAACTTGGGTACAATTTAATGTGGTATCTATAATGAAACTGTGTCTCTTTTCAGAACTCAAAAATTTAACCCAAACATCTTTCACGCCCATCTCAAGAAACTGGACTACTTATTTTAATATCTACTTATGGGAATCCAAATTAGAAAATGTTGGGTATTGCTTAAACTCATGTCTCAAGCTACACTCAAGATGAACCGAGTCCATGGGCAAAACCTTCTCAGGTCACAGTATGAGAGTGTTGTGTGTGCTGTCTTCGTGCAGAGCAGAAACACCAGATTCTTATCTGAGATATACCCTGCACCTGAAATACAATATTTACTTCCCAGTGTCCTCCAAGAGGTTTTCCTGCCTTTTGCATTCATTATTAGAGAGGGCTTGTCTCTCAGCATGTCACTGAATATTTCTGCACTTCACATTGGTTCCCAAGGTGCTGAAGCAAAATTAATTGTCTAATTTACAGTATTGGCTGTATCATTTTTTCTGGTTGAATGTATGTCAAGTTTATAGCTCATTTTAAGTTTCTGTCCCTTTCCTCTGTATTGTGAGAACACCCACAGTGCAAAAAGCTAACTGCTATTAGTAATAATCAGAACAATAATGAGATTAAAAATATAGGAACATTAACAATATTTCGGAAGGAATTAAAATTCTGTCCACAAAACAGATGAACATAAGCAGCCAGGTATATACCTTGTAACTTCTCAAATGCAACTTGAAAATGCTACAATACTGGCTTTAAATTTACATGGCGCTAACTTTTCCAGAACAAGATCAGAATTCATAATTTATTTATATTGTGGGGTTTTTTTCTTGTTTTAACCTTTATTTTACTAGGAGGCCTCTTGAAATATTAATTGTTTGGGGTTTTTTTCTATAGAGACCCAACAAAGGTAGACAGCAAAGAAGTACTCATACACAGCAGGAACAGAAAGAGGAGGATATGGGATTTTTTTGGGGGGGTTGAGGTGGAGGAAGGGAAGGAAAAAATTTTAGTATTTACAGGAAAAAATAACCTTAAATAGTACAGCTTTTGTAAATATTCTGAATGCAATAACTTCTTCTTATACTTTCTGAAATGTTCTGCCATTTTTCATCAAGTTATAGCTATATTTTAGTATCCTAGTTTGTATTTCAAAGTCTAAAGGAGCATTAAAATAAATAAATAGAGTTTCATTACACAAATCTAAAAGGCATGTCATAGAATCATTTACATTAGACCAGACCTTTAAGACCAAGTCCAACTGCTAACCCAGCACTTCCAAGCCCACCACTAAACCACATACCCAAGCACCACATCTACACATCTCTCAAATGCCTCCAGTAACGTTGACTCAACCACTTCCCTGGGCAGCCCATTCCATGTGCTTGAAAACTCTTCTGGTGAAGATATTTCTCCTAATATCCAATCTAAACCTCCCCTGGCACAACTTGAGGCCATTTCCTCTTGCTTGATCAAATACTGTTTTCTTTTTGGCAATGGGAAATAAATGAGATTCCTGGGCAGATCTAACTAATTATTTAGAGGACTAGAAGATCATCCAGATGATGACAAAGTTGCATTAAACACATAGTCTTCTTTTATAATGCTTGTGAAGACTACAGCAAAACCAAAAGGACATTCAGAGACTCAATTATCCACTAGCAGTTGCCTAAAATTTCTATTATCTCTGGAGTTTATAATCTGAATCAGGCTTTTCAAGAAATTAATTTTGTCACAAACAGACAATCACAGAATATTGCAGCATGGGATGTTTTTGTGGAGAAGAGCTTGGTCGTTTCAGTGTAAACCAGCTATAAGTTGAACCTGGCTCCCTGCAAGTGAGGTGCTTGGCAAGTCTGAACTTCTGGATGGCTTCAGATTGGCTTGTGTTGTAGCTTTTCATAGCTGGGTTCTCGTGGAGGAAAGGGGCTGCAGGGGTGACTTCTGCAAGAAGCAGCTAGAAGCTCTCTGTAGGCCTGACAGAGCAAACACCAACTTACTCAAGGCCAGAGTCTCTGTTGACTAAGGCTGAGCCCATCAGTGATGGAATCACATTTAAGAAGGAAAAAACCACAATGAGATGCATTTTACCCCCAGAGCAGGGAGTGAGAAGATGTAAGAAACTCTTTAGACACCAAGGTCAGCGAAGGGTGAGGGGGAGGCATCCCAGGTGCCAGAGAGAAACATGCCACTGCAGCCCCTGGAGAAACCCATGGTGGAGTGGGTGTCCCCCACAGTCCAAGGAAGATGATGAGGAACAAAGACCCCACCTGCAATGTATGGAGAGGCCCAATGTTAGAGCAGGTAGAGAGATATGGAAGATGCTGTGACCCACATTGGAGCAAGCTTCTGCCAACACTTGTCAGGCCATGGAGAGAGACAGAGAGATGAGAGAGAGGAGCAGGTTTGCTGAGAGAGTGGGGAGTGGGGCTTGTGACTTTGAGGCACCAGGCTGGAGCATTCTGGGCCTGAGAGACTGGGAGATGTTCTGTGATTTATTACTGCACCCCATAGATGTGACCCATATTGGGGCAGCTGGGGAAGATCTGAAGCCTTGTGGGAAAGGTCTCACATTAAAGAAGCCCATGGAGGACTGTCTCCCATGGGTGGGACTGCACAGTGCAGCAGGGGAAGTGTATGAGGAATGCCCCTCCCTGCAGATAAGAAGGAAACCAAGTTGTGAGGAACTGACCAAAATCCCCATTCTCTGCTCCTCCCTGTGCCACAATGAGGGGAGAAGAAGGGAGCAAAACCATGACTAAAGTGAAGTCTGCTAAGAAGGGAGAGGTGGTTGGGAGGTGCTTTAAGATCTGATCGCACTTCTCATTACCCAACTCTGGTGTCACTGGGGGTGCAAGGCAGTGTCATAAATTTAAGTTTTCTTTCCTTTATTCTGTATTGGGTCTGTTCTGCCCATGATGCTGATTGTGGGATGATCTCTCCCTGTCCTAACCTTGACTCCTAAGCCTCTCAAATACATATTTTCTCCCCTGTCCAGCTGGAAAAGGGAGTGGTAAGAGTGACTTTGGTGGACATCTGGCCTCCAGCCAGGGCAGACCACTACAGCTTGATAAAGCAACAGTCTTCAGGTTCAGAATCACAGAGTTGCAGAATGATTTCAATTAGGTGGGACATCTAGGGGATATTCAGTTTAGCCCATACTCAAGCAACAACCCTTAATTTCCCATGCATCAGGTTTATTAGACTGTTGTTGGATGGTTATTTTAGTATCTTCAAAGACAGAGATATATCCTAACACCTCTGGGGTTTTACTCCAGCATCTGATCACTCTCATGGTGAAGACATTATATTAGACTTATATCTAATAATAAATTCACGATGCTACAACTTTTCTCTGTTGTCCTTCACCCTTTCACTGTGCAAAGATCAATTAAAAAAGCTAAGGCTCTATCTTAAAACTGATTTTCTAAATGTTATTTTTTGAAAGTCGCGCACAATTTCTATGGCAATATCACAGTCTCTCTTAATATTTATATTCCCAAGTCAACACCCACCTTTTAATCTCTTCTCATAACTATCGCTTATTTCCAGCCTGGCTTATTTAGGAAATCATTGCCTAAAGTTCAGTGGAAGCATTATGTATATTTCAGTAAAGTTTAAGAGAAAAAAATCCAAAAACCAGACTACTACTTTGTAATTGCATAAGGATTTTCAGATTCAGGGTGATTAATGCCATTTAATTCATAGTCCAAGACAACACCAATATCCCTATTACTGCAGAAATACCATAGTATCACCATGACCTGTTTCGTCAGTGTCCTGGTTTTATGTAGGATAGAATTTATTTCGCAAGGATCCAGCACAGGTGAACCTAGCTGGCCAAGGATGTTTTCTATATTATCTGATGTCATGATCACAACAAAAGGGTGCTGGTAAGGGAGGGGTGGTTCTTTGTGGCTCCAAGATGGTCTGAGTACCAGCTGAGCATTCAGTTATTGGTCAGGACAGTAAAGTGCCATGTGTTACCACAATTGTATATATTCTAAGTATTGTTGCGGTTATTTCACTCTCTCTGCACTGCCCCGTCAACACTGTTTATCCCAAGCCATGAGGTTTTCCCTTGTCTCCTCACTATTGTCCCCATCCCACCAGGGAAGGAGTGACAGAACTGTGTATGGTGCTCAGGTGCTGGCTGAGGCTGAAATACAACAGTTAGCATCTTGATTTTATGTCACAGGTGCATGATAGTATATCAAAGATATAACTGCCCTTTACAGTGTGATTTAACATCTATGTGTAACCATACTATAGTAAGATTGTGGTCTATTACATTAACAGCATTATTTCTAAGAATAAACTTTCTTTGATCCTTTTATCCAAAATTTTAACATAATACATGGATTCAATAGATGGATCACTCTGTGGATAAGGAATTGACTGGATGGTTGAACTAAAAGAGTTGCAGTTAATGGCTCAATCTCCATTGAGATCTCCATTGCAGTTAATGGCTCAATCTCCACCAATGACAAGTGATATTCCTCAGGGGTGAGTATTGGTACTAGCACTTCTTAGCATCTAACATAGACTGTGAAACGGAGTGCACTCTCAGCAAGTTTCCTGATGACACCACACTGTGGAATGAGGTTGACATGCTAGGGGAAAGGGATGCTATCTAGAGAGATCTTGACAATCTTGAGAGGTAAGCCTGTGCAAAATGCACTGACATTCAGTAAGGCCAAGTGTGAGGTCCTGCACATGGGTGGGGGCACAATCACAAACAGGGCAGGGAATGGAATGAGAGCAGCCCTGAGGAGTGCTAATCAATGACAAGCTCAACATGAGCTAGGAATATGTACTTGCAGCCCACAAAGCCAACTGTGTCCTGGGCTATATCAAAAGCAGCATGAGCTGCAGGGAGCTGACCTCCCTGTCAAGGGAGGTGATACTGCCCTTCTGCTCTGTTGAGACCCAGTACAAGAAAGACATGGAGCTGATGGAATGAGTCTAGAAGAGGGCCACAAAGATGATCAGAGGGCTGGAACACGTCTCCTGTGAAGACAGGTTCAGAGAGTTGGGCTTGTTCAGCCTGGAGAAAGATCTGGGGAGACCTTGTAGTTGCTTTCTAGTACCTGAAAGGACTACAGGAAAGATGGAGATGGACTATTTATCAAGGAGTGCAGCAATAAGGGAAGCGGTAATGGTTTTAATCTAAAAGATGGTAGATCTAGTTTAGACAATAGTAGGAAATCCTTCCCCATGAGGGTGGTGAGGCACTGGCAGAGGGTGCCCAAAGAAGCTGTGGCTGCCCCCAGATCACTGGCAGTGTTCAAGGCCAGGTTGGATGGGCCTTTGGACACCCTGGGCTAGTGGAGGGCATCCCTATCCACAGCAGAGGGTTGGAATTAGATGGTCTTTAAGTCCTTTTCTGACCCAAGCTATTCTACATCCTACAATTCTATTATGCCATGATTGTATAATTAAGAGATGATACAAGATCTATTAAACTCACAAGATAATATTTCTTGATTTTAGATAACTTTATATTTAAAATAATTGCTTTTTAACTTGTTTACCTAGAAAAGAAAACCTCAGTGTGGACTGTAAGGAAAAGTAGTGACACTAAAAGTGTATGGATCATATTTCCTGAAAAAGTGAATAGAAATAAGCAGCATCTGGATAAATTATTGTCTTCTTGGCAGAACTTCCTGAGTTTATGTTTATTTTCTACAAAGTAGCATTTTTCTGAGTTTAGGACACAAAGGAACTGGTTCAGATGCATATTTATTAAAATGTTGATAAGCTAATGAACATTTCCAAAATAAGTTAACATTGTCTCTCCTTCAGCTTGTCTTTCTTACTGAAGTCTTTTTAAAGTTGGACTGGTGATTACATTTATTCTGGTCATCAGTTGTGTTATTCTAAATGCTGACAACCTCAGCATTTAGAGACCTCTCCCCTTGTAGTATGAGGAATATGATAGTTCAGAAAGCACAAAAGGAAGTTTAAAAGGATATGCACTGGCTTTCAGTGGATTTGTAGGAACTTAGTAGTCAGCGAGAAACTAGTTAAATGCATCCAGGTGTGCTTAACATTTCATTAGAATTGTGCTCAGTCTCAGAAAATGGAGCATAGGGGGGATGGTTAAGGGACTTCTGAAGGTGGAGGATCTTATTTCAGGTCAAGAATGTCCCTAAGAAAGGAAATGCCTTTCTGTTGCCCAGTGCATTTGTGGGATTATTTCACCCCTAAAAGAAAACTATTTCACCCCTAAAAGAAAGGTGCCACCACACTTTTTTCTCTCCATCAATTCTCACTCACCTGGTCTTATTGTAACACTGTTAACAGTCCCCTTAATTTTTAGTGGAAATCCTTGTAAAAAACAACAAAACAAAACAAAACAAAACACATACACAAAAAAAACCCCAAACCACCACAAACCAAAACCTCAACCCCCACTACCCACAAAACAGCATTAAATTCTGGATTACATCTCCATAGAAGTGGCATCTTCCCTTCTCCTTTCCTTCTCCTTCCCCTCTCTCTGTGTTACTTTTCTTACCCTGTCCCTTTTACTTTCCCTATTCTTTCAGCGAAGACAGAACACAGCCCATCCAGATGAACATGTTAAGAGAGTGTAAAAGCAGCTTGTGCAATCCTTTCCACTGCTGTATTGCCTACAATACTGCCAATAACATGCTCCAGTGCTCCATAAGGCTTTCACTTCCCTCTCTGACAGATGCCCAAAAGCAATACACACCCTAGCTTCGTCAAACTTGTACTTTAATGGAAAACTTGAACAGCAATCTCCCACACTTTTATATCAGCACCTTTGCCTCCAACACACCCTGTAACTTCCATTTGGGAAGTTATTCTGCCTTAATGTGGCTAAGGGCTCTGAACACACAAACCAGTCACTGCAAGGTAATAACTTGCAAAGCATCAGAAGTTCCCTGGTAGCTGCATGCACATTCATATCCCAAGACACCCTTCAGCAGACATGAGTTAACTTAAACCTCTTTCTAGAGGGTGCAAATTAACATTATGGTGAAACTGGTACCTAATTCATTCCCCCTCTAATGCCAATGCTTGACTATCACTCAGTCTCTCTTTTAAGGACTGTTAGAATATGCATGCAAATTCTTGTGTCACTTGTTATCTCCTATACGGGGAAATAAGTGGAAATGATGATAAATCATGAGGAAGCATTTCTTTTCTCAGTCAGGAAGCAGGACATTCAGGAGAAGCCTCTGGTTAGCATCATTTAGCCATACCTATTAACTGCAGAAGGACAGGGAGAAAAACCCACATCAAGTAGAGATTAGCTGGAAAGATGTTATGCGAAATTCTCTCCTATGAAGACGATGAGTGCAAGGTTTTGTTTGCAGGTTTAAGTGTTACTCACACAGAGCGGTGCCAGCAGCAGTAGCCTTAGCTGCCTTGGTAGATAAGCATGGCTTTTCTTTCCCAACAGGAAAGCAGCATTAGCATCCCTAAGCGTTTAATATGAGAAGTCAGGTCCTGTAAAAATCATGGAGCTGACTTTAAAAAAAAATATTAAAAAATAAAAACTCTGACACTTGAAAACAGCATATTCAGGGTAATGCTGGTATCTAGTGGTCTTCTCATTAACTTTTAATAAGGATGATTCCAAAGTATGATGCCTAATGGGGGATTTAAAATTATGAGGATGCAATTCTTCATCATCTGTTCCACATCCATTTTGTCATTATTCTGGTCCCAAAATGTCTTTTGCTCCCAAGACACCCATGAAGTCAATGCAGCAGCATCTTCTGAGTCCTATGGGTATACAAGGATGACTGCTCTCTGCTGAATTGATGGCAATCCGGTTAAGATCTGAGAACAAAAGATCTGATAGCTGCTTTAGATACAATTCTTAACAGACATACACACTCTCACACACACACAAAATCATGTTAACTTCCTTGAAGAATTTATCTTAAGTCTTAGTCCTGGAGCCTTGCATTGGGAAAACAAGTTTCTCCTGCATGCCTCTGCTCTTCTCCAGTCAGCACAAAACTTTGGAAGGAGCCTGCCACAGGGTTAGCACAGGTCAAGCAAGATCAGTACTGCTGCACTCATTGCACCTCCTGGTTCTCTTCCATTAAAAGGAACAAGGCCATTTCCGACTGCATTCGCAGCAGCAAAAATGATTGCCAAAGGTGGGGTGTCTCTGTAAAAATCAAACCTAACTGACATGGTGTGTATTTCAGGGAAAGCTTTACCAAACCAGTTTAATTTGAACTATCTGACAGGACCTTCCCAAGGCAGATGGCAGAGAAGATCACATTTACTAACCACCAGCAGAGTGACTGTACAATGCAAACTCCCCCAGTGCAAACTTCCCCAGTGCAACTGGTGCATCCCTCCCAGATAGTCATTTACCAGTTAGTGCACATACTTCACAGTGGCTTTGCCTAGAGAAGTTCCGATAATGTCTCATCCAAGTTCTCAGTATATTGCATAAATTCATCATGTTTCAACAGGTAATAAGAGATCTCTTGCAATTCCTTATTTCATTCTACTCCCTCACTCCAATTTTCTTTATAAAAAGAGAAGCACACACTGCTTTAAAACAGCATTTGCCCAAAGACTTCAATTTCAAGTCTGTGAAATCGGAACAGACATCCTCAGAGAAATTATGCTGGTCATTTGCAGAGCCAGCACTAAGAATGGGAGGCAAGTTCCCACAGCACTGTGGAATCAGCATGGACTGACTACACTGCCAGCCTGCAGGCAGACACCATCCCACCTTCCATCTTTGGATACTGCACAGGAGGGAAGGTTCAGGATTCTGTTAGTGGTAAATAGTATGTTGAAGTTTAAAGCTCTCCACAAGCTTTTGCTTGTCATAATTCAGGCACATCAGTTTCAGTGGGCAAGTGTGCATACGTGTGGTGGCTGGTATCACATCTCTACATTTCTGTATATGGTAGAAAATGGGTTGAACCAGAGGGCTTTGAGAGTGAAATCCTGGATTGTTTTCACCCAGCACAGTGTGGCACCAGGTGGATTTAAGCACAGGTCTGAGTGGAAGGACATACCAGACAGCACATGGACCCAAAGGGTATGTCTGCAATGGTAAATTAAATGTTCCTGGGCTCAGAGGCTAACTGACATGGAGCAGTTTGCCTTTATGCTGGTAAACTCTAGCACTTTCCAAACCAGTTTGGAGATTGCAAATTGAAACGGGGCACACTTGAATTTACTAGAATAAACACAGTCAGTCTGTCTCACCTGGAGCAGATGAAGTGTCCTTATCCTCTAATTCCATTCACTGTTTATTTCCAGTGCTAATGAACAAGAAACATCCCTGAGTTAACTGCACACATGACATAAGAGACACCTTTTCCCATAAAACTGAGTACAGACAGGTTGACCAGGAGTGAGGGAGGAAAGAGCTTCACCCATTAGCATTGGTGTTAGACAATGATTGGTGTATCAGCTCCAGAGCAGCAGAGATCTAATTTGGTTATTCTGTCAGCACACAGAAAGATCAGAGGATTACTGATTGCTGTGGTATTATTTCGTGCAACTGTAAACTCCTTCTGCTGCAACATAGCTCTGCAGACAGTCCATCTCACATTGAAATGTAGTGGTGCTATGTCCTACAGAGAAGCGCCTATTATATAACCTGCAGAGTGATTGGACTCTAACACGTCAAACAACAAAGTAAACATGTCTTAAATTAGAGGAAATGCATGTGTAGATGGACCTTTTGCCATAATGGAAGGGTGCAGATCATGGTACTTTTGCTTTAGTGAAAATGATCCTTCTATGAAAATGGGGAGATTATAATTTATTTTCTTAACTCTGAAATAATAAAATGGTGTATTATTCCAATCAGCTATAAAGGGCATCCACTGCAGGAAAGAAGAAGGAAATGTCTAACCAAGAAAAAGCTCAATTTCAAGACAGAAACAGAGTATCTCCAGCTAAAGACAGGACATGTTTGTTCCCATTTTAAAATTGGTTTTAATATGGTCATATTTGAACTTGCTTCAGGCATACATTCAGCTTTCCTGGGGAAGTAACCCAAGCTACATCCTGATAGCTTGGGTAGTTTTACCACTGAGATATTCTCAAGGTTCAAAAGTGTGTCTAGTTTCCATGCATGTATGCGTGTTCAATCCTACAAACAAAAAAATTTTAAAAAGCTTATCCTTCCTTCTCGCAATATTCTTCAGAAAATAAACTCTAGGGAAACAAAATCCCAGAAAATGGATTTTAAATTCCTTTGGTGAAAATATTCGTTATCTCACTTATTTATTTGTTTGTTTGTTTGTTTGTTTTATTTTCCTGATGTTATTACTACTTTTTTCTGTGAGAATTAATAACTCTAATACTTTTTATCATGTGAATTAGCCTTTTAATAACAACAGCAATAATTTAAAAGTCTGTTGTTTAAATAGCTACCAGCACAACTCACATCTTTTTCAGCATTCTCCACAAACATTTAGCCTGTCATTTAAAAACTGATCCTGATTTTCAGCAACAGCAGAAATTTCCCATATCATAAGCAATCCTGTCCCCCAAGAAGTATGTCAAGGAGTGACAAAGGATTTGCACATGCTTCTCTAGAGCTTTAAGTTGCAATTGTTTCTGATTTGATGTTTTGGATAGATTTGTTGCTTTCTTTAGTTGGTTTCTTTACCTCTAGGAATCACCACCATGCACACCACCATGTACTGCACATGGCAAAGGTGGTTATCTAGCACTAAGTGAGCTTGCATGCCAAACACAGCTGAGATGCATTAAAAAATCCCATTTTTTAGTTACATGTATATTGTTCTGTAAGTGGTAACTGAAAAAAACCCAAAACAACCCTTAATAACAGCCCCCCCTTCACAAATGACCTTCTAAAACAAGAAGTCCTTGAAATTCTGTATTTCATTTCTTAAAAGGGAGCCAAACCCAAGACAATAGAGGCCCCACAATCACATGGTATGACCAATTATATTTATGGACAGCAAGAATGTCTGCATTCAATGATTTCCCAGGTCAACAAGGAACAAATGAAGAACACTCATAAAATGAGAAAAGGAAAGGATATCCTGTAACTTAACATCAGCCGGTAGATGTTAGAACCAATACAGTATGTATAGATAAAATAAAATCTTAATTAAATTGAAAACTCTTTTTTAAGAGAATCAGTAGAAGTTGAATGTTGAAGCTGTCTTCCTCTCTTTCCACTTGAAAAGCACATTTTGTTATTGAAAGCACATATCAGATCTTCCTTAACCCACTGTTCTTCTGGGGAAAAGCAATGGAAGTAAGATATGCTAATATAATGCAAATAAAACACTAAGACATCCTTATTTGATAATGACAGAGACGAGCTGTGGGCAGGCTGTGCAATACAGCTTAACACAGATATTTTGGCCTACTGCAAGGGTGAACTTAACTGAGTAATTGGTTTACAGAAGTAAGTAATGTGTTTGCATGTTCTTAGAAATCCTACCAAGAATAGGGTCAGAAACCTTTTCATTAAAGGCAGAAAAGCCCTTAAATTCAAACAGATTCACGTCTGAGACACAGGCAGACACGAGCAACTCTGAAGAATTCAGAAGAATTAGACACGAGATACCTAGAAGTACAGAGGCTATGAAGATCTACCTGGCATCTCCACTTGGACTTGCTTAGGCTGCTGACTTACTGACCCTAGCAAAGCTCTAGTCACTTCATGACTCCTCTGATAATTTTGGTCATTTCTTTTGTTTTATCCACCTTAACCCCACCCCCCCCTTCAAAAATTTTACTTAGATCCCAGTTATCAAATGTCAAATATATACAACCTGTTCCTAAAGCTATGTAAAACATAAACAGAAAGAGCACAGAACAGCTGTGATTCTTCAGTGCTACTACTTGTGTATGCTGTGCGCTCCTGTATTTCTTGGGACTTTTGTCTTTTAATCAAAACAGCAAAACTTCTAAAGTGAAGACTAACACATACCACTTTTTGCTTTAGCTTTCTTGAGGCCAAGACCTTGGCTGTAACATCTGGTGCTTTTGTAACGTCAGTATTTATGTCCATCTTTTTACTTGAAAATAATACTATCATGAATACAGGTGCCATGTAAATCCATGTGTTACTTGTGTAGACATATGTATGCATATATATATATCTCATTGTGGTCATAGACAACATACTGCATAGCAATCTGATATTGAAATCACAAGTGTAATAATGACCTGAGTTTCTGGGATGGAAAATATAGGAAGTAGATGGTTTGTTTTGGTTTATTCTTGATATAAACATAGCTGGAAAGACTATGTGAAAAAGTAAGCTTCCCAAAAGGGAAAAGATATATTTTCAAGGGGCAATATATTCTTAATAAAATCAGCCAGAATACTAAAGAGTACTGTTTCTTCACTTATTTGTAGAATAGCTTGAGATTAAGTCAGTTTTGCTTCCAGTCAGGACTTTATATACTTGTAATGTCCCCAGGAAATCTTTTGCATAATTAGGATTGAGGGCTTGCAATAACCTGTGATGAACCTAATCTTACTGAATGCTTTCCAGAGTTTACCTTGAGACCATTGCACAATGAAAAGGGACACTGAGAGTTCATTTTTGTACTGCAGACAAGAGTAATAACAATCAGAGTAATGTATTTTATTAGAAAATATAGAGTATCTATAATATACAGGATCTATAGTTTCAAGTGCAGCAGAATCATGCATTTAGAACAGACAGTTCACTGTCAAGTGTGGGGTATCATGAGAGGTAATAATACCAGGTGGATACTTTCAAGAGACAGAATGTAGGACTGGGATCACACATCTAATTCTGACCCTAGGTACTATCCCTAGACAGGAGTCTGGACAGTGGCAGTTTATTCCCCTCACATCTCTGCTGGAAAGAGAGAAGCTATGCACATGCAGATAAACTCCAGTGGGGCCATAGAAGACATTTCAAAAAGTCTCTCTGGCGTCAGTATGTACGATTCTAAAGCATGGCTGAAATTTATAGAAATTTTAAAATCAATTAACATGTTAGGTTCTGAAGAGATATTGTAAACTGTCCAAAGTAATAAAATCAGCAATGCATGGCATTACTTTCCTCTATGAAGAGCTTGAATAAATAAGACATTTATAAAAATGAGCAGAAAATATGAAATGAATATCCCAAGAACCATGAAAAATATAAGCTAAAAGAGAAATTGAATTTTCCTCAGAGTTTCTGAGAGAGAATGCAGTTGTGGATTTTATACATAATTTATAAGGGAAATTGGCCAGTTCACTCAGGTATACACCATATCAACTTTTAGGAAAGATTAAGCAAGCTGTCTTCTTCTTTTAATTGAAATCAAATATAGGCACAGAAGAAAATGACTTCTGCCCGTGGAAGAATAAGGTGATGTCACATGGCCAACAGCATTTACAGTGTACATGTGGTTCTCTTCTTCAAAGTAAACTTCTGCTTCAGTTCTTGAACAGCCACAAAATGGTGTGAGCCTTGACAGCTTTCCCCATCTCTGAGCCAGTTCTCCTTTACTACAGACAGAACATACACTTACATTTGACTTTGTGTACAGTAAGGAAAACCTATGCCCTACATACTGTTTGCATCTCTAAGAACATGAGAATTGACATAATAGATCAAACTAGTGATCCATTTAGTTCAATATCCTATCTCTGAATTAAGTGTCGGATGCTTCAGAGAAAAGTGTAAGAAAGTCTTTAGTGGGCAATAATGGAATGACCTGTCACAGAGAAAATTTGGTAGGGACCTCCAAAACCATTGAATGCAATTTCCTGCTGTGTCAGACACCACATCCTAAAATGCTCTTCCTAAATATATAAAGCTCAGTCTTAACTTGTTCCATAAAACAAAATCTTTCACCTTTCCTGGACTGTTTCAAATGATTAGGAAAGGTGACCACCACTCCCACATTCTGTTACTGGCTCTGTTACTGTCTCACCATATTTTCTTTAGCAAACCACTTAATCCCTCAGTGATACATTTTCCCAATCTGTAATTAGGTTTCCTTATTTCACTGAAGAGATTTCTGATGACTGCAGAGATCCTCAGCTAAAAGCTTGTAGAGGTCTAAGTGCTTATTCTAACAATAAAAATGAAGAAGACATTACAGTCAACTTTCCATTAACCAGCACAACATAAGGTGAGGATACCCTGTTGATGGAAAAATACTGATGATGTTGGCACCACAGCTAATGTACAAGGGAAACTTTAGTTGCATCTCCAAGAGGACTGCTTGGTTTCTGACCTGCAAGTTGTCAGTGGCTGTTCCTTAGCCTATTGGGAGGAGTTGTGCTTCTTCTTCCCAAGAAGCTCTGCAAACTTGCCAAGTTGTTCTACTGTCAGTAAACTACATCATTAAGACATGGAGATTGGAAATGCCTCGTCTGTTGTGTAAAAAATGTTTTTGGAGTTCACAGATTTCTGGCTATGCTTGACCCAAACCTCCCAACCTACATCCCTGGCTATTCCTCAAGAAGACTGTTGTAGCTGAGTGGGATGAAAGCTTTGCCCTGGCAGATATGGGTCATTCCTGATACTCCAAAGCCTGGTGGTCTCAAAGCTGAGCACGATGAAGACAAAGCACAAAGGAGATCACAATTCCCACTCCTGAGAATGCTATCTAGTAATGCATCAGCCGGACTAGCACAGGCTTGAAGGAAAAGCACAGTTATCAACAGTCAGCTATCTGAATCCAAAACCAGGGAACAATTGCCACTGAGCTTCTACGTCCTGCCACATGCCTTTAAGGCTTTTCATATGAAACCTGAAATGTAAAACATCAAGTAAACACATGACTAAATTCTGAACATCACAGAGACCTAGGGAAAAAGATCAGATAACACATAATTCTACACAAGCTAAACAAGAGCTATTCAGTAACTATTCTTCTTTACTGAAGAGGCTTAGGATTTGACTGTTCCTTAGCTCAAGTAAAATGGGTTTTTAATTTTGAAGCAGTAAAATCTATGCTCAATATAGACTATGTCCTTCCAACATCAAATGAAAAGGCAAACAAAGTTTGAGACAAATATATATCCTTGAATGCTGATAAAGAAAAATACATTATTTCTTGTTTAGAAAGAAAGTATGCCTTCTCTCAATAATTGTCTGTAGACATAATCTGGATGGACAAAGCCATTAGCAAAACCATAAGTTTGCATACACTAAAAGTATCAAGATTTTCTACCCTCGTCCCTCATCTAGGCTTTAATTTAGAAGTCTTTTTATTCCATCCCTGGACCCACTCATCTTCTCAAAAATCAGAATAGGGTCCTATGGCATGTTTCCTAGTTCTCACTTCTCCAGTTAGTCTTGAAAGAGTTCAGTGAAAAGCTGACCCATCAAAATACTTGAATATACTCTGCTACTTCGAAATATCCACCAAGGATTCCAAACTCTGCGTGTGTCTATGTATGAGGATGTATATGCATGTGCATGTGTATATGTTTAAGTATATGCATATATATATATGCATGTCTGTGTGTGTGAAGAATAAAAGATATATATTTATATAAGACAAAATTGTACAGAGTCCCAGGAGGTTGATCTTTTGAAAGAAATGTACTTCTGCACTGTTTGGAGGGTCAGCAAAACAGCAGTGCTAGAGACACCTCTGAACGTGGAAAGCATCTCATTCCATAGTGCAAATATGTGGGGGACAGTTGAGGAGTCTGGGCAGAAGTGGGGAGAAAATTTTGCAGGAGAGAAATAAAGATTCATGCAGAAAGACTGGGAAATAATTAAAAGGAGCAGACAAGAAGCAATGCTAGCACAGAAGCAGAAAGGAAGATAACTTTGTGGGGTTTTTTGGGTTTTTATTTTACCTAAAAAGGAAAAATAAATCAGCAGAGACAGAAAAGTAATTTTCAGTCAGTTAGGTAAGAGAGAAGCAGAAGAATTTAGAGACAAGTTTAATGCTTGTATGGGAATGCAGTTTAAATAGAAACAGATTCTGAGAAAGCAAGCTGCTGTATGGGCAGAGATTTTGCTGTCTTAAAACAAGAATTAGATTAAGCAGGAGCCATCACCATGTAGAAACAACAGTTAGGTTGCACAAGTCACTGGGGATCATTTTTACCCTTCCCCAATGCTTCAGTCACATCTACAAGTAATTATCAATATAATTAGGACCCTTTCCATCAATATTAATTGGAACCTTTCCATTGAATTCAGTGTGATTTTGATCAGGCTTTGACTGAGGAGGTGCAAATCTGTAGTGCCATTAAAGACAGCTGACAGAAGAATCAAGCTTTTCTACCCTGGTCCTTCATCTTAACTCTCATCTGTAACCTGATCAATATCCATTTCCAAATTCTTTTGGTTTAAGGATTACTTTTGATTATTTTTTCTGAGGATGGATAGCTGTAACTAGTATTTCAAACTGTCTTACGACCCAAAAGAATAAGTCCAGCAAAGCACAATGGTCCAGGGAACATAAGACGTTATCTGTTCTGCTATTCAACATATTTTACTAGTGAGATCCAGATGACTGTCAAAGATTAAAATAACTCTACACATTATTAATATTGGATAGGGGAAAATGAAGACCATCCATACAAAGAAATGCAGTTAGGATTTTTTTTCATTTTTTTTTTTTTTAAATGAAAGGTTTACATAGCTGTATAAACCAGACATAGGTAGTGTAGAACCTTAGAGAAAGAACTGGCAAGTAACCAGTGAAGGTTTCCCTCCAGAGAATAGTATTTAACAATTAAACAACTGTTATGTAAACGTCACCAAGACATGGGATGGAACCGTTGACGAAGTTTTCAGGTCCAAATGAGGTCAAAACATTCCTCTATGTTTATTGGGTCATATCTTAAGATTGTGGAATATATGTGTTCCACCTCAGACTTCTGCATTTCCATTGCAGAACTTCCAACCATTTATTTTAGATATTGCCCAAATGATTACTATAGTAAATAATTTACTGTTGAAAATTATATTGTTGGAGAAGTTTTTCTTCATTTATGTTAGACATCTGTGCAGCAGAAGGCAGACTCTAACTGTTTATCCAGCACAAAAAACACAGTGGTGGGTAAGTTCACACATCTTCACATTCTAATTTTGCACTGTATTTTAGCTATCTGACAAATTCCAACAAAAACAACAAAAACAACGAGTGAGAAAAATGGGACAACTTGAATTGTTACTGGACAATTTCAGGAACATAAAGGTGGCTCTAGGGAACTCGAACAGATCCTGAGGAAATTAAGATAGAAGATCTAAGGATGTGGGAGAAGAGAAAGTTTTTCTGCTTAGCCCAAGAAGCTGAGGCACAGAAAAGTAGACTTTTCACGGAATTATTTTTCTAGTTTTCTTTTCTGCTCTTGTCTCTCCTTATTGGCATTTTTAGCACACTAGCATTCCCTAAAATCTTGAATGTGGTGTTTACACCTTCTTCTAAATCATTAATGAGACTGCCAAATGAGAATGCAGCAAACACAAATCCCTTTTATAAAAAACTTTCCCCTTGGCTTGCTACATTGTTATTTATTACTAAAGCTTGTTTATATACCTAGGGCACTTTTCACTCCATCTGACAGCATTCAAATTCAAGTCAGTTTGGATTAATTTTCTTCATCAGCTAATTTTATAATTAATTTTTAAAAGTCAAGACTTTTTGGGGTTGGATTTTTTGTTGTTGTTGGGGGGGGTCTTTGTTTTATTTTTTCCTAGTTATTTGTTCTCTCCTCTTACACGTAGGCCAACAAGTAAGGACAGCCATATTATTGATAATGAATATGATATTCAAATGTATTAAATTGTTTTCAGATGCTGTTCCTGACACAGTGTTTTTACACAGTGAAATTAGTGAGATAATTTTAACAGTTGCCCTTCACTGAGAATGATTGTACCTACCAATCGTGTTATTAAACTAATGGCTTTACAGATATTTAGGATCCATCTGTTGCTGCCAAACATAAAAATGATTCCAAATACTAAAAACTGGAAAGAAAGAGCAATCCAAAAGAAGAAAGGACATTAGATGGATAAGTAAGGGCTAGACAGATGTTCATGTACTTAAATAATGTGTTGCTCAAATCTGCAATGGAGTATTTGTCTGTAAAATACTGCATGCCATAAAACATGGCCTTATATTTCCATATTTATTTATAATGCTTTGAGTTTGTCCTTGATATTTGATAGCTTTGAATCATGAGGTGTCCCATCATCATGCTGGTTAGTCTCACTTCTGTGCCTGGTAAGATCATGGAGCAGATCCTCCTGGAGGCTATGCTCAGGCACATGAAAAATAAGGAGGTGATTGGTGACAGCCAACATGGCTTCACTAGGGGCGAATCGTGCCTGACATATGTGGTGGTCTTCCATAGTGACTAAACAGACATGATGGACAAGGGACGCATGACAGACATCATCTTCCTAGACTTGTACAAGGATTTTGTACTGTTTAGTATGACATCCTTGTCTCCAAATTGGCGAAACATGGATTTGGCAAATGAACCACTTGGTGGATAAGGAAATGTCTGGATTTGCATTCCAAGATTTGTGGTCAATAGCTCAATGTCTATGTGGAGGTCCATGACAAGTCTGGTGGGAAGGGATGCCATTCAGAGGGACCTTGACAGGGTGGAGAGATGGGCGCCTGTAATCTGCATGAAGTTCAACAAGGTCAAGTACAAGATTCTTCATGTAAGCCGGCACAATCCCAATCACATTTATAGGCTAGGCAGAAAATGGATTAAAAGCAGCCCTAAGAAGAAAGACTTGGGGATGCTGATCGATGACCAATTCAACATGATCCAGAAGTGTGCGCTAACAGCTCAGAAGGCCAGGTATGGCCTAGGCTGCATCAAGAACAGTATGACCACCAGGTGAATACTTAAATGGGTCCTATAGGAAAGTGGGAGAGGCACTGTTCATCACGGTGTGTATCAATAGGACAAGAAGCAGTGCCTTCCATCTGAAAGAGGGTAGGTTTAGGAAGAAATTCTTTAGTCTGAAGATGGTGAGGCCCTGGAGCACTGGAGCAGGTTGCCCAGAGAAGCTGTGGAAACCTCATCCCTGGAAGGGCTTACATCCAGGATGGATGAGGCTTTGGGCAACCTGGTCTAGTGGAGTGTGTCCAACCCTGCATGGCAGGGAGTTGGAACTAGATGATCTTTTAGGTCCCTTTGAACTCAAAGCACTCTATGATTCTATGATCACCATCAGACTGTAGAAGGCAAATTCCAATGAAAGATCACACTCTCTCAACTAACAGCTAGTGGATATCCGCGGTGGATGCTCTCACATCTCTGCCTCAACCTATTTCAGGTCTATACACCAGGCAACAATCTCTGGTGAGGGGAAGCAAACCTAAAATTGAGTGTCTGATTGAGAGGTCATCTTCTCTCTCAAGTTTGTCTTTTTTCCATCTTTCTCACATTCAGCTATTCTTCTGGCATATTAGCTTTGAAGAAGATTAACCCAGTCATGGAAAAGGAATACCTAAAGGGATCCACTAAAAGATCACAGCTCCTTTCCTAAGATTCCTGTAAAAAAAGAAAGACCTGTTCTTCTTAAGAAGCTAAACTGAACAGACACTAAAAGGGTTTTCCAAAAGCACCAAGCAAGAGGTGAATGACAGAACTCAAAACCCTGCTGACAAAAGTACTGCTTTGTATTTTGGCAGTTGTGCTACTTGCATTCCCTATATTCCAGATTTCCCAACTGAGGGAAGTTTCTGAGTATATGGTGCTCCATAACACAACTTTCAGTATGATGCTCTATGACTCTTTCTATCCTCGAATTTCTTGCAAAAAAGAAGCTTCTACACCAAATTGTACCCCAAGGGGTTTTCAATAAACCCCCAAGAAATCCCTGTAGATCTCTACATATCTCACTGTCAGAAATACAATCAATTTCTGCACAAAACAGTAATACTTGAACTACTGTTTGTCTAGCAAAAATAATAAAATAATATTTTTCATTTTCATAGAGCTTTAGCAATAAAAATATACCAATTTTGTCTACATTATTATTAATAATATTAATTTTATTATTGCTGTTATTACTGGTGGTTGTATTTCTGTTTCTGTCAACATTATTATTATTGTTATTATTATTATTACTATTGTTATTTGAAAAACAGTTGACCTTAAATAACACCATAATAAAAATCCTTCACTTGAATGATAAATAGTCAGCTCTGTGCCCTGGTGTAAATCTCCCTTGACTTCAGCGCTATGTGACCACATATCACTTTAGTTAGAAGATGGTTGAAATCACTATAGAAGATCTGCCTGGAAGTCAGGTTTCAGGGCCATAAAAGTGCACAGACAAGTAATCATTATCTCTTATGTCTTAATATGTATAAAACAGTAGAAGTACTTTTTTTAAACTTTAAAGGAGTTTTCTGGCAAGAATATTTCTCAGTACAATTGAACGTTGGTGAAGGTAACTATACACTGGGAAGGTTTAGCTGCCTCTTCATAATAACCTGAAGCATCTTCCAAACCCTTAATCTCTAGGACACATGCATGGGATTTTCACCAATGACAGAAAATCAACAGGAGATTGATGTCTTTCTGAATTGACATACTGAGGCTGCAGGAGAAAGGAGGTGAGACAAAACTCTCACATGATGCTGATACTTGGATAAAAAAATTGTGCCTTCAAATTATCCATGGGCACAAAAGCATGACAGTCATGAAAATGTAGGGAGTTTAAGCTAAATATCTACCTGGAACATTAATTAACCTCATTAGGAATAAGTTTTTTAAATAATAAATCACGCATTTTGGAAGGTATAACTCAAATGCATCTCTAAGTCCACAGGAGATGTAGTAATAGAATTTGGAAAACCTCTCTCTTTCTCCTGAGTGTTTTCATCTGGCAGTGTTCAACATGGCAAAACCCCAGAATTCTGTCACTCTAAGAAGAGATGGGTATTGGGCAGATGTGTCTTTAATTTAAATGTCTTGGTCTTACTCCAAAAAACAGTGGTCGTCTGAGTTCAACCTAAAAGATGACTGAAAGTTGTAGTAGTTAGTTAAGGTTCTTCTTTTACGTAAGTGTTTAGCAACCACAAATGAATAAATATTATCACTACAATCATAAGTGTTTGTCCTATCATCATGTTTTTCAAAGTTTCTAGTCACCTGCTCATCATTTAGTTTGATTTTAACATGTAATTTTCATCTGCCCCTCAACCTTCATATTTCTTATTAAGCAGGGCAAAAGACCTTTCTAACACAAAATTTTGATTCAATAAGTAAAGAAAAGAGGGAGTGAGAGAAAGAGAAAGAGGGACACAGAATGAGGAGATTTTCAGTATCCAAACTGGAAATTCTGATTGATGTCTGAGAAGTATGTACGTGAAAAATCATTTGTGGTACAAAGATGCTAGCTTAAAATGTGACAGAAGGTTCAAGTTCCTTATGCCATAACAAGTTGCACAAGGATCTAACAATATGCAGGGACCTGAGGCTGTCTTTTAAATTTAAACAACTATTCTGATTATTAGAATGGTTTAGATTGGACATCAGTATTATATATATATATATATATATATATATATAAAGCAACATATTTTTGTAATTCTGATTAATATTCCTAATGAGCCTGATTTCAATATTTCAGTAACCTGCTCACATTCTTTATTTCTTCCTTTTTATAATTATCCATGACTTCACAACTTCTCTCACACAGAAAAATAAAGACAATCTTTATTAATTCTACCTTCAGTGGAATTTTTCCCAATATGTTTGGAAGAATAGCCTTTCAGTAATTCCACTCAATACTAGGTAAAACAAAACTAGGCTTTATTGTTATTCTTTGTGCTATCCATCAACAGTGAGAAAGCTTAGTCACAGATAAGTGTTTACAAGTCACTTCACCTGAGCATCACATCCATGTATGATTCATGACTGCCAGAGCATGTTCCTCCATGACAGCTCAGATATTTGATGTAAGCCATGAAGCTAACCCAACCCTAGGGCTGTATCCTTGGCTATGACAGACACAGTTTGCTGGCTGAATGTCTGTCATTCCTCTTCATTTCTGATATTCTGTTTTGTATATCAGTTTATCCTCATTTTCCCCTTGGGAAGAGAGGACAAATTGTTAGTGCCAGCCAATCTCTAAAGGAGCTCTTGTTCTATCAGCACTATTTTAAGTATACTCAGTGTCATTTGAAGTTGTGTATACGGCTACCTTCTGATTTTCTTGGTACTTCAGTAACCTACACACACTGGCAAAACATGGTGAGAGAGAGGTGATATTGCAGTAAGGCAGTGTACAAAGTATTTTACTCATTATTATATTAAAAGAAAAGTTTGCAGTAAATTGACAAATGAAAGTTTCTCATCTAATCCAAATGTCTCACCCAATTGTTGTTCCTCATGGATTTCTGGTTCAACCTTAGACTAATATAAGTTATCCAAGTACAAAACACAGCTGAAAATCCCAAAGGGATTTTTTTGGGTTAGACTACCTATAGCTTGAAAATCAACACTGAAGTGAAATAGCTAACTGATGTTCATCTTCATTCTGACTTGTGCAAAGATAAAATTTCAATTTATGATCTGGTTTCTAAAACAAAAAACCAAGCCAAAACCCACAAACACACCTATATATATATATACATATAACATTACGATGAAATATTATTTCAAAATACTGTGCTTATTAACAGACAAGTTGCCCTTTTTAGCAATTGATCCAGATTGATCCTTACTGAATTAATCCCTAACTTTCAGTGGTAAAGGTCTTCTGGGTGAGTGGGGTATATATGATTTAGATTAGCATATTGTGGGCCACAGATCAGCAGTTTGGACCCGTAGAAAGGAGCTCAACTTTTAATCAGTGGATGACTGAAGTTTCATCCCAAATTGGAAGATTTGTAAAACATTGTAAGAACTTTCTTTTTAAACAAAGCTCTTACATACATGTTTGGTCAGGGTTTGCCATCACTTGCAGGAAGGTGTAGGTGTGAATTTTGCTCATTTTTGCAGCCATAAGAAGTCGGGAGCCACCTCTCAGGTTCTGTCAGTGCCTAAGTCAAAACTTTGTAATTCCAGCAATAAAAAGGCCATCTCTTAAAATTAAGAAATACTTTTTACTGTAATAGTTAACTTCTTTTTCTAATCATCTTTAGTGCTGCTGTATTCGTTACCTTTCTTCTTTTTCTTCCCCTCCCCAACTGCCTGCCACGTTTGTTTCCTTGAAAGGTGAAGAGATCAATTGCCTCTGAAAATCTGGACTACCAGGTATTTCAGCAGAAAACTTGCTTAGAAACCGTGTGCTGTATAGCTCTGTCCAGGCATCTCAGTGTTTAAATTAAGATATGAACCTTCTGCAACTGTAAAGCTAAATGTTGAGTCAATCTGAATATGACCTGGAAAATCTACCAAAGAATAAACTTATTTAGAGACCACTGAGGTCAGTGTGACACCTACACTGGGCTCGAGGGGAAGAATGAATAAGAGACTGAGTTTTAGTCTGAATTTATTGTAATAAAATATGGTCATTTTTAGAGCTTTTTTGAAGATACAGGACTATGAGTGCATTGCCAATCACATGACTGATCTGAGAAGGGCTTTACAAATGCTGGAGAAGTTTATTCAAAGGCAGATGTCAAAATAGTCATGGCCTGTTTTATTTCTTAACAGATGGACAAAGCTGAAGAGACTTCGCAACACTGTCTTCCCAATAACATACATTTATTTGTTTGCATTCATAGAAACCTATGGGAAAGGGATGTGGGCTAACTTTTAGTTAGGAATTTTGTTTTCTTCACCTTCCTTGTGAGTCTGCATGGTTGCTTATGTAAGGAAACTATTTTATTTCACATTCCTAACTTTTGAGCTTACTTAAAATCCTTTCAGTCTGCACATGCAGGGAGGTACACCCATATGAAAACACACATACCTATTTTTAAGATAATTTTCTGAGCAGAAAAGCCATATGCCACCTTTTTGTCCTCTCTGCAATGAAACCTAATGAAATGAAATTCGAGCTCGTGCAGAAGATTAGAAAGTGGTAAAAATTCTCAGATAGTCTGGACAAAAATTCATAAAGTTGGCTGCAAGTATCATTGCATAGGCCCTGACCGTTATTTTTAATCTCTCATTGACAAGGCAAAGCTTCCTGGGAGTTGGGACTTGTTATCTTCGTTTTATGGGCCACTGCTCTTGGAATAACAGGGCTGATAAAGCACTGGTGCTAAGTCAGTTGGGAAGGAGAAATGGACAACAGAGCCACACAGAGCATGGAGTGTGAGGTTGAGAGAGGAAAGTGTTATTAATGTTTCTGGCAAGGACTAGTGATTTCTTCATAAGCAAAAGGAGTCCTTGTGAAATAAAAAGTCATGCAACTTTTTTTTTTGTTGACTCATTTATTTTGATGTTGACCTAATGCAGATTGATGGGTGCTTTCTTTTTTTAAAATCGGTTAGATGAGACACCAGATGAGAATTTTTGAAACAAATTTCCAGGGAAAGTTTGCTATGTTTCCTTTTCATTGTACATATATTGTGATGCCTGGTATGAATGTTGATGTCTGAATATCTCAGACTTTGATGTATCCATCTACATAGCTCCTCTCAAGATACCAGCTCCACCCACACACCCTGGACCAAAAACCTCAGGAAAGGAAAAGCAGTAGAAATAAAGCAATGACAATGGAGCTAACCTGTCTTCAGTAGTTTCATACTGACCTGAGCTGTCAGGTTTCTCAGATGAAGGCTGATAGGGATCCAGGATGACAAGCTGAGTATGTGAGCTTCAACTCATATTGCAGAGAGCACAAATGCTATGGGACACTTTACTGAAGACAGATCTACTAAGATCAGCAAAACATTCTGAAGTATATGTGATATATTTTTGTGCAAATAATATGTGATGGAAAAAATTTGTATTTCATTCCTTCAGTTTACATGGATTTCATTTAACAATCCTTGCACTGACAATATTTTATATACCATTTATTTCACTGATTCTAAGAATGAAGCCTATTTTCCTTTATCTAATGGTTGACAAATAATAATAAAATAACAAATAATAACAAAACTAGCACCAGTCTTAAAATGTTCAAGTTGTTGGAATTTGAAGAAAGTTTAATTCCACTTCTGCCTGGAGAGCTCCAGTTCTCCAGTTACACTTAAGTTTTCAGCTTGCTCTCTTCAATGACTTCTCTTGCAGAAGTGGGGTATATGTTAATTATTTATTTCACTGGAAGCAAGTTAATTAGCTCAGCTCACCAATGTGAAGAACAAGCAGAAGGGTTTTTTTGGCGGGAAGTAGGTATGTGATGTGAGCATTAAATTCTATTACTTTAACTCATAGTGAAAACCTAGTGTCTGAAATCCACCGGGATTTTACAGTCAGTAAGGTATATTAACTACCCCATGGTAAGGATTCACAAGAAAGACCAAAGCAAAAACAGACAATGGGATAGGAAGGTGACATTCTCAGTGAATAGAAGCAGGTTGCTAGTTCATAGAATTGTCGACACTTTTGACATAGATAATCCTGAAAACATCCACCAGTTTGATATCCATCTGGACCTAATGAGATTCGACACAGTAGACCCCTTGAACTTCTATCCCCAGAATGTTTTCACCTTGCCTTTTGGATGTGCTCACAAGGGAGGCGTGTTGGTCCTTTCATGTTAGACCTTAATTGGAGCCTATATTCCCTTCCTCACTGCATCTGTTTCACTAGGGACTTTCATCAGATGAAGTAAAGGGTTTTTTCACTCTCTCAGCCCCCTTTAATCCAGAGCATTCAGCTCCTTCTACAAAGCGTCTTCATATTTTTTCCCTGTTTTTTGAGGTCTCCCACTCATTCTACTATTGAAATGTTGCCTTTGTGCAGTCTGTCCTCTGTATTAATGTCTTCTTGTGTGTGGTTCAGTCTGCTTCTATGTGAGCTTGCATTGGAGGGGAGTCTGGGGGTTCAGACTTTCTTTTGCAGTTCATTCTGGCTTTCTACATTTATGAATGTGTATACCATCAGCATTGTATAATGAAGAGCAGTGACAACCGGTGCTCCTTAGGAGTCAGTACTGGTGCTGTTTAATGACTTTTTCAGAGTCATGGACAGTGGGATTCCATGCATTTTAGAAAGTTTGCTGATGACACCAAGCTGTGAGGGGTTCTCAACACTCTAGAGGGAAGGGATGCCATCCAGAGGGACCTTGGTAAGATGGACCTGTGTAAAACTTGCAAGTTTAACAAAGTCAAGTGCAAGGTCCTGCACATGGGTCGGGGCAGTCCCAAGCACAACTACAGGCAGGGTGAAGAAAGGATATAGAGCAGCCCTGAGGAGAAGGACTTGGGGGTGTTGGTGGACTCGAAACTGAATAGGAGCTGGAAAAGCACACTTGAAGACGAGAAAGCCAAGTGTATCCTGGGCTGCATCAAAAGCAGGGTAAGAGAGGTCACTCTGCCCCTCTGTTCTACCTTCATGAAATCCCACCTGAATTACTGTGTCGAGCTCTGGGGTAACCCAATACAAAAAAGATATGGAGCTGCTGGAGTGAGTTCAGAGGAGGGACACGAAGATGATCAGAGGGTTGGAACACTTTTGTTATGAAGAAAGACTGGGAGAGTTGGAGTTTTTCATTCTGAATAAGAGGAAGATCGGGGGAGACCTTAGTTGCCTTCCAGTACCTGAAGGGACTTACAGAAAAGATGAAGAGGGACTGTTTGCAAAGGCATTTAGTGATAGGAGAAAGCAAAATAGGTTTAAACAGAAATAGTGCAGATTTAGACAAGGTATTCAGAAGAAATTGTTAACTGTACGGGTGGTGATGAACTGGAACAGGCTACCCAGAGAAGCTGTGGCTGCCCCTGGATCCCTGACAGTGTCCAAGGCCAAGTTGGATGGAGCTTTGGACTACCTGGGCTAGTGGACAATGTCCCTGCCCACAGCAAGGGGTGTGGAAGTAGATGATCTGTGAGATCCCTTCCAACCAAAACCAGCCTGTGAGTCTAGAATTTTATGATAGTTGGACATTTTCATTTTACTATTATTTGGCTGTTTCCCACAGGTATTTCTGAACCTTCATCTCTATTGCTCACACTTTTTCAGACCCAGAGATCCATTTTTTAATTACCCCAAATGTCTTTACTTCAGTCTCACTTGTCTTACTACTTCTGCATTTTGAACCTTTTTCAGGAAGAACTCCCTCTTTTTCCCTTTGTTCATTTACTTTCTTTTCTCCCTTGTTAACGGCCACACAAAGCCATCTTTCAGTAGACAGAATGGTCCACATCAGTCTGATAATTATGTTGGCTGTGGTCATAAAATTGTTATTAGGAACCAGAAGATTTGACCTTGCTTGGTGTTTCTCAGTCACTGCTGTGGCTTAGATTTTGGATCTCAGCTGAGCAAATCATGTAAACATCTGCTGTTTTCTGCAATGCTGCTATTCCAGTTGATTTGATTCAATTCGATTTGATCCAAGTCGACTCTGTATAGACTAGTCTAATTCCCACAGTAGCACACTGCTTAATTCCTTCCAACATTGCAGAGACAAACTAATGCCTGCCTCCTAAGGGCAATCCTGCTTCTCAGCTTCACCATTGTCAACAGAAAATAAGCGCTTTATTTCAATAAAATCCTGTTGTGAATTATGATGTTCTGTGTAACCATATATATGAGAAAACTGTAGCCAGAAACAACTGTGCACATGTAATCTACTAATTCTGCCTGCTTTTATTTTAACAGCATTCTTAAAAGCAATTTAAGAATTCAGTTGCATGAATTGATGACAACGTCAAAGATAAATCTATCATGTGAAAGCCAGAAGACTTTGCTTTATCCATATTTTCCCAGTGTTTGGACTGCAATATATGATTTTGAACTTAGCTTTTTCACTGTAGCCGTTATTTAATGTGCACAATGACCATGTTTAGACTCCAGCCCAGATTTCAGTTATGTTTTTCAAAATGTAATTCTTAAGTGATTAGTTCAAGAAATTCAATAAACAATTTTATAATGATTGACTTGTGAATTCAGCCTTTAATAACACTGAGATGTTGAGACAATCTGATTTTACTAAGGTTTGCCATGCCTGTTAGGGAAATCATTTTCATATTAATAAAGTGAATTCATTTCATAAAATCCATAGGAAATTTTTTAGATGTGTAATTTGACACATATTTGAAAAGATTCAATTGGTTACTTGTAGGAAAAAGAAGCAGAAAATACTCAATTATAAAATTGTGTTCAGCGTTTATCGCAAAAGAAAGACAGCCAAAATAGAGGCCACCACTCTTGAGACTTTAAGATAGCTAGATAGATCTGACTATTCATTTAGATTGCATTACGGATCAAAGCATAACTTTCAAACTGGGTGAAAAAATGTTCCTGCTACAAGAAAGTGCACTCTGATAATAAAATTTAATAATTACATTTCTAAAGTGTCTTCCTCACCCAATTAACAGGCCATTACTGTCAAATACTCAGAACTTAGCAGGTTATGTAGCGTAGGGTAGTGGACTGAGTAAGAAATGGAATGAAAGACTTTTTCCAGCCAACTTGATTTATAGTATCAGTATTTCCCCCTACATTTACTATCATGGCTCTGGTGTTACCCAGAGCTGTTTCAACCTAAAAACCAGATACAGGATGAGTTGAGCCAAGCCTATAATTATCTGAAAGAAGGTAGTAGAGAGGTGGGTGATAGTCTCCTCAGCCAAGTGACAGGTGATAGGACAAGGGGAAATGGTCTCAAACTGCATCAGGGCAGGTTCAGATTAGTTGTTAGGAAAAAATTCTTCACTGAAAGAGTTATTGGGGCCTGGAACAGGCTGCCCAAGGAGGTGGTTAAGTTATCATTCCTGAATGTGTTTAAAGGACAGGTAGATGAGTTACTAAATATGGTTTAGTAGAGGACAGGTACAGTTGGACTTGATGATCTTAAAGGTCTTTTCCAATCTTGTGATTCTGTGATTCTGTGAAACCTTCAAACCAAATCAACCGGGGTTGTCTGGAGAAATTCAGTGTTGTATGCAAAAACAGCCTGTTGGGACTACACATACACTACTGTCTAGCAAGCCATGTACGAATGAGAGATTTAATTGCTCTAATTTTGTAAGGACAGGTAGAAAAGCTATTTTGGATGCTTAGTGTGGCAGACTCCTGGAGAGACTTCCAACCAAGAGCAAATATGAATTAGTCCTCAAGACTTGCTTTAGCTGGTTGTTTTCACTGGGAGGATCTGGACTCAGAACTTTTTGAAAATTTTCTCTTTGTGATAACAGCCAAACATTTCTACAAACAGGTCAATACTTCAATTATACACAATGCTTGTGTAACTATTGTGAACAATAATTAACATAAGTCCAAAAGGAGTGACTTTTCAACACTACAAACCTTTTTAAATCCTGCAAGAAAATAAATATCCATGGAAGGTGGAAGGTGAGAATCAGTTGAAAATTATTTTAAACAAACAGCAGAGCCTACTGCTTTGGAGACAGACTGAGGAGAATGGGTATCCTGAAACAATTCCTGTGGAAAGTCACATTGTTCTGAATAAGACTTTCTAGAATTTAAAAAAACCAAAAAAACCAAAACAAACAAACAAACAAAAAACCCCACCCCACAAAACAAACATTTTAAAAAGAGAAAAACCTGCATGATCCAGATAAGACCATCATTACAAACACTCCTTAAAAAGCATTTTTTATGTAACTTGTTTAGTTTCTCCCTTGCTGTTTGAAAATAAAATGCCCAAGTTACTTTTCTTTTAAAAAAATAAACCAAAAAAAATCCCTCCCTTTGTTTCAGCACTTTCTGCCTAAGCACTTCAAGCACTTCAGCATACTGTGTTATACACACTGTGAAATTTGGGTGTGTAAATCTTCCCTCTGCGCAGAGTCCTTGTTTTTTGTTTATAAAAAATAGAGTGTAAGAGGACATAAAACGTAAGTGAATCAAGCCCTCAGCTAGCATTTAATTGATAAGAACTAAAGCTAATATTAGATAACAAATAAATGGTCTGTTGCACAGGCATTTAATTAAACACCAAATTAATGCAGTAATGACCTACTGGAACTAACAGCCAGAAATGCTTTACTGCAGGCAAGCATCTGGAATGTTTCACCTTTTTTTTTTTTTTTTTCCCCTCTCTCCTGTACAAATACATTGAAAAAACATACATTTATATTTCATACTCAGTCTGGAGGGCTTCTGTTTTGTCCTTTGCTATGTCTGAAACCCTGACCTCACTGGACACCAAACAATTTTGCCTGCTCCTCTTTACTGATGAGCATAGCAAACAAATGGTAAGCTGGTGTTCCTCTCTCTTCCCCCTCCACACCCCCTTTCTGTATCATTATCTAGTTGAAACTCAGCCCTGTACACCTTGGGTGATTACACACTGCCCAGAAGATTAATTGCAGACAGTACTTTGGATAATAGTCTCAGGTAAGAAGACTACCATGCTGTGGAGAAGGCACAGGAATCAATACATTTCTTTATCTGTACAAGTCTATGTCTATAAAAGTGCTTTCAATCATACTCCAGAATATCTGAGAGGTGCAGGAGATTAACTCTGCTCAGACCCACTCAAAAGGCTCTTTGTCAGGCCTTTCTCAAAGCCAAATTATGCAAGACAGATTTTAAGGGGGCCTTAGAAATACAGTGTCATCCTCTGCAAGGAAATCATCCTTGTACTACAAAGTAAACTTCTGTTAGTTAATACACATAAGAGTTTCTGACTCTGGATTCAAACCACCAAGCTCTAGGTATTGAATTGAGTCAAGTCTATAGTCACCTTGGTTTCCTCTTGTTGCAGTCAGAGGAGAGAGAGAGACACTTGCTGCAAACACTGGGTGAGCTCAACTTCTCCTGGCAGTACCTTTCTCTCCCCATGGGATGCAGAAGGTTCCCCCACATGATGTGGAAGGGTCCCATGTGGCTTGTTGCACCTAAGTACCGATGGTTATACTAGTTCTTTCAGGGCCAATGTGTTTGTCCAAAAAAAGCCCAATCACTTTGTAATTGTTGAAACAGATTTGTGCTCTAGAGATCCAGAGTCTAGGCCAGTCTTGTCCCAGTTTTCGGCCTTTCTAGTCTCTGTGCTTAATGAATAAGACATCCCCATGTGGAGTAGGTGAATTCATCTTCTCCATCACAACACCGTTTGGGTTCAAACACCCATGTAAGGCTATGAGGAGAGAACAGAGGCGATACCACTGCTTCAGCTGTTATTTTACTAATTATGGTCTGAACAAAAAAGGACATGAAGGGACAAGTCTTCAAATGTATTCCCACAGTTCACATAGGATTTAATGACAGTAAGGTGCATAAATTAGACTTGGAGCTAAACTCAATGTCTCACAAAGTCTGTGAAGCACAGATGATGTGAACCACATCTATCTAAATGCATTACTCATTAGATTGCATTTTCTTTTCAAAAGGGATTTCTATTACCAGGTTTGGCTTTTTTATTTATCTATGGGCTACACAGGCTGTGACAAAACCAGAATCTGTCTTACAGTCAGCTCCTCTGGTGTTCTCATCTTCAGATTTCAAATTCATCAGGCTACACTGAAAAAAAATGTTCATATAATACTTACTGCAATATGCTCCCACCTGGAGGAAAGACAGTTTCGGAGCAAGACTTTAGATATCTATTTTACAAATCTACATTTGACTGAGTGAGATAGACTTGCTGTATTATCAATAGAATACTAGTCAAAACAGTCAATGAAGCCTGGAACAGCATTCATTTCACCTTAAAGTAGATGCTGGCATTTGGAGAACTGAGTAATGCCCTAGACTTCATTCTCTATATTGACTAGATCTTCACTGCCCATGGCTTAGATTAAAAGCCAAAAGTCAAGTGAATTTATCAAAAACTTTGTATTAGCATAATAGTTATCCTAGCAAAAACAATAATAATAGTGATAATAATAACCACAACAACAATTCTCTGTGAGAGAACTGCAAAGAAATTGAAGAGATTTGTAATGGTCCTGATGATTCAGTAGGTGGCTGAACACTGAATGAATCTTCCAGCTTGTGCCTGGGCATTATGTGTCACTAGAGTCATTGTTTTTCAGATGAGGGATAAATCTGAAACCTTTCCCTGCCATTACAGACCTCTTATCATTTTAAAAGAAGTAAGGGTTGACCTCTGGGTCTTTGCCACATGACAAGGGGAATTACCATCTAGTTACTTAAATTCCTCTTGCAGTTTCCAGTACAGACCTTTCATATCTTTCCCTATCCTCTATAGTTAAGAATTAGCAATATCCATTGAAAAAGCAGTTCTTGTGTGCCGTGTAGAAAGCAGTAACTTTTTCAGACTCTGTGATAATACTTTGATATATAGCTAAATGCATACACAAACACGTCCATGGAAATGTATGATTACTCACACACTCTTCAGGCAAATTCTATTCCCCATTATAGTCACTGACTCTTACTGTGATCGCTTTGATGCTTGGCTTGAGAGCATTTATAGTGATATAAGTAATGGAAAAACTCCTGAATGAGGAACAAATTCTCTTTTATTTTCAGGCAATAGATAAAGCACGAGCTTACACCTGCTCTAAACAAAAGTACAGGTAACACCTCCCATCAGAACATTGAACAGTACTAATTAGTTCATTAAGCATCCCAGCATCCCTGTGGGGTGGGTATGTATTTTATTATCCCCAAGTTAGCAGGCAGGTAGAGTTGACTAGCTCAAAGACACACTTATGGTAAATGAAGGAACTCTAACGCCTACTCCTTTGTTCTACTGGGTAAACAGGCAATAGTTCAAGGCACGTCCCATTATCTTTGTTGTTTTCTGTGTATCACATGGCAATGAGACAATAATGTAAGAAGTCACTGGTTTTACTAGTGAACAAAGGAATTGCTAAAACAAGGTAGTTTCCTCTTCGAACAAAGGAAGTATTGAGATATGTTATGTTGTGATAAGCTATATCTAGAGCTCCTGTTTACAGCCCCCTTTATTCCTCATGCTAATACACCTTTTCCTGTCAGGTTCACAAATACGGTTTTAAGGAGAGCGCAGTGTGACTTTGGGAACAAACCTGAGCATTTCCAATGCAGCCTGCATTGTACACATGTGTACAGAGTATATGAGCTGGTACTACTAGGGATAAGGCATCTGGAATTTCAAGTTCAGATGGCTCAGAACCAGATTGAGCTCATAAAATGCACATTACCACAGCCACAAAACTAACTGAGGTAATCATGTACTATTTAGACAAGCAGCAGCATTGCCCTTTGTGAAGGGCTTTGGAATGTGCAAGTCAAGTGTATGGTTGCATAAAGATTGGGGATATTACACCCAGACAAATCCTCGGAAGACAACAGTATCATTAACTATGTACATCATGACTCTACACATTATATTACATTTGACAAACAGTCTAATTTCAGGGAGGAAAAACAAAAAAACAAAAAAAACCCAAACCAAAACAAACCACACCCAAAAATACAAACAGGAAAAGAAGATTTCTGCCTGTCAACAAAAGCAGTTCAGAAACAAAAAGCAGGCAAGATGTCAAGAACCTCAGAGAGATGGGAAATGGAAGGTTCTGCTGCTTTCCCAGTTCAATTAATTTGAGATAAAACAAAATTGTTTATCAAATTTAGGATTTGAAAAAACATGGCAATAATTTGAAGCTGTGCATAGAGAAGCAAAGAGCCTTTACTCTCAGCCCCATTCTTCACAGCAAAGTGAGCAGTCACTTCTAGCAATGACAACGATCCATTTTACCCATGTATGAGCAGTTATATATCATATCCAAAATATCGAAGTAATGATTAGAGTCACTGTTTGTGGCTTATAAAATTAACCTAAGGGATAATTTGGTCTTTGTGTGGCTCAGCTGCTACTTTCTTAGACCAGATGAGGTTCATAATGCAGCAATTGTTAGAAAAGGCTGAGGCTATAGAAAACTGATACAATTTTTCTGACTATTTAAACAGGCTCAGGAATATGTACTGAACAACTGAGAAGAGCTAACATATGAAACACAAAATGCCTGCGTACTTTCAGCTGTTTCATTTAAGGTCAGAAGACTCCTGAGGAAAAACAGATTTCCTAAGCATGAGCTATAGAAAGTTAAGTCAATTCATTGCCTTTCTTTCTGTGTCAGACTAAGGTGAGAATAATTTTTTTACATAAGCAATTGTTAGAGCTGCCCAAATGATTTGCTGGCCAGCTCAAATCCTGATGTGGCTCTGTTGTACAAGTTCAGAGCTAGGACTAGTGGAAATGGCCTGAAATTACACCAGAAGAGGTTTAAATTGCATATTGAGAGAAACTGCTTCATACAAAGGGTGGCAGGGGAACAGGATGCCCAGGGAAGCGGTGATGTCACCAACTCTGGAGGTGTTTGCAAGATGTCATATATGTGGTGCTTAGGGACATGTTTTATTGGTGGATTCAGCTGTCTTAGGTTAATAGTCGGACTTGATGATCTTAAAGGTCTTTTCCAATCTAAATTGTTCTAATATTCTACAGATCTAATAGATCACTCATAAAGCCGAGGAGCAAGTTTCTCCAATGGCATAGGGTTGCTCAAAGGCTGCAAAGAGAACATGAAACTGTAACCAAGGAGAAAGAATATACTTTTTTTTTAATCAACTCAACACAAATACTTTGCCAGTCATGCAAATATGATTTTACTGATCAGGGAATGTTTTTTTTAATTAATAACTGGGGATTGGGATTCCTCTGAGGAATTAAGTTTTTTTCATCATGGGAGAGGCACATTTTCTATTGCATTCATTAGATCACAGAAATTTTCACACCTGCCAAGTAATATGGTGTCATACTTCACTCCTGTAAATACAGGACAATATGTAAGCCCCTACTTATGCATATTTTAAGGATGAAGGTATGAATAAAAATGTAAGCTTTTATGTCAGTCTGCTTGGAAATATGTGGCATACGTACAAGCAAAGGAATTAAGGCAGAACATTTCTTTAATTGTGTCCATTTTACTACATTATTAATTATTCCCTACTGCTTTTCACACTGCCAAAAGGAGAGCTCCTGCTTAGTGAGCACTTATTAAATGCTCTCTTTTTTCTTCATAAAGCAAAGTATAGTCTCATGATATGTTTACTACATATTATTCAACTTTTATTTTGAAGACAGAATCATTTGTTTCTTCCTGAGCTTTTCAGCAGTTCTCATCAATACACCATCTGTCTGCTTTGTAGGCATGAATATATTTATCTTCACAACAAGACTAACAATGTGCTGTATAGGTGGGGATATTGAGGCACAAAGTGATAAGCTGAAAAATTATATCTAATATTGAGGGTGCAGTTTTATATGAGAGGAATATGACCCAGTCTTTCCTCACAGTTCTTTTGATATGGTCATAACCACTTCTGAAACCTCCGTATAGGGGTTCCACCTCTGCTGCTCCACTGGTCAGGAGCTTCCCCAAGAAAGGGATGAGTCAGGAGCCGATGCAAAAGCAGCACAGATACTGGGGGTTAGCTCTGAGCTGAAATGGGGCTCCTGGGTCATGGTCAGGGCTTGGTGAGGACTATGAAGCCTGTGACTGTTCACAGAACCCCAGAATCAAGTTGTGAATTATTCTTCCCATCTCTTTCTGATTTTCAAACACCCTTTAGGCAATACATATCCTTGTTCTCTTTTTGTTCACCTTCCCTTTCATTACCAATGTCTGTGTGTCCCTAACTACCACCTCAAACTTCTGTATTCAAGCATAGACTTCACATCCTGTCACAGACCCTCATTGCACTCAAGTTATCCTCCAGTCCAGCTTTGTGTTTCAATACATTGCAATTCTCTATCACACCAAATCCTGGATAAATTGGGTTTTTCCTACACCTGTAGCTCCAAATCACCTGATTCCTCATGTTAACAAAATCTTTTTTCTACCTTTTGGTCAGCTTTTTTTCTCTGTATCCAGGTCAGAGCATGCTTAAGCATTTTGAGTCAGGATGAAATATTTGTTTACTGCAACAGCTAAATTCTAAGAAATCTTATTTCCCAAGCAAATACAATTTTGGAAAGACCTATTATCAGTAACAGAGGTATTTCATAATAACACAGGCTAACATATGCACATAAACAGACATGCAGGAACATCTATGAAAAACCACATAATACAGAAAAATTCAACTTGATCATACAAGTTTCTGTAAGTGATGCTGTCAGCTTCTTTTAGACTACTTAAAACAGACATCCCCACTATACCTAGAATAAGTTCCAAATTTAATGTCTACCAATAACAAGTATGAAATGTGCATACATTACATGACATATGGCCACCCCAGTTGTATTTAGACCACCAATTTCCTTAATCTGGATAAAATCACACAATCATAGAATGTGCAATGTTGGGAGGGATCTTTAGAGGTCATCTAGTTGAATCCCCCCCTGCAGTGAGCAGGGACATCTTCACTAGATCACGTTACTCAGAATCCCATCAAGACTGATCTTGAATGTCTCCAGGGATGGGGCCTCTGCTGCATCTCTGGGCAACCTGTTCCAGTGATGTAACACCCTCATATTGAAGAATGGTTTCCTAATATCCAAAATAAATCCACCTTTTTGTAGTTTAAAATCACTGCCCCTTGTCCTATTGCTACATGCTGTTCTTTCCCAGCTTTCTTACAGGCACCTTTCAGGTATTGGAAGGCCACTATAAGGTCCCCCCAGAGCCTTCTCTTCTCCAGGCTGAACAAACCCAACTCTCTCAGTCTGTCTTCATAGGAGAGATGATGAAGCCCTTCTGGACACACTCAGAGAGGTTCATGTCCTTCTTGTGTTGAGGGCTCCAAAGCTGGACACAGTACACTAGGTGAGGTCTCACCAGAGTAGAGTAGAGGGTCAGAATCACCTCCTTCGACCTGCTGTACACACTTCTTTTGATGTATCCCAGGATACAGCTTGTCTTCTGGACTGCAGATGCACATTGATGGCTCAGATGGCTCATGTCCAGCTTCTCATCCATGAGTACTCCCAACTCCTTTTCCTCAGAGTTGTTTTCAAGCGCATCATCTCCTAACCTGTATAGATAACAAGGTCCGGACCGAGGTGTAGGACCCTGCACTTGTCTTTGTTGTACCTCATGAAGGTCATATGGACACACTTCTCCAGCCTGTCCAGGTGCCTCTGGATGGTAATCCTTTCCCTCTGGCACATTAACCTCATCAATCAGCTTAGTGTCATCAGGAAATTTGCTGAGGGTGCACTCAATCCCACTGTCAATATCATTAATAAAGATATGAAACAGCACCAGTCCCACAGCTGACCCCTGAGGAACACCACTTGCTATCATCTTCCTTCTGGACTTGGAGCCATTGACCACCATACTCTGGATGTGACCATCCAGCCAACTCATTATCCACTGAACAGTCCACCCATGAAATCCATATCTCACCAACTTAGAGAGAAGAATGTTGTGAGGGACTATGTCAAAGGCCTTGCAAAAATCCAGATAGATGACATGCATAGTTCTTCCCTTTGATCAGACTAAAACTTTAGAAGATTATCTTCAGGATTTTCATGTATTTCTGCATAAATTTGGACATCTAAATTAATATTTTAATAGCTAAAATATGTCTGCTGAGTACACCATTTCCTCACTATCAAGTTGAAGTAAAAAGACAACACTTGTGTCTTACTATAACAAATAGTCTTACAGACCATACAGTTGGGAGGAATGTGTGGTCTGGGCTGGAAGTGAGCCCAAGAATCAAAGGGTTCCAACCTCCCTGCCGCAGACAGGGCCACCAACCTCCAGGCTTGGATCTAGACTTTTCTCTTTCAATAAAATAAAGTTTATTCCTTACTCACAGTTTCCCCTCTAATTTTCTTAGCTTGCCCAGCAAGTGAAATTTTCCCTGTTCTCATAAATCTTACGAATACATCTGAAAATGATTTTTTTTTTAAAAAGACATATTCAGAAGGATGCTAACATTTTAAATGGCAGCCTTTAATATTTTTATCTTCAGGAAAGCACGTGGCAGTGATAATTACCTGAATATGCTGGTCTGCTTAACTAACATCATTGTTAGCTATTGTTGTCATTCCATCAGTGGTACAGTCTCTCCACCGTACCCTCTGAAATGTCCCACTGCAATAATTTTAAGTTGTGTGATTTTGTTAAATGAAGATGCAAGATGAAGAATTATTTCATTCTCATTTTTTTATATTAATCAGAGAAACCTGTCAAATAAATATGAAAGTGGAAAAAAACGAACCAAACCAAACGAGAAAAAAAACAAAGCAAAACCTGTTTATGTTCTGAAAGCAGAAAACATGGACTCAGTCTGTGGGGGGGGTTGTTTCCCGTACTCATCTTAGAGTAAATTAGCCTTCTGAATACAGAGAGTATCTTAATTCAAGAAGCAAAAGAAAGACAAAATGATGCAATATTTCAAAGGGTGACCACCAGTTGTTTGGGCTTTTTTTTCCCTAAATTGATGCTTTAAGTTTGCTTCCTTGACATGATGCCGAAGTGTCTTTTCTCCTGCTTGACTAGATAGATAGGCTATGTCTCATCTACTGCAACCGCTGTTATATGGTATTTATTTTGCTGCCACTACACATGATCTGGTTTAATCTCTGTGGGCAGCAGAGAATTCTATTATTCCTCCTCTCCAGACTCAGAAAGGTACTGATTCACCTGAATGGCTAAATTCCAAATATAGAGTAACAGACCCATTAAGCTGGTCAGAAAAAATGCCAAAGAAAAATAATATCAGTATTTTTTTCTTTTTTAGAAAAAATCTAAAGGTTCTGGGTGAAAAAATATTAGAGGAGCTATTCAAAGACTATTGGATTGACTACCACTACAGAGAATTTAATGTAGGGGTCAATATAAGCCCAATTCCTGTGCATTCCTTAAGAAGGAATTCCAGCATGGCAAGCATTACAAACAAAGAAACCTCATCTCCCTGAAATATTTGCTCTCCTTTTTAGGTGGATATTTTTCTTCCCAGGTAACGTGTAGCAGAAAGTCATAACTTCAGATAATCTAGGAATAGAGCCAAAATGCCACAACTTGATTATGAATGAAATGCCATCTGGATTCCACATTCAGGCTGATCGACAAAAGTCACTAGAACACTCTGTGACTCTATCCATCTATAAAGCTAGCCAATGGTAATAAAAATGTCCCTCCAATAAGGTTTTGGTGGGGAGGTTAATTTTTTTTTCTGGTCTTTTTTTCCCCTCTGTGGAATTTCTAAAATGTTATTTAGATCACAGGACAAATAATGTCATACATACTCTCATTACATAGCTTCTTTTGTAGAGAGCACTGATTGAACCAGATACTTCAATTGAATTGTCTTGACATTTTCTAACAGTTTTCTATATTCTGACACTTCACACAAACTCCTTTTTATAAAGCATTTTTATGCTAAAGTGTAAATTCCCTTTGTTGAAAAGTCCTCATGTTTATTCTTCTTGTTAAGCATTCAATGTTATTACTGTGTCTCACCTCACCTTGCAGATTTCTGTATGTCCCACTAAAGCTTTCAAAGGGACAATGGTATTTTCCCGCAGGGACACTTTTCTCCTTTCCATGCATATGCTTGAAACCCTCTCTTTAAGATTCCCTTTCAGTGTGTGTTAGAAGACGTTCTTGAACTTGTCCACAGCTACTTCTAATTTGTGTGATCTTCATCAGTCAGTTTAAAGGAGCATAAAATGTCATCTACCTCATCTGTCACCATGTGTGTATTAATGTATTTATCTGATTCGCTTCCTCTTGCTCATCTAGGCTTGATGCAATTCTGAATCTTTCAGATCTCCTAAATTATTTCAGTCACTCTTCAGGCTTTCTGAAGTTGAATTTCTCAGGTGGACTAGTCTAAAATGATGTCATGCTCTAGCAGTTCTATAAGCAATTATCATCTTAATAGCCTGTAAGCCCTGTTTTGTATACTCTCTTTTGGTCTGCAGCCAGGCAAAGAGTCTATTTACCCTCAAAACTGTTACCTTTCTTTAAGGATGCAGGAAAAGAAGCAAAGCAAACACACACTGGCAAAAGAAACCCCTCTTTGATGGGTATATTGGCATAGCCTCAATGTTAGATTGACATGAATGTTGATGATTCATCCATGTCCTTTTGCTTTGGATACAACACACCTCTGCCTGTGACTGTGATCAGTGGTAACTGATCCATTTCATTCCAGATAACGAGTGGTATATCTGGTTTATAAACTCTTTCTCTCAAAGTCTAGTTCAACTTGAGCTCAACCTTGCATGAAGCTTGAAAAAACAACTTTTCTTTCACTTTTTTCTGCTCTTTCATGGGTCTAAGAATTTGGTTTAACAAGAGGGTGTTTCATTTCACCTAAATTTAGGAGACTGTGACATAGGTGCTAACTGCCACTGAAGCTATTTTCATAGTCAGCAAAAACGGACCCTGCCACATCCAGAGGGTGATGCTGTCTATATGGAAGAAGTCTCAGCAGCTAGCTAAGAGTAAGAAATATAGGATTAATTTGTTTAAGTATTAGTTTCTCAAGTATATGCACCTATACGTGAAGAAGTTCCCATGGGTTATTTTTGTATTCAACATGGGAGTAATAACAGAATCACTAGGTTGGAAAAGACCATTGAGAGAATTGAGTACAACCATATCTGTCCTTTACTAAACCATAAACCTAAGTACTTCATCTACCTGTCTTTTAAACATATCCAGGGTTGGTGACTCAACCACCTCCTTGGGCAGGCTGTTCCAATGCCCAACAATCCTTTCAGTGAAGAATTTCTTCAAAGCATCTGCCCTGACTCAGCTTGAGTCCATTCTCCCTTGTCTTATCATCTGTCTCTTGGGTGAAGAGACCAATACCCATCTCTCTACAACCTCCTTTCAGGTGATTGTAAGCAGCCTCTTGTTTCCAAGGCTAAACAATCCCAGTTCCCTCAGCCATTCCTTATAAGATCTGCTGACCAGCCCCTTCCTTCATCAGCCTGGTTTCCCTTCTCTGGACACACTCCAGGGCCTCAATGTCTTTCTTAAAGTGAGGGGCCCAAAACTGAACCCATTACTTGAGGTGCAGCCTCACCAATGCCTAGTATAGGGACACAATCACTTCCCTGGACCTGGTGGCCATGCTATTTCTGATACATGCCAAGATGTCTGCCTTCTTGGTCACCTGGGCACACTCTTGGCTCATAGTCAGTCAATAGTCAACTAAGACGCCCAGGTCCTTCTCTGCCAGGCAGCTTTCCTGCCACTCTTCCCTAAGCCTGTAGTGCTACAATGGGTTGTTATGTCCCATGTGCAGGACTCAGCACTTGGCCTTGTTGAACCTCATCTCATTGGTTCTCAGCCCATCAATCCAGTCTGTCCAGATCCCTCTGAAGAGCTTCCCAACCCTCAAGCAGACCTCAGGCTGAATATCCAGGGAGCATCTCACCTTACTACTGAAGACTGAAGCAAAGAATTTCCTTCTTGAAGGGAGTCTATCCCTCCTAGGCACCTTTAAACTTAAGGGCTATCTCCCATAGACCTTTATCAATCAACCTTCTAAATAGTCCAAAGTCTGCCCTACAGAAGTCCAAGGTGGCCCTTCTACTATCTCCCCTCCTGACTTCTCCTAAAACCAAGAATTCTATCTTCTCATGATCACTAAGCCCAAGCATCCTCCAACCACCACATCTACCAGTAGGCCTTCTCAGTTCACAAACAACAGATCCAGAAGGGCATCTTTCCTAGTCAGCTCACTCACCAGTTGTTTCAGGAAGTTGTCTTCCACACACTCCAGGAACTATCACTGTGCTGTAAGTTGAAATCGCCCACAAGAACAAGGGCTAGCAATCATGAGACTTCTAGCAATAGCAAAATAACTCATCAGCCTCTTCCTCGTGTGTGGGTGGTCTGTAGCAGACTCCCACCACATTATCCGCCTTATTTCATGCTCCTCTGATTTTAATCCATAGACATTCAACCCCAACATTGAGTTTTGCCACTGAGAGGAAGAGTTCCTCCACCCAAGCACAACTCCTGCAGGTGAGCTCCCCATTGGCAGCCAATGTCAGTGTAAGGGGGAATACACCCTGCATCTGTGTGATGGCATGTACCACTGGAGCTCCATCTGGAAGGCTAGAGAAACGCACTTGTTGTATAGTTCTCAGAGGTCTTCATTTAATCTTCAACTGGAGACTTGCATACAGGTCACCCAGCCTGTATTGGAATCTCCACCAGCTGCATTTTACTAAATCTCCATTTCATGCACAAGGAACAAAAATTTATATGGATCTTCTCCTTACATAACTGACAAAAGCATTTTAATTTTTAGAATCACAACACTGAATTCTTGATACAAATTAGATGGAAATTAAGATGGTATGGATGTGATTTGAAACTTTAACAACTATGAAACCATCTATGTTTTCAGTATAAATTATTTAATGCTGGAAATGTGTAGTGGTTTAAACCTCAGCTGAGAGCTGGGTCCCACAAAAGTTATCTGTCACTTTAAGATGGGGGCGCGGGGGGACGACACACGAACGAACGGAGAAGCCGCGAAGAAGGAAGAAAAGCCAAAGCCCCGCGGGTTGGGATAAGGATAGTTTACTAAAACAACAGGAAAAGATACAAAGAACAACTAACAACAGTGCTAACACTACTTTAGAACATAGGGCACATGAAATCGGTGTCACAAAATGCAACCTCTCACCGCAACCCACGACTAGGCCATGTCTGACCCTCTCAGCTGACTTGGGGCCCGGCCACCGCAAAGCCGTGTTTTTTCGAACCGGGGGCTGCGCCGTGCCGCGTTTGCCTCAAGCCGGAGTTGCGCCTCAGGCTGACCCGGGGCCTGGCTGCCCCACTACCAAGAGGCCGCACCTCCCTGAAGCCACGCTGCCGAGCAACAAGCCGGGAAGCGGCGCCTAAACCCCGGAGCCGTTCCTGCCGGACCGCACCTTTCTCCAAACCCCATTTTGGCACACTTTTTCTCCTCCTTTATACAGAACATGACGTAATTTGTATGGAATATTCTCATTGGCCAAACATGGCCCACTGTTGCTAACCTGAAACCAGGACAAAATGTTTGAAGAAATTACTACAAACAATGCAGTTACATGTTCCAGGGGTGCTCAAGCCATCTCACAATTTGTTGTTCACATTGTCTAGTCAAACTTGGATTATTTCCCAAATAAAGACACATTTTCAACATGATAGCGTCTTCTCCTTTCCTCTCACCTTGCACATATAGAGAAGTATAGATGAAAGCTTTGATGCAATTATCATTACAAGGTAGAGCTCTAAAATATTAAACCATTGATTAGTATCCCACTCTCCACCACTTCAAAAAACCTCCACTAGAGAGATTTCCTTAGGGGAATTTGACAAATTTGAGAAAAAAAAAAAAAGAAGAGCTTTATTAAAATTTGTTTTAGGGTTAGGTTAGCTTTCATTTGGTTTGGTTTGGTTTGGTTTTTCTGGCAAGAGAACGTTTACCTTGCTTTTCATGGTAATATACTTCGCTTTCTGCTATTTTTATAATACTACATGGTGCATCGGCTGAAGCTGACCTGGGAGTTTTCATGAGACAAACACATCCCCTTGTGTGAAGCAGTGAGATTTATTTATAGTGACAGGATACTCTTTGTGCTTTTTTCTATTTCTGTGTTACACACACAGATTTATTTACAAGTGGAAATGCAGCAGTGACTACCCTTTGCTGCTGACAGCAGATGAGCTCTGCACTTTATTTAACTGACTTTGTGTCAGCTTCAATTTCTTGACTGCTTGGAGTGCAGGTTCTGTTGGTCCTTCCAAGGTATCCTTTGATCTTGCTCTCTGTTTGGTTTCCTGCTTTACCCCTTGGGCCTATGGTTTGCTGCAGGACTCCTTCTCCCATCCTCCTTCCTTTGTGTCTTGAAAGAAAACAAGTACACTTTCACATGTATTATTTTACAGACTCCTGCGATCAAAGGGGAAAGGGAAATAAGCACCTCCATTACAATGTGAATCACTGTAGCTCTGCCTATACAGTCATACCACTAATAAATAATATTTCACTTTTTATACTTTTAAGAGAATAGAGATGAAGATTTCACTTTTCTTTACAAAAAGGAGAAATCTAATTTTCTACTGTATCACTTAATTCCTGAACACTGTAGGGGAGTGGGGGGGAGAGGAATGAAGATTATGGGTACTGAATTTCCACTGGTTTATCCATATTCTGGAATAAAGGATGGATTTCCTAGTGGCAGGCAAACAATAGATCTTAAGTCTATTTTCCTTCATACTCCATAAAGCTTGATAAATAAAAATTGTCATAGTTCTGTGTTATCTGGTCAACTTCTGACATGTTCCCTTACCTTTTCCGGGTGCAGGTTAACAGAAGGCACCCTGTAAATGTTTTTTGGTTTGCAATGATTGTGGTAACTCCTTAATCAAGAAATGCTATCTGGTTACTTCTTCCAAATACTCTAGTGCCCTGTGTATGGTACCAAGGTGATTTCCTTCCAGAAAGAAAAATCCCAGACTAGAAAATCACAAATAACTCTAATATCACAAGAAGTTTAGACATACTTTGGGGACAATTTCCAGCAATTCGCATTTTAATAACCATCTAACTTTCTAAAAGTCTCTGAGTTCCTCTAGTGTTGAATAATAGGAAAAAAAGCATGCCCTTATGTATTTTATATAGATGTGTGTGTGAAAGTGTCCATCTTTTAGGACATATCTGTGTGTTCAATTTAACTGTGGAATCTAAGAAAGAGTATTCACTTGAAAACAAACAGATGAGAGAATTTCACTTTTAATTCTTTAAGCAGGGACATACTTATCAATGTAAATGTACTGCTCATAATAAACCCCATCCTCTGCCTACTAAGAATAGCTTTGGTTCCTTGAGTAGCTTGACTCCTTCCATACCCTGCAGAGCTGCCTGTGATCTTAGAATGGTTTGTAGACCCTGCATCATGGTTTGAGTTCTATGTCAAGGCAATGTTTCTCAGAACTAAGTATGAGCAAATGAAAGGACACATCCAGATGAGGAACATAAAATGATCAAAGGACTGGAACACCTCTCCTGTGAAGACAGGCAGAGTTGGACTTGTTCATCCTGGAGAAGAGATGGCCAACATCTGTGTCCTAAGCTGCGTCAAATGAAGTGTGGCCAGCAGGTCAAAGGAGATGATTCTGACCCTCTACTCTACTCTGGTGAGACCTCACCTAGTGTACTGTGTCCAGCTTTGGAGCCCTCAACACAAGAAGGACATGAACCTCTCTTAGTGTGTCCAGAAGAGGGCCACAAAAATGATCAAAGGGCCTGAGCATCTGTCCTATGAAGACAGGCTGAGAGAGTTGGGAGAAGAGAAAGCTCAGGGGGGACCTTATAGCGGCCTTCCAATACCTGAAAGGTGCCTGTAAGAAAGCTGGGAAAGAAATGTTCACCACAGCATGTAGCAATAGGACAAGGGGCAATGATTTTAAACTACAAAAAGGTGGATTTATTTTGGATATTAGGAAACCATTCTTCAATATGAGGGTGTTATATCACTGGAGCAGGTTGCCCAGATATGTAGCAGAGGCCCCATCCCTGGAGACAGTCAAGGTCAGTCTTGATGGGGATCTGAGTAACCTGATCTAGTGAAGATGTCCCTGCTCACTGCAGGGGGGGATTGAACTAGATGACCTCTAAAGGTTCCTTTCAACCTTACACATTCTCTGATTCTATGATTTCTATACTAGAACTGATAACTGGATGTAAAACACAATCCTGTATTTATTCATTAAATCTAAAAGTAAAGAAGCACTTTCCTTTGTCTTGCAATGTTAGATCAGTGACCTATACAAAATATGTTTTTTGGGTCTAGTCCACAGGGACTCTGCATGTGCATGAAAATACTGTGTCAACTGAATAGACATGATAAAACCTGTGTTTTCTATTTTCCAAGCAGTCATTGATATTATATGTCTCTTTTTTTAAAAGAAAATTATTATTTATTTAGTTAACTGATTGGAAGATAAGTGGCCTACAGAAGACAAGACAGAATGAATTACAGAAATGTTTCTTTATATAGCTTGGAGTATATCCGAGCCTTACATTCATACCTTTCACTTTTCTTCTAAACCCCCATAAATGAACACCTAGGTAGAGAGATGGAAATAAGCTGCAGAATGATTCATCTTGACCTGCATAATCAGAGCCTGGAACATCACTGGGCTCAGCAGGTGTTGGGAATAAGTTGGGCTGTGGAAATTTGGGATTTTTTAGACACTCCAAAATTAAATTACTGTGATGTAAGCAATCACTAAGTGATGTCTCAGCAATTAAAAAAAAAAGGAGAAGGCAGCAATGAGATAGGTAATAGAAGTTGCATCTGTGTTCCACAAAAAAATAAGAATGTATGGTATGGTATGAAAACACTAAAAAAGTATGCTTTTTATGTTCAAATCCAATGACCAAACTCAGGCTATCTTTGAGATTCAGCATTCCTTACATTTGGCAACTTTTCAGGCCATACAGAAGTGAAGTCCTTGTAATAGCATATAAAGTCTTTTCTTTTTCATGCTTTAATCGATTTTTAAGGTACATGTCAAAGTAGGATACAATTGTCAGTTCATGTGTTAATGCAACAATACAGTGAAGCCATATAGCACTCACATTTAATCAAATTTTAATCAAATCTAATAAAAGTGAACTGAATAAGTAAAGTAGAATTTCACATCTGTATTCCAAAGATGTACTGGGTCTACAGGAACTTAGTATCCAATTTACCTACTTTTATATATTTATTTAATTGCAAGTTTCTTCTTGGAAGGACAAAACTAGGAAACTCTTACAGCAACCTCTCCTAAATCATGAGTTTGAACAACATAAGCTAACAGGTTTACAAGGAGGTGTTTAAAAGAAGAGTAGATGTTGTACTTGATGACATGGTCTAGTGTTGGACCTAGTAGGGCTGGATAGATGGTTGGACTCAATGATCTTGAAGATCTTTTCCAACCAAAACCATTCTATGTTAGTGTGAAGTATCTGTCTGTACATGGTGTCCAGCCAAGTGCCTGGAGCTCATGTGGAAATCCTTATTAATATTCAATGACCTTGTTTTGTTACAGTCAGCAGATTGTCTCCAATTTACTGTCCTATACCAATGTCAGAGTTTTTCATATAGGTTGCAAAACATGGCTGAGAATTTTAATAAGTCCTTGGACCATTAGACTCTTTTGGTTATGGTCTGCTACAGGCTACCTATTCAAATCACAACTACACTTCGATCTGCAATGTAGATGTTATCCACATGCTGAAGTATGTATGCCCACTATTGCCTTCTCTAAGTTCCTAGGCCAAATGGTTTCTTTGCTACTTTTCCACCTCCCAGATACACCCTTCATTCCTGCCTATGAAGTGCTTCCCACTGATTTGCAATCAAAAAGTTCCTCCTGATGAAATACCTCTAAACCTTCACATCTAGTTCACATAGCATCACCCTAGAAGACACAATTCTCCAGAGAAAATGCAAATTCAACTTACCTGTACTCAGTGTGACCAATTTTCTTACAGGATCCTTTGCCACAACTTCAGCAGCTCTATTAACCTGCAAATCATACAAACAAGATGAGTTCATTTTCCATTCAAAGCACTGTGTTCCCAGGAGCTCTTTGCACAACAGACACACTGCCTTCCTTTCAGGTATTTTCAGTCTTTGTCTGAGAACTTAGGCAAAACATTTTTGATCTTTATAAATAAAACAACTACTTCCAAAAAGGCTAACCCTACTTGATTTTACTCCAGTGGTCTCTGCAGTCCTTCATAATGTTTCTTATAAAGCCATATCACATTTTTCAGACTGTTATGCAGATTTCTCAGTCTTTTCTGTTCATATATTTTATATAGTGGTTTCAGTTTATGTTGTTTTTCTTTTTTTTTTTTTTTTTTTTTTGCCAGAACTTGAATTTTCATCTTGCTATTCCTTTTAACTTGATAAATTTTAATGACTTTTTCTTTTCTAAGTTTAGGTCAGAGTGCTCTAGGACTCTTGTCTCACTTTTCAGTCTTTGATTTTTACTGTAATCTGATCTCCCATTGGAGAGTCATTGAACTCTCTGAAATTATTCCAACCACTCATGCATTTTTGCCTCAGCTGTGTTAAAGGGATCCAAAGTTTCTCTCCAAAGTTTTAAAAATCTTCTGTGAAACAAATCTCTTTCAAAAGTTACATTCTTTCCAAGATAAAAAAGTCTTCAAATTTCTTCAGTTCCTTGTGAGGTAGCTTACACTTCTTCATTCATGTGCAGAATATTCAATGAAATTTCCAGTAGTACTGCACTTTGTAGCTGCTCTTTGTCCTCTATTCACCTCCTATTGTCCTACTTTTGGTTTTGTTTGTTTCCAGGTGCAGTTCTCTACTTGTAATCCTGTTCAATGTAAAATATAGGTTTCTTAATCAGTAATTAGTATAATCATCACTAGCAACTCTAAATAAAAAACTTGTAATTTATGTAGTATAAGAAGTAAACTAATGTGTCAGACTTATCCTTGGGAGGATCTTGTGAGAGACAGAAACTTGTGTATATATCTTTGTCTGATAGGCCAGCAATACCTCACAATTAGTAGGAATGTTTAACAAGTACAAAGTTGAAATTTCAGTCCTTAATGGGCAAAATACCCTTTCACATGGAAGTAATCTTATCCTTACGGGATCTTAAAGCAAGAATATATGAAGAGAATCATGCATTTGTGTATTCATGCAAAAACAAGACCATGAGACATCAATGTAATTTGAAGGAACATAAAGTAATTGTTGTTATGTCCTGTGTTGAAATGTTATTTTTAAAGAAAAATGTAAGAAAGACAGTTAGAGTGATTCCAAGGGATATCAAGAAGAATGATCAGAGGTCAAGAAAAGATGACCTATGAAGAATTATCAGAAGAAATAGTTGTTCGTCTTTAAACAAAGGAGATGACTGAAAGAAACATGGGAATAGTCTCCAAGTACATCAAAAGCTGTTGCAAAGAGGAAAAAGAAACTTCATTTTCTAAATCCATGTAGTAGAAAGAATGGGATTAACTTTCAGTAAGATTTAATTTCTGAATAGAGGAGACAGGGAGGCAATACTGGTGATTGCTTAGTAAAGTTGTGGAGCCTCCGTCATTGGGGATTTTTAAGATCAGTCAGATAAGAATCTGTTAAGAAAAATATTAGTATACTTGTTTTGGTCCCAAAGGAGAAAAGTATATTAGTACTCTACAATGGGTTTGGACTCTTTTTAAAGTGTCAGGGATATGATAAACATCTGAGTAACTGGTTCAGACCAGACAACAACGTGGCTCTTCATAGGCTACATCTATTTTGCAAAATATTTGCATATCAGAGTATGTTGCTTGGCTTCCAGTACAGGTGCTTCAGGCTGATATACATCTACACTAAACAAAGGCATCTCCCCTTCTACAGCTAAGTGCCATATCCATACTATATGTGGATCTTCTTTGGGACCTCTCTATACAGCTATAGCTCCAAAGTATAATTTGTATTTGTATGTTTCTTTTTTATTTAATGTTCAAAATATCTGAAACACTGTTGCAACCCCTTAGAGTCATGTTTGTTTGGGTTTATTTTCCAATGTGTTTTATCCTGCAGAGAATAGCAAGAGAACACATGGCACTGTCTGAAGTCACAAAGGAAATGTAAAAGTGCACAGGGCAGAAAGAGCAACCAGTGCATCCAGGACTGCATTGCCTAGAGACTTGGCCTCAGAATGTTCTTCCTCCACTGTGTCATCTCTGAGGTAATGAACTGGAGTACTCCAATAGCCATCCATACAACAACAATAGGTTTGATGATGTAGATGATGCTGTGCAGATGATATGAGGATCTGCTCTGGAGTGCTCTACTAGGTACTGTTTTTTTGCCATTGTGAGGATAGACTTCCTTGACATCTATGGACGATGGCTTAAAAACCACCCAAAAATACCCAGAGATCTGAAGATCACACAAGAACCTCACCAAGTTCATTCTTATTGATTGAATAATGTGGCAGATGTGAATTATGAACCAATCTTGATACTATGATTCCACTTCAGTATAAGTAGGTGATTTTTGTAGGCTTTTAACTCTGCCTTACATACATGACTTTTGTGTCTGTCTATAAAACACCAGAAACTACAGCAATATTAGCCTGATTCCTAGCAGAATTATTTTTTGGTCCAGGGGAGCCCAGAGTACCTGAGATGCAGAAAGTTGCATCTATGTCTTCCTCCTTTGCTGTGGCTAGTACACTGGCTTTACTCAAGTATGTGAAAACAGGAACTGTTCCAGCATTTGGATTTCAAGGCTGCCATGCATAAATAATGCAGAGGGAATGTGTACCTTACAATATCATTACTATGGGTCCCTATGATGGTTTGTCCTTTTTATGCTGGCTTCTCAGAAGTCATGGAGAGAAACGCACACAAATGCCATTCCCTGGTTTCACAGTCTCTCTGCATGTGACTGGGTGCCTGATTTTTCTGCTTCAAGGTTGATTGAAATCATTCCTCCTTCTCAAAATAACTCAGTCACTCCATTGCAGTGTAAGCAGGCCCTTCCCAGTGTTTCCACCAAACTCACCGTGTGGCAGTGGTTTAGTTGTTGCAAGGTGCAGTACTGCATGAAGGCTTACTGACCATGTCCTTTTCATCCCCTCACATCAACGTTGATTTGCAGCAAAACTTTTTCCCCCATTGCCCTTAGAAAAGATGAAGGCAACAGCATCCCACACGGAATCCATCTGCTCTTATTCAGGATGTGAGAGCGCTGCTTTGTAATGATCATAATAAACAAAGAATCCCCCGCTAACATTTCCAACGCACCATGCAGCTTGGCATTTTCAATATATATTTAAAACAACAAACGAAGACAAGCAAGTGCCTTTCCCAGAAATTGCAAACGTATGCTCCGAGATCTCTTGCATTTTGCATTGTGTCAGTCTGTGTCAGAGGCTTCAGGAAAGGTAATATAGAAGATGAATGGAAGTCTATCATCGCAGTGCCAAGATGAAAAAGTGACAGCTCATAATGAAAAGAAAAATAGTTTCCATTTTGGGCCTCTGTAAGTAAGAAAGTGACAGAGCCATGGGAGCTGTGAGGCTGAAAAATGGTCCCTTTGACAGACATGCCTGTAAGTGAAAGTGCATGGGATATAATACTAGCCATAATATAGGGAATAATGATTATTTTAGGGATCACATGATTTTGAATAAATCCTTGACTACTCCATAGAAAATGGAACCAAAAGAAAACTAGGAAAAACTGTAGTTTCATTTATGGAATAAATGACCTAAGGATGTTTTTTGGTCTCTATATCTGTGATTGAAGCCTGTGAAATGACTTTGGATATGCACAGGGTAACCAAAATGAGAATCAAGACCTTCCTGTAAACCTGAAATGGGATGCACTGCTCATTTTTTAGAAAGGGCAAAAAACAAATGCTGTAAAAGAAGGCTCAAGCTGATGAGGGCGAAGATTCTGGTCATAAAATCTTTCATAAAGCTTCTTTTTATTAAACCCACATATGACATTTTCTTTCAGGTGAGGTGAGATAAGAAATCTTTCCTATTTTCAGAATTGCCAACTAAAGTAATATCTATAGGGGCGAGTCATACACATGTAACTTAAGGCTTAGATTAAAAGTGGTGCAAAATGCTGTATGACATTCTCATTTTCAGTTTAAAGGAGTGTTTAAAGTCAGCTTAAGGTAACTTGAAACTGGTAAGTCCACATATATCAACAAAAGGCTTTCTGTAGGTTTTAATGTATCTGGTTTAGAACTGACTTTGGTTAAACCAGTGTGACTTCCCTTGATAGACAAGGCCTTGGGGCAATATTCACCCCTGTGCAGAGACCCAGCAATATAGAGTTTAAAAGGGAATTACATGGTGCATGAATTCTACCCTAAAGCATATTTAAAATAGTTTTCCCTGCATGGCTTCTTTCTTTGCTAGCATTCCTCAGGAGGAAAGGTTAATAAGGATAATGCTTTCTCCTTCCACATGAGCATCTATACCAGGATCTCTATGAATTCTGAGATTCTTTTTTAAAAAAGTATTTATAGACTATTATGAGACATTGCATCAATTTCTTATTGCAAGGCCTTTCAGAAGAGTAAAATGTTAATGAGGAAGCAGAAAAAGAGTAGACAGGATTATTTCTTAGATGTCTTTTGTGTTTTGGGTTTGGTTTGTTGGTTGTTTTTTTTGAGGTTGAGGTTTTCTTGAGAAGGGAGTGTTTCTTGTGGTGTGTGTGGAGATTTTTGGTGGTTTTTTGGTTTGGTTTATTTTGGGTTTTGGTTTTGTGGTTTTTGTGGGGTTTTGTGGTTTTTTGGTTGGTTGGTTGTTTTGTGGGGTTTTTTCCCAGACAAAGAAACAGAGAAACTGAGGACCTGGTTGTATCACCTTGTCATCTTCATGTTAAAATTAGAACCCATATTGCCCATCTTGCATCAATGAGAAAGCTCCATTAATTTCAATGGAAATAAAATTAAAGTCTGTTTCTGAAAGTCACACCAGGCACAGTTCACTGTGTGGAGATTAAAAGCTAACTATCTCTCACCACCTTTGGTGGTGACTTTGTAGCTTTAAGAGATTTCTAACATAACTAAACAGGCAAGGTATGTGTATACTACTGTGTAGCATTACTAAAATTTAACCTTTAAGCGAGAAAAGGAATTTCAAGCTACTGAAAGAGTCTACAACCAGGACAAATGGGATGAATTTAAGGGAAAAAAAGGCTGACTGTTAGGGAAAAAAGCCTTTTCTAGCAGTGAGGACTATTAGACTGCCGAATAGCCTCCCAAGGGAAGTGGTGAAAACCTGGTTTCTTGAGTCCATTTAAAACTGGACTAGACAAAGCACTCTGGAATATACTCTAGGGAGCAATCATGCCTTGGCAAAGGGATGCACAAAATAACCTAATAGATCTCTCCCATCTTTCTTTCCTGTGATTCTCCTATTTCATAAACGTCTGTGATTGAATAGAGAGCAGAAAACTTTAACCCCTTTTTCAGAAACAGAAAGCATGTTTGACAAGATACTGTGAGAGGAAAATCCTCTAAAAAAAACGGAAAAAGCTATATTTTCTGTAGTGAGTTATCAGCTTTTCTCTATCCAGGGTGTAGAACTATGAAGGATGGTTAAGACTGCCTACTGGATAGCTGCCATTTTCAGTACAAGTTGATGTTTTGTTTCTTAATTTCCCTAAAAGTCCCAGTGGTTTAGATACTACTCAGTGTTATAGGTTTGTTTTCCTTTTTCTCCCCAAAAGGCTACAACTAAATCTCTGATAACTGAATGACTGCCTTTTTAAAACAGAACCAACTAGGTACTCTCAGCAGGTTGGGATGTGCTTACACCATATCCCTGCCCAGTCTCATTTCAAGAGGAAACTACCAGCCTTAGCCTTGCATGACCCAGGCCTTGAATCAACGTTAGAAGGCATTAGGAGATAGGAGACATTATGCTCTGCTATTCCCCTTCTCCCTCGAGCAGGTGGAGAAGCAATGGCCTTGGCTTCTGCCCTGCAGGACACCAGCCAAGGGCGCAGAGCAGGTGTGAGCAATGGTGTAAGCTGCTGCCAGTAAAACCTTATTTTTGTTGCACCTCCCATATCAAGAAGAAAGTGGGTGGCTTTGCAGGGGGAGAGGAAGAGAAGTCAGGCTCTGAAGAATAATTCAAAGGAGGTCAGGGTTCTGTGTAACTATTCAGGGAGCTTGAAAAAAGCACTTTTATGGCCCTGTGTAAGAGTTGCAGAGGCAGTCAGTAGCACACAGGGCTTTTTTCCATGAAGTCCTGCTGCTGTTGCTGCTGCAGTGGGCCCCACAGTGGAAAGCTGTATACAAAGGTCAGGACAGCTCTCCAAGCTTGGTAAGGCAGCTAACATCAAAAATGTTCTCCTAGTACAAATGGTGAGGAATGGGCCACCAAGTTGGGACAAAAATAAATGTATTTATTGTACTAGAATGTATTACTTCTTTTGCTTTTACTTTTAACCTTCTCTTGCGGGTCCAGTTCGAACTTTTCCATGCATAAGAGGCTAGGACATGCATTGCTTTTACACGTATCTAAATTCAGAGGATGTGAACATAAAAGTGGTCATTCTAGATCAGATCAAGGATCCATCCAGCTCAAGAAGAGATGGCAGAGGATGAGGAAATAGGATAGTAGGATGATATAGGATAACCGAAGATTCCTGGGTAACAAAAGTTAAAAAATACGAAAAGCATATAAAGATATTTTTATCAGAGTATCTTCCTCACTTCCTGTAATTTCCTGTTCAATTTGTGCATAAAATAATAAAAAAATAAAATATCTCTTGTTGGAAGGGGCCCGTAAACATCAAGTCTAACTCCCTGCTCCTTGAATGACTACCTAAAATTAAACCATATGACTAGAATATTGTCTTGACTGCCCTTCAACTTTGACAGACATTTGCAACTCTTCTTGGAAACTAAAACTTTTCCAATAACATTTTTGAAACCTTGAAAAACATTTACATCCCTTATACCCTTTGGCAAGGAGTTCTAAAGATGAGATATGTACAATCAATATATTTTGGACTCTTTGATGCCTTTCTTTGAGTCTTCCCTCATAATTCTTGCTTACCAAAGCATGTGATGGAGCAACCTGCTCAACTGAAGATGTCCTCTCTTACTGCAAGGGGGTTGGACTAGATGACTTTTAAAGATCCCTTCTAACCTAACACATTCTATGATTTTATGATTCTATGTTAGCTGTAACGGCCACCAATTGCCTAATTTCTTCTTATGAACAGAAATTTGCACTTGTAAAAATGGACTTTTTGGTGAGGGAATTCTGTATTTTATGGCACCCATAATTAAAATAAGATGATCAGGACCCGGTTTTATCCACATGTGCAGATTTAGTTGTCACAATAGCGTGACTGAGGAAAGAGTCATCTTAGTTAATGAGATGTCAGGGGAGAGTACCTAAGTGTTAAGAAAGCACTCACATCTTGGGCCTTGGCTTCTTTGGGAAGACTATCAGGGATGCAACTGAAAATATCCTGATCTGGATTTTAAAAATATACGAATTTGGAATTATTGCTTTTTATTTTATAAGAAGAGACTGAAGTAAAAGGGTAGACCTTGTTGCCTTAGGACCATACATGAACAACTTGAGCCTTTGTATTCCTTTCTAGTCAGTGGGACATAGCGGTCCTCAGCAGCTCAAGAAAAGCTCTATATTGGAAATACTTTGATTGAAATGGAAATGTTTTCTCAAGGGGCATGTCAGTTCTGAAAGAATTTTCAATGTCATCGCTGGGATATGATTGCACTGACATTCTCATTTCATTATTATTTAAAAATAGTAAATGACAGAGTCTAAGATGTCACTCTTCAGCCTCACTGTTTGGGAAGTGTGCACTATAGCTAGTTCTCTGTTGATCCTTGCTGTTCTGACAAAATGTAGCAAATCTGCTGCACTCTGTAAGGATTAGAAAAATGCTGCCCAGACCAGAGCTGGTAATTTACCAGGAACTTGAGCTTTCCATTGGATTTGCACAGAGCATACATATGTTACAGAAACCAAGACCTCTTTTTGTCTTCAAAGTACTTTGCAAATATTGATTTACATTGAAAATTTCTTTGGAAAAAAACCATGGGGCAACTTCAATGGTGTCAGTGTGTTATAACTGGTTTGTATATGGCTGACATTTTCCATGTCTGAAGGAAACCTGATTTTTTTTTTCCAAAGTGACTGAAAGTATTGAAAACATTTGATAAAATAACAGAGAAAAAGGTACATTTAAAGCAAGATTAGAATAATTCAAAATCATGTCTCACAAGTTTAGACTCAACTGCCAAAACTGAGTTTGCCATTCTTGACAGAAACATGGCCATAGACATTACCGGTTGGTATGTCCAAGACTGACAAGATCTTTCACTTCTGGGATTTCCAACAATTGTCTCCCCAAATTTGCTGTGATCTTTGCAACCACTCTGTACGTTTAGACAAGTCCTGCACTCTTGGCAATGTAAAGCCACTTTGCAGTGAACAGAAGGCTTACCAAGGCAGACTCCAAATTTGCCATGTAGCTGCTGATGACCTAGGAGCAGCATGCTGGACATCTCCAGCTTGCATGTTCTGGAGGAAAATCACTGTTCCTAAACCTTGCAGCAGAAAATAGATTCCATGCCACTTGTGGCAGCTGCAGTTCGTATGGACGATTGGTTAGAATGGATAAAAACAGATTTCCCAAACCAACTGTATTCAATGCAACATATTTTTCATATGTTTAATGGAACAGAAATTTTTATTTTAAGAGGCATTTATGAGCACTACTAGTTCTCTGCCTAGGGGAGTGCAGACCTGGTGGGGGGGGAGAGAAATAGCAGGTGTAAGAATAAAATTAGTTTTATCATAAAACTGGAAAGGAACTGAGATTTTCTCTCTCTACTTTTGCCCTTAACCACTGATGAAACACAGTCATTAGGCACAAAAGATCTTCATGTGCACAGCTACATTACAGTTTAACCCCTTTTCTGGGGAGTTCAAGCAAAACCACTGTACTTCAGTGGCTGGCACAAGTAACTCAACAGTATTGGCATTGTATCCTTCCTTTTAAGCCAATACCATTAAAAAGAGCAATTCTTCATTATCAGTCCTGGAAGCTTTCTCCACACAGATCAATGTTTCAGAGAGTCAGAGAGCATTTAGTACTTTTGTGGTGATGCCTTGTAGTCCCTCAGAGGAGTTTAAGCAAGAATTTACAGTTCCCATAGTCTTCCTTTCCTTTCCTTTCCTTTCCTTTCCTTTCCTTTCCTTTCCTTTCCTTTCCTTTCCTTTCCTTTCCTTTCCTTTCCTTTCCTTTCCTTTCCTTTCCTTTCCTTTCCTTTCCTTTCCTTTCCTTTCCTTTCCTTTCCTTTCCTTTCCTTTCCTTTCCTTTCCTTTCCTTTCCTTTCCTTTCCTTTCCTTTCCTTTCCTTCCTTTCCTTTTCCTTTCCTTTCCTTTCCTTTCCTTTCCTTTCCTTTCCTTTCCTTTCCTTTCCTTTCCTTTCCTTTTCCTTTCCTTTCCTTTCCTTTCCTTTCCTTTCCTTTCCTTTCCTCCCTTTTCCCTTTTCTTCTAGCAGCCACAGAGGATGCATTCAGAGAGTACAAGGGACTGCTCTTTGGGTTTGTTTTCTTTTTTTCCCAAGAATATAGTTACTTAGGGTCCATTTGTTCATGTTGCAATGAGGATGAAATAATTTCCATGAAAAATTAAATTTGGCTTTAAGTATAGCCTTATAATCAGACTTGATGTCGTATTCCAGACTTACTGTAATCATTTTGGCCCAAAATATCAGCCAAGGGATCTTACTAATACAGAATATTTCAGAATTTCAAAATTCAATTTCCTGGGTTTTTGCAATCTTAGAGCAGTGGTAAATGCCCATTCTCTTTGAAGAACCAGCAAAAATATTCCTTTTCTGCCAAATCTGAGAACATTTTTTTTTTCTTAACTTTTCAGTTCTCTAAGATAAGGCAAAGAGGAAGAAAGAGATAACTTGTTCTTTAGTCCTTTTTAGGGATGAAGTTCAGGTTGGGGTAAAAAAAATGGATTTCTTTCCAAATTCAATTAATTTTACATGCTAAAAAGCT